>WBMW01004298.1:10695-241265 GCA_013396635.1 Penelope pileata | reverse complement strand
GCCTCCTCGGCCCCGCGCGGCTCCGCCGCCCCGGGATTCGTGGAAGTCCCCCAAAATACCTTTTTCCCGGGGTGGTGGGCAGTGGTTGCGCTGCAGTGTGGGGGTCCTAACTTTAAGAAAAAAGGAAAAAAAAATCGTTCGGATCGCGTTCGGGACAGCGCGAGGGAGGTGCTGCCGAGCGCCGGCGTGGGCTTTGCTGCAGGGATTTGTCAGGCGAGATGCTCGGGGTGAGCTCGGCGTGGCCTTTAGCGGGGGAATGTGTGCGCAGAGCGATGATGTGCCATGACGGAGGGATCTAACGCTGCCTTTTCTTCAAAGCACTTGCGTAATTGTTGTGGGCACCATAGGGAAGGGCTTTGCTCGCTGGTTGTCAACAGCTCGCCTCCAAAGGTTGGCACCATCGCGGCGTCACCGCTTCCCCAGCGCTGTGCCCAGTGCCCTGTGCTCATCCTCAGCCCTGTGCCATCTCCCTGCCCTCCTCTCCATAGTCCCTGAGCCCACTGTGTGCCGATATCCCAGCGTCAAAAGCTACCTGAAGTCAATGATCCCAATTAGACTTTTTCAACAGTGACCTTTCTCAAAGCTAAGGAGCTCTGAAGTTTATATAATAATCTGCTTCTTGGCAGGGCTGCTCGTTTCTCCCCCTTTTTTTTCCTCCCCTTTCTGCACTGAGTTTGAACCGCCTCCGATGTTTCCAAAGCCGCCGTTCCCAACCTCAGCGCTGCCTTTGTCACTCCGCAGCCTCTGCGAAAGAGTTAAGAGGGCATTGAATTAAGAAAGCTCAGCTGCTTGTGTACAAATATCCAGCAATTACAAGGCAACAAAGTTATTGCAGAATCCCACCGTCACCATGGCGACGTGCTCACTCCATTACATTGGGAAATGGGAAATGCCACCCTGTTAGGGAGAGGAAGTTTGAGGCGCTGCGGATTTTCTGCGTGAGCAGGGACGGGGAAGGGACGGCTTTCCAGGATTATCTGCGCTGCTCCGCGGCGCGCTGCAGCACGTGCACCTGGCAGATGGCAGTGCTGACGTTAAGCTGTACCCTCGCTTCTCTGGTGTAGGGAAAAGGATTCTAAAGCATCTTTTAAAAATGATCGTCCTTGGATTTCTGTGGGGTTTTGCTTCAGGACCTGGTTGTAGAAAGAGGATGGATTAGAACGGCGTGAAATGCATTTTGAAAATTACCTGGGAATGGCTGAGGAATTTGCCATTTTCCCAATGGGATGGAGGCGTGAAAGGAAAGGAAAGCGTGCATGGGGGGCAGCAGCTTTCACCCTTTGCACAGGTTGAGAAGTCTGTGTCCACGCAGCGTGATGTGTGAGCAGGTCTGAGGCACACAGCTCCAGCTCAGCCCCACAAACGTGGCATGGTTGCTGGGAGTGGGTCTCGTGTATCACTTGATCATAAGAAATGAAAAAAGGGTGTAACAGAGAGTGTGGTTTCTTGCTTGGGTTGACCTTTGTGTTGGTCAGGGTGTGACTTTGTGCTGGTGTTTCACAGGTGACCTCCAGTAGGGACATGGCTCAGGGCTGGTGGCAGGTGGACAGTTGGACTGGATGATTTTAGAGATCTTTTCCAGCCTTTATGATTCTGTGGTTAACACAGAAGGAACAGCAGCGATGCCCTTCATGAGCTTTATTTTCCTATCTTGGGGCGATGTGTTTGCAGACGTGCAGGTGGATGAACTCCTGGAAAAGCTGCCTGGTGGCATGGGCGGATTGCAGCGGCTGGGGAGCCTCACAGCAGTGCATTTTGCCCACATCTTGGGCTCCACACAGCCTCCTGACCACCCCACAGACCTGTGTGGGGCTATGGGGGGTGCTGGAAGGGAATTCTGCCCAACCCACCAGACTTGGTTGCCTTCCCCATAGAAGTCCACGGGTTTAGGTGGCATTGCCCTCTTTGAAGTGATGTTGTGCCCTCTGGAGCAGACTTCTTTAAAAGCTTCTGGAAGTGCCTCTGGGATTTGGGAGCTTGCTGCAATGTCTGAAACTTTCCCTCTAGGATCGTTTGTGGGTTTCAAGCCTCAGGCAGCTACAGACATTCTGTTGCATGAACGTTCCCCAGAACATGTCAAACAGAGCCTTAAGAGAAAACCTTTCCACCAAATACATGGTATATGATAGGGTCAGATACTCCAGCTTGTGTTTCTTTTTCCAGAGCTGAGAATGGCTGAGAGCTCACCATGCACTTACCAAATAGCTTGCACTGAAAAGAATTAACGTGCTGAGTGTGGTTCAGAACCTGTTGCACAGCCTTACCTGGAGGACTGCAGGCTGGCCGTGGGGTCCTTGTGTCCTTGCTTGACTGAACACTGGGCATGCCCCACTGACAGCCCACTGCCTTTCTTTGTAGCACCTTCGGGTTGTTGGAGGCATTCCTAGAACGCTTGTTGTGTGCCATGTCTTGGTAATGTCGCAGTAAACGAGTCCTTGGGTTTGCTCAAGTGCAGCCTGTGCTGGCTGGGTGAAGTGGCCAAGCGTGTGCTGAGCGATGCTGTCGACAGGAGCTGAAAACCTGAAGGTTGGTGACCCAGCTGGGCCAGCTTAGTCATGGGGCAAAAGCACTCTGCTCTTCTGTCCTCTTCCAGTTGGAGAAGTGGCTGTGCTGTGCTCCTTGGCGTCGTGTATTTGTATTGACTGAGAATGCTCTGTGTGAATGTGTGATGGCCGTTAAATATTCGCCAGGTATTCTTGCCTCTTCCTGCTGGCCTCTTTGTTGTGTGGCCGTGTGCTTTGTTGCTCTTCCAGCTCACCTCTACCTCGTGCCTGGTTGTCCCGCTGCTTTTCTGCAGCCTTGTTTTCCAGTCCTGCTACCCAGCCTGCAAAGCCAGCCGCTGGGTTTGTATTTTGTCCGACCCCTGCTGGGATACTTGAGGCTGGCCGTTAAAATGTGTGTCGTTGGGCTGAGAAGCTGTCAGGATGCGTCTGGACACGTAATTCACAGCTGCCCTTCAGTTTTGCATCTGCTTCCCTTGTAAATAACCTCTGTTCTCCATTCACCTTTCCTCCCAGGTTCTCAAGGTCTGAGCATGCTGATGCTCTGTAGCAGCGAAAGGAGCTTGGTTCTCCTCATCGTGCTGATCTCAGAGGTCTAGAGGGAAAAACAAAAAACAACAACAACAAAAAAACAAAGCAAACCTGAAAATATGTGTTTTTGCCTCAGACTGTGGAAGCTGAGACACAGGAAAACCAGTAGTGCTGTCTGCTTCAATAATTTGAAGTCTGGCGATGTTGTTACCTAGAAAAAGGGATAAAGAATTTTTCTAAAAATTAAAGTCAAAAATGTGTGTGGTGTGGGGGAGAAAAGGCATTTTAGCATTATTACTGTGGGTTCTGTTACTGCTGCGTTTGAGACCTTGGAGGAGGGATCTCTCCCAGTGCTCCAGTAATGAATGCCAGTCGCATTTTGATTGTGGGATGCAGACAAGTGAAGTGGGCCAGGTTTGCTTTATCCTGCAGTGGACCATGTCGATAAGTCAATGTATAACAGGTGATTCATGAAGTGCTGCTTGTCACTGCCAGGGCTGCCTGAACAGCAAGCAGATTTGGGGCAGTGCTCTTTGCTCGGGTAGTTCGAGCCAGGAGGAGGGACGGAACAAATAGACAGTGCATTTCTGGCTGCCCAAAAGGATAAAGACTTGCAGAATTTTGGAGAATTCAGAGGGGCAAAAATGGGGAAAATAAGCAAAGCAGGAAAGCACACAGAGATTGCAAGAGGATGTTGAGAAAAGGAGCAGTTAGAAGATTGTAAAATCTCTGGGAAAGCTTCCGTGGTTCTCCGTTGGCAAGGAGTGACAGCTTGGCCTGTCTCTGTCAAACTTCAAGCTTTTTGCATGTCATTCGTTGCTGGACACATCTTTATACTCAATAATTAAATAACGAGTCGGTAAGCTGCTGGATCCTAGAGTCACCAGGTGGCTTGGGTTGGAAGGGTCCGTAAACATCATCCAGTTCCAGCCCCTGCCTTGGGCAGGGCTGCCCAAATGAAGTGCTCTGTTGTAAAGCTTTGTTCTACGTTGTCGTAGAGGATAAGACAATGTATGGGAGATTGAAATCTGAGTTTGGGCACTCACGGCGTAACCGTGCTTTGTATTAATTGGTCTTTTTAAGCATCTCATTCTTTCATCCTGGTAAACACTGACATCTGATTAATCTTAATTCCATTTATCTTTTATGAGTAGTGAAGAATCTTGATGTTTCACGTGTAGGAAATAATTTACTTTATTGATTTATTTTCTGAAGAAACGGTGCTTTAATGAGGCGCCTGTCACCAAGGCTTAATTACTGTTAAATTCTGTGAACATTAGCATACTCTGACTCGCGTGATGTAGAATCAAATTTCGTTCGTCAAACACACACGACAGCGTTAGCTGGCAGATACACTTTGCACTCTGCTAGGTCTGGGAGCTCGCAGCTCTCCCGGCCGTGCCCCCAGTGGGTGCTGTGGCTGTGTCCTGTGCCTCCATGCCTCCAGACACCAACGGGAAGGAACAGCACCGTGCTGGTGTCTTCGTGTTTTGTGCTGAATAAGCAGTTCTTCCAATTTGCTGTTCCAGATTAAAGGGAGATGGGCACCTTACTCTGCTCTCCTTTCCTCCAGCTTGGTCCAATTCTTCTTCCAGTTTGAGTTTTCTTATTGCCTCAACAGAAGGCGAAGCGTGCAGCTTTCGCAGAGCTGTCTATAGGTGGTTACTGTCCTTTTACTGTTACACTAAAATAGCTTACATAATCCCATTAAGTTTGCTCTGTAGAAAAATGTTCAAGTTAGCTTTGGTGTTGTGTTGACAAAACTTGCTGTTTTATACACATTGCTCCTAGAAGAGGTTCCAAAACCTTAAGTCTGAAACAAAGCATGGGTTCTGTGGTATGCCCTTCCCAACCAGCCTTCAGAAAGGGACTGTTGTTCCAAGTTCCATTTTCTCCCTTGGGTGCTACGGTTATCTAGCTGCTGTTGGTGCTTGTTCCTGACTTGGTTAAGATCCCCAGTGCAGGGGAGATGAAAGGCCTCATGCAGGCAGGTTTGTTGGAGCCCAGTGTGAGATTTCCTGCAGCTAATTGATTCTTCCAATGGGTTGGAACAGACACTGGCTACCGTGCTCCGCATTTGCATTTCAGTTTTTCCTCATCTATTTGATGTAAATGGTTGTCTTAAAATAACAGAATCCATGCAGTAGATTAATGTATGTTCTTCATCCCTTCTCCCAGACTGACTTTCTGTTTGAAGCCAACGGCAATGCTTTGGTTGGGAGAAAGCTTATTTTAGTTTTTTCTTCCAACTCATCTGCTGGTGGAGGCTGAAGGATGTGTTTGAATGATCACTGCCCTTCACAGAATGTTCAGCCTGGAAGTGAGACTGAAGAATCAAGGAGAGAACCAGAAAAGCACGGCAGGGAGCTGGTTCTGATGGCATGTGGTAGGTGGGGAGCGCTTCGTTGAGGGCTGTACCTTGCCATCCTTCCACTGGGGTCTTCTTCCTGGTACAGAAGGAAGGCTGCTCCCAGTGCTTTAAGCATGAAGCGTTTGATGATGGGATAACTGAATGAAGTCATGGCATTCAAAAAAAAAGACTTCAGGCTTTGCTAAGCCTTTGAGGTGGCACATGGGAACTTGTAACAGTGGCAGGCGATCTGAGTTTTTAACGTTCTAAATTATCAAACCTGTATAATGAGAAAAGCTGTGTGCTTCTGGATCCGTAGAGAAAAGGTTTACGTACATACCGGCGTGATACAGGGCAAAGCATTTCAGGTCTACTTGGAAAAAGGTGTCCTTGTGTGTTGTTCGTGGGCTGTGAACCATTGAAAATAGGAAAGAATTATACTGCACCATTTTATGAGTGCTCTGTGGTGTTTTCAGGTGGATTTACACAGGTTGTGGTCTCGTTCCCCTCCGTGGCTGTGTGTGGCTCTTTTTGCTCGCGCTCCCTGCATTAGCTTATGCCTTATAAACAAAAAGAGGTGGTGGTACCTGGTGCTTGCGTGTGGCCCATGGCACAGCAAGTGGGAAGGCAGCTGGTGTTCCCTGGGGGGAGTCCAGCCCTCTGCAGTGCCCGGTTTGTACGTCGCTCCTGGGTGGCAGACCTTCACTAGTACCAGTTTTCAGCCTAAAGCATCCTTCTGCCGGTTAGTGACAGTGCGGTGGGAAATCTCAGCTGAATTCCGTTTGGCAGTGCAAGTGTGCTGCTTCTTGTCTTTGCCGTGAAAGTGCTCGTCTAAAAATAAATGGATGTGCAGGGACACTGCAAGCAGGGGAACGACTGAAGAACTTGTGCTTGGCTGAGTGAGGAGATGGTTATCGCCGGGTAACGCTGACGGTGGCATCAGCGAGGCCGAGGCAGGAAAGTTCTGCAGGAGGTGGCAGTTACGTTGTAAGGGGAGAAGTAAGAAAAGTGAGCCTTGTAGATAGACATCGAGCCCCCTGTGAGCCTGCCGGCAGCCAGCCTGCCATGCTGCAAAGGCTGTGCCCCAGGAGCCCGAGCAGCAGTTGGGTAAGGAGTGTTAGGCTGCAGACATGAGATCCTGTAGTATTGCAGCGAGACCAGCCTCTATCTCTGTAGGTCATGCTTGAAATTGGAGTTAGGGCTGCATAGATAGTAGAGGAAAAAAAGCATTCGTGTCTAATGAGGCATTTACCTGGTATTAAATGGCAGGGAAGCCAAGCAACGTGAGAGGTGCCCGTGTAACCCTAGAAATGAGAACATCCTCTTTGCACGGGGCTTATCGTCCCTCCTGGGCAGCAGGATATCCACTTGGACGCTTTCCGTTCCTTCGTCTTCCCAAGTGCCATTATGAATGGCATTCCCCACATTCTTTCCTTTGCTGGAAGCAGCTGATCAAGCTGGGAGGTTGGGAAGCAAGCTGGAAGCAGAGTGAAACCCTAATGACCTGAGCTTGTTTGTCCTCCTGCTGAGAGTCCTCCCGGTGTGGTACCCCCAGGCCAAACAGTTCAGTGCGGACATCTGCCCGCCTGAGAAAAATCTCCATCATCTGCATTCAGGAGAGCATTTGGGAGGAGTGAGTTAGGCTGTGTGTTTAAAAACTGAACCTAAAAACCGTATTATTGGTAATAATTCAGACTTCTGCTGTAAGTCATCTAAACCCCCCGGGGGGACAGGGTCTCTTTTTGTGGGAATCAGTTCCAGATTCCGTGTCTTTGACGATTTCTCTGCATGACTTGCCTTCACGTTTTCAGCTGAGCGGTGTAACTGAGCAATGTGTGTGCTTCTAGGTACTCGGATTGTTTTAAAAAAAAATCATCAAAATAACTGAAGTATACAGTGTACCGATGGGGCTTGCATTCCCAGTATTGCAACACAAGGTGTTCTCTGTTCTAGACTGTAAATATTTATCTCTTGTCAAAGCACAGCAGTTACTACTGGGAACTGATCTGGCATGCAAAGAGGTTTTCCTTAAGGAATTTGTTTCGTTTTATTTACAGTGTTATCATATATTTAAATTCCAGGGCCTCAGTGTATAGTTCTGAGGCTCGTTCTTAACACTGGCAACGAAAACTTAAATTATCGCAGCCTCCGACTGCAGATAACTGAGTTCTGAGCATATGTTGTAACCAACCAACAAGTGTGGGTGTGAAAATCAAGCAAACACAGGAGAAGGTACCATCTTCCTGCAGCTGCAGGAGGCTGCTGGGTGAGGGCAGCAGGCAGCCGTGTCACCACGTGCCTTCTTGGCAGCGGAGCTTTGCTTCCAGGATGGCTTTGGGGTGGCTGGGATGCAGTGCAGGTGTCGTGGTCCAGCACTCCGCGATTGCTCATCTCTCGTGCTCCTCGTCCCGTGGATTCTGTCTCCTCGAGCAGGTCCTCACACCCCCCTGGAGTCTCCGTTTGTCCTCCCTGACAGCACACATGCTTCGTCCTCGCCTTCCTGCTGGAGTTCCAGCGTTGCACATCTTGCTGAGCACCGCCTGTTGGGTACCGCTGCTCTGGGGAGATGTGCTGGTGAACGCGCGGAGCCTCGCTGCCAGCTGAAAGTCCTGCTCTTGAGGAGCTCTAAGTTCCTGCTTTTGACACTGCTCCAATCTCTCTGCAGAGATTTATGTTGCAGGGAAATTGTTTCTGATCTGTTGTGCCGTACGTGGGAGACTTAGCTTGGACAGAAGGTCTCTTTTTTTTCTGTTTTGCTTCAGCTTTTGTACGTGCTTACTGCTGTTTGATGCTGACGGTTGCTGAAGTTCCCCGTGCTTCCTAGACAGCTGCCTTCTTCCTGCGCTTTGTCTTGAGAGAGGCCGGGGGCTGTCAGGCAGGTGTCCCAGCTTTCCTCCTGCGTTAGGAAGCAGGCTTGTGGCTGAAGCAGGGTTCAGTCCCCACCGTGGCAGTGCTGCGTTCTCTCACCAGTGCTGCCTGCCTTACCCAAGAGCATGATGCGTCTCTCAGGCTGTGTCCAAGCCCAGCTCTGGACATTTTCCCTCTGGTTCAGAGGTGGCAGGCAGATAAAGCGATGTGAAAATGAACAGAAGTGCTTCTTTTGGCTCCAGTGCCTATAGACACATTATATATCTATATAATAATATACAGTATATCTGCTGGATGTCTCTAGCTCTCAGAACTTCAAGGACAGCAGATGGATGTCCCAGTATCACCTTTCTGAAAGAGCTCTTGGCTTCTGAGGCTATCTGCTACCAAGTCACGTAGACGTCAGCGCTAGCTCGGTAAGGTCAGTCTTCAGGGATGCACAGTCAATGCAGCCTTTATTTTCCCCTCTCTCTGAAATCTTTTGCAAAATTCACGGTTTTGGCTTCTGGGCAAGAAGCTGTTTCCTGGCTGGTGGAAGTGTTTGTAACCGGTAATTGATGCGGCTTTGTCAGGGTGTTTTACAGCTTTATGCTGAGTCCTTTGTGCAGCACTTCCAAATGAGAGCAGGAAAAGGTGAATGTCTGAAGTGATTCATAAATACCACCGTGGTGTTCACAGTGGAGACATTTTTTTGGATAGAAACTTAGCATTCCCTTGAAGGGGAGGTAAGCCCACCTTGGTCAGAGGGAGCTGTTCTGTGCAGCGGAGTGTTGGAGAGGTGTTGCTGGCTTCAGCACTGTGTGTTTTAGGAGACTTGAAGTAGGTTTTGCATGTTGTTGGTTCCTTGCACCCTTGGCACGGACGGCTGCCTGTTTGCATATTTACTGCCTTGCGTGCATGCAGATATGTCAGCAGCCTCTGCTCCTTTTTGCTTGATCTCATCTCTCCCTGCCATTGCAGACAGAAATTCTTGTAATCTGCTTCCAGCCTTGGAGCATGCTTCACATGCAGAATGTCTTGAGGTTGCTAGAATTTAAAACTGGCACCACAACATGCGTTTCCAGAGAATGCTCAAATCCAAAGCAGTTGTCTGGGTTTGTAGTGCACCATGACCAGCTCTGCATTTTCACAGACTTCTTACAGAAGGGAATGGAAGCATTAGCAGTGGTTGCTAACGCTGCCTCTTAGGCTGCTTTCTCCTCTGCATAATGTAACTTACTAATCACTGTGTTCACAAGGGCACCAGATATTTCCAGATTATCATTAAAAACAAGGATTTTGCAGATGTCCTGTTTGTATGTTTTAGAGAGCTGCCCACAGAGTCAGAAAGTGAAGGAAGTTCTGTACAGCAGAGCTGTGGTGGCTTGTGGCTGCTTGTCTTGCAGCCCAGGCAATCCCTGGTGGTGTTAGCTGAGACTGAGCACAGAGCTTTGAGGAGGCTGTTGTATTTAAAGGCATGCAAAGGTGCAAAAGCCCAAATCTGAGAGTGAATATGAGACCCTGGAGTTTGGACTGTGATGCTCCAATAATTGACAGTGAAGACTGAAGAGGGACAAAGCAGCACTGAAATTGCTTTGCTTCCCTGTCTTACAGAGATGAAAATTGTCATTTAATGTGTAAAGCCATAAACAGCAGTATAAATTTTAATCTACAGCACCTTAGGTGAAATAGGATAGGTCATAGAAACTTAACAGAGTGTGAATCCTTGCATATCTGAACTGGGGATTTAAGCCTTCCTCCAGGGTAGAGAGCTGAAGTGGCAGCTGACAGCATTTTAAGATCTCCCTAAAACAACCTCCGTGGCAGATACTGCATCAGGCTGTGAAATATGTCCCCGTTCTTGTGGCTTTACAACCAAGCTTTCTTTTTTCAAGAAAACAATTCCAGTTGGTCTTGCTGTGTTCAGGTTGTGCAGACAGACCAGACGGACTATGTACAGTGTGGTCTAAATCACAGCGCGAGCAGCTCTTCCCTCAGTCTGAGTTAAACACAGTCCTGGCGTTGGAAGTGACATCTAGGGAAGCTCCCAGCAGTTGGATGGCCTCTGCCTCTCTGAAGATAACTGCAAATACTTCTTCAAAGGGTCGTGTCCATTTTTTGCTTCAATGGCATTATGAAACAAAAAGATCTAAAATCGAGCCCTAAGTCCCCTGAAGTTTGGGAAGTTCCTCCCTTGCTCATGGTACAGTATTTCTCGCTTGTCAACTGGGAGCTTGATGGTTTTGGCTGAAGATTCAGGTTTTTATTAAAGAGTGATGTTGGTCGTTACAGCGTTAACCCTGTTTCGTTTCAACATGCACATTAACGTTTCTCTGGTGATGGCGTTATCTTTCTCTTCTGGGCGCTTTTGTGGCTTGAGAGCATGACTTGCAATTTAAAAGTAGAGCGAGTGGAAAAGCCTGGAGTTTCTGTGCATAGGAGGCTGGACCTCTGCTTTATCTTCCCGTGGTGCATATACCTCTGGTTTTTCTTCCCATGCTGATGACTGCCTGTTGGGTTACTGGCACGCTCCCGCAGTTGGATGCTGATGCCTCAGCAGCTTTGGCAGGTAAGCCAGGGACTGAACAGTGTACACACAACTGCCTTGTGCCCCTAAGGAGGGGGGGAAAAAGTCAGGATGGGGTACCCGTTCAGAAGACTTCTGCCATATTGTCCATCATTCTTACTTCAGTGGCAAAGCTGCAGTGCAGCACGATCTGGTGCTGGGGAAAGCGGGGCGATGGGGCTCAGCAGTGTGCCCACCCCTTCACGAGCGGGGGGGTCGGAAGAACTGCAGTCAGAGGTTGCGTCTCAAGCTGTGCTCCTGAATTACTGCTTTGCTGTGAGGAGTGCTGTGTTTTGGTAACAGTATTAGCATGGAAAAGAAGAATGTTTCAGTGTAAGAAAAAAGCAATAAAACACAAAAATGTAAACTTTGACAATCCTGGCTTTTATGGATGAGAGCATGCTGCTGTCGGATGAGTTGGGCTGTAGCCAGTGTGCAGGGTAATTTTGCATCATGACTCTGGACTGATTTTAGTCTGTGCTGTTAGCATGATGGCATGTATCTTCTTCCTTGCCAAAAGTATCTGGGTATCTGTGCCGTAGGTTAAAATGCACCAGCAGCTGTGATGTTTCTCTTTGTATCGCCGTGTTGCAGTGGGCAGCAGGCAGTTAAATGGGCACTTGAAAATGATGCGCCTTGTTCGGAGACCTTGAGACACGCTCCCTTCCAGGAGCATGGCCCTGGTGCTGCTAGGGGGGAACGGCTGCACGGTTAGCACGGTGCAGCGTGAGCACAGGGTGCTTGGGAGCGTGCTGAGTTAAGGTTCTAGGTAAACTTCATGCTGGTTCAAACTAGCGTTGCAGCGTAGTCGCTTCCAGAGAAACTCATTGAAACATTTTACTCGACAAAAGAATTGCACAAGTTATGAGGCAGGGTTTAGTGTTTGGATTGTTAATTGCTTTCTCTTGGTAATCAGATAACATTCAATTAAATATAACAGAAAAAAAGAGTAACCTTAAACAATGTTTGTTCTTCAAAAAAAAAACGTTGATATTCTTTTTTCAAATTAATAAAGGAATTAACAGTGATTGATGACACACGTACTCAGCTATTTTATGCTGGCAGACCAGATGGGTTAGGCACAGCTAGTGACCAGTTGTTTTGATTTCTTGTCAGAAGGAACGAGAAGTTCAGATGCGGGCTGTAGCAGCTGAAGTGCATGAACAGTCCAGGTGGATGTGTTTCTCTCTGCTTTCCACTACCTATATATGAAGCCTTAAATAAGCAATACCTGGTAAAGAGCTGTGGGTTGCTCATTTTCAGCAGTTGAGAAAACAGAGCTTGAGTGACAATGCAGTGGGAAAGCTGAAGATTTTCAGTTTTTTCCTGAAACTAATTACATAAAAGTGTTGGCATCCCTTTTTGGCTATTTAGAAAGAGAAAAGGTGTGCGTGTGCATCTGCAAGCAGATGAAGAGACTGAGTGTTCTGGACATGTTTTGAAAGCTGTATTATTAAGTAAGTCCACAGAAAAATGGTGGCTGGGTCCACAAACTTCCTATCACAATCTGATTTTTCCCACCCTTGGTGTCGACTGTGCCAGCAGAGATAGGATTTGGAGCGTTTCTTCACTACAGCACTCGCTACAAAGCTGGTGTCAGCAGAGCAGAGAGATCGCAGTGCTGCTGAAATATTCTAATGTGACCTCAGTACAGTGGTAAGTTTTAAAATGTTGCTGAAACTGTAAGTGTCATGGAATTAGGGGCACGTTAATAGTGTTGTGTTTGGATCACAGGTATTGGTAGGAAGCTTCAGCCGCTCTGGTGCTCGTGGTGGGATGCTTCAGCTGGAGAAATGTGGTTGCTGTCTGCAGGTCAGACAAACTTCTGGGCACTGAGAATGTTGTTTAGGGGACTTGCATCAAGAATAATGCTCCCTTTTAATCACTTCTCAATCACGTATTTCCAGAGAGTTCTGGCTTCTTGTGCTTTTGAGGTATTGTTGCTATTGGATTTTGTGCAGTGCTCTACCAAGGAGTGAAGAAATAAGACAAATGTCCTTTGTATGACAATATTCATTCACCTTCTGTTGAGCACTGCTTTGAACTATCTGGTTTGAACTCTTTCGAATGCAAGAATTTCAGGATGGAGGAAAAACATGGAATAAGGGAAGAAAAGGGCTTCAGAAATGGCCAAGACAGTGCAGATTTTTATAGGTAACTGCCCAATTTGTACCAACTCCTCCGAGGCTTTAGTGGCAGCTGGAACAGGCTCCCGAGGCAGACTTTTATCCTTTCTCCCTCCCACGCGGATCCATCTGTGAGACTGCTTGTTCTTGCTGCTCTTGCTGAGAAACTGGATCAAGCTCAGAAGCATCCTGCTCTTTCAGACCCTTTGCCAGAGCCTTGCTAGTCAGGGAGGGTTCTGTAATCCTGCGCGTTTACATATTCTCAGGTTTTACACACAGTCAGTTGTATTTCTCAAACTGTTGCTCTTCTATGACCTGTGTTGGCTAAAAGGGAGGGGAGAATCCAAGCTGTTGCCCACTTTAAATTGGCCCCTCTGTTCCCTGCGAGGGGCTGCAGGCCGCCATGAGGCTTCCCCTCAGCCTCCTCTGCTCTGGGCTGAACAAACCAAGGAGGCTCAGCTGCTCCTCACGTGTCTTTCTCCCAGACCCTTCCCCATGTCTGTAGCCCTCCTTTGGGCTCTCCAGTAGTTCTGTGTCCTTATGCTGTGGCACCCAACCCGCGCCCGGTGCTCGAGGTGAGGCTGCACAGCAGAGTGGGACAGTCCCTGCCCTCGCCTGGCGGAGTTGGGCCTGGTGCACCCCAGAGTTTTGTTGCTTCCAACCCCCCCTTTTTTTTTTTTTCCCCACTTGTGTGTATATTTGGGGTACCTTACACAGCACTGCTTCTACAGCAGTTCTCATCAAGGTCCAGAAATGGAGCAGATGCCAGCAGGTCCCCTCTTCAGCTCCTTGCCAGTGTTGCTGTTGGTGAAAAATTGTGGAGGTGGAAATAATGTTTATACCTCTTTGTGCTTCCAGCACTGAAGGAGGAGAGCTACAAAAAGTTGTTTGGATTTCATGGTGTCCTGTAGATCTAAGGCTTTCCTTTTTAAGGTCTGAAGGAGACACCTTCAGCTGTCATAGCGAGTGTAATTATTGATCAAGGATGGTGCATAGCAAGTGGCTGTAGATGCTATCACAAGGGAGTTTGTGCAGAGTATGCAAAAAGCATGTTCTTCCAAGTAGCCCTTGGTGTAAAAGTTAGTGAGAAAGGCGTGGTTAACTTGCAGGCTTCTGCTAGGGCTGAGCTCTCATGGTGGCAGGTACATGCTAATTTATCTCTGAAATGGGTGAGGAGAGAGATTCACTTCCACTGAAGTATCAGTGTCCCCTGTGCTTTCAGCTTGGCTGGTACCTCAGCTTTTGGATTTAAGTGACCAAAGTGCAAGGGCTGCCACTGGAGATCGTTTGAGCAACTGGCTTTGAAACACAACTGAAAAATGTCTTGGAAAATCAACCTTAAGAAATCTGCGTGCCGTGGACATTTGTGGTGGTGTGTTTCTTCTCGTAAGAAGCAAATGAGTATGAAACTGTAGAAGACTTTTTTAAAAATTATTTTTGAGAATTTTTGTTAGAAATAGTCTAATTATGTGCATTTGTTTGCTGCCCTTGAATAGCTGTGGATTGGTCCAGTGTTAATAAAGTAGCTTGCAATTAGTTAAGTCCTTCTTATTTGTGGCTGCTGTTCATTTCATTTCATTTTGGCACTGGATGGTGATTTCAGTGCATGTGCAGTGCTGCTGATGTTGCAGACGTTGGCTTGACAAGCCACTGTCTAAAATAATAGTAGCACTGCTCCAAGAGCAGCTACCAGGAACCGTCTAGCAATGTATTGTAGCCTGCCTTGAAGGAAGTGCGTAAATACAAAGTAGGTATCAGTTGTTCTTGTAGTCTTAATGTACACATACCGTAATTTAACACGTAGGGCAAATGTAGTTAGAGATTGAATCCCTTTCTTAGCACTACACCAAACAAAACTTGTCACAAAGTTGAAATGTTCAGTGTGAGCATTGCAGTAATAAATCCTCACAGCATGCACTTGGAAGTGGAAGTTTAAGGGAGAGGTGGAAACACAATATTTGCTCTGCTCTTGGCTGTCATGTGAGAATAGCACCTGTAAAGGCTGGCATTGAAATGTCAACACTTGCTAAACAAACGTAGTGTTTTAATTCCTTGAAGTAGTGGGTAATGCCCTGTGTTTCTTAGATGGCTCGTGCACTCGTTGTTGTGTTGAGCTTTTGATCTTAAAGGCATTTTGCTGGTACAGAACTATAGAAACAAGGAGGTTAGCAAAGATGTGATGCCCTGCTGTCTGGTCTGCAGCTGTCCAGGGATGTGTGTGTGCCTATTACCCCTTTGGTGAGAAGCTCTTTGTAATAGCTGAATTAGCTTGAGTTTTCCATTTAGTTATTAGTTAAACAGATCTAACTGTAATGAAGCCTTCTCAGGCTGGTTTTGCTTTCTGTTCGTCCGAGCGGACGCCTGGGTGCTGTGTAGGTACATCCATCTGCCAATTCACTCCAGTGTTTTTAGCTTAGTGCACGTGTGCTGACTACTCGTGTGGAAATGAATGTAGAATTCCATGTGTGATTTTAGTGCAATGTAGACAGCCATAAGGAGTAAACACTTTGCAAGATGGGGCTCCATCGTGTTAGTGTAGGGCAAAGCAGAGCTGAGCACGTAGATTTTCTTGATGAGGGAAGAGGACATGCGTCGGTGAAAGAACCAATCACTTCTCGCTTACGTTCTAGGGAAAAAAAGATGCCCAGGTGTGTTCTGCTTTCCAGCCTTTCCTCTGGAGAACCAAGGTAGGACTGATATAATCTGAGGGCTGCCAACTTTGCAGCTCTTTGCTGCTTGTTCTTGATGTCCTTGCTAAAACTTTGACGAGTTAGGAGTGGCTGTGAGGCCAACCCTGTAGGGAGTTATTGCCTGAGACTTTGTCCAAGTAAGGGCTGCTGGATGACTTCTGTGCTACCAGAGACTTAGCTGTTAACATTTAAAACCAAAGTTCTTATTTTGTTGTATAGTACCGTTTGGTGACTGCATGCGTTGGTGATGGGCTTTTGTCTTTGTTCTTGGTTGCCACGTTCTCCAGCAGCATCCAAGAAGCTGCACCTGGGGAGACGTTTTGGTAGAAGACAGTTCTGTGAAACACTCTCCTGTGAGCCAGTGATTTGTCTCATGGGTTTCCTGGCCTTCTGCAGAAGCACTTGCTGCTTATTCATTTGCTTTTGGAATTCATGAAAACTTGTACTTTCTCCTAGCACCCTGAGTTAGAGTTTTGTTGTGCTACTTAGAGGCGGCGCGCAGTGCTTTGCTGGAACTTGCCAAGTGATGTATCTTTTCTGGTACTTTCTCTCTCTAAAGGTGTCCACCCAAAATCTCTTTTAGGAAAAGAATGGAAGACTTTCTGGTTCTGAAAGAGATGGAAAGCAATGATTATTGACTTCTTTGTATTAATTGTGATTCTTTGTGCTGTCGCTGTAATACCCCTCTGTCATCTGAAGACTGAAAATCTGCTTAGTGGAGTCTGTGCAACACCGCTGATTGTTTTCCTTGCCCCTTTTTTTTGTGACTCTTTTGTTTACACTGTGTGCTTGGAAATGGAGAGTCCAGCTGGTCACAAAATATTCATGGTTTTGGAGGAACTGGGCTGTGCTGGAGGATGGGTCTGAACTGGACGATGCTTCTGCATCCTGGTCTCTTGGGACAGCTCCAGCAAAGCTGTATTCTGCTGGAGAAGAGTTGCAGTGGCGTTGTCAAAGGCGTGCATGAGCCCCGAGGACTGCCACCACTGTTTTAGTCGTCTTGCAAAGTGGTGGCTCTGGAGACATGGTCCCTAGAGAGACGAGTCAGCCCGGGAGAGTGTTTCACACTGCCTCTGCTCTAAATAGATGTAGTAAATCATTATTATTCTTCCAAACAGCTATGTGCCTCCTCTCTCTTCCTTGTCCCCTCCTCCTTTCTTATGTAGATCCTATATTGGCAGTCTTTGAAAAACAACCCCTCANGTGTGTGTGTGTCTGTTCTTGGTTTGTTGCCAGAGGAGAGATTTAATCAATAAGCTGTGATAGAGGGGCTGCCTCTTGTCAGGCCTGCGAGTCTGTACAAAGCGCACGCGTGCTGCAGCGCTGGGCTGTTTGCAGGCTGTGTGTTAGGAGCAGGAATCCAAGCACCAAGCTGTGGCTGTCGTCATCTCAAGCAGAGCGTGTGGGGTTGAACTTAAAACAGTTTGCTTGTTTATGCAGCACGAAATCTAAAACCTTGGTAGATTTTGAAGAAAATCTTGTTTTCTGCCTCACATTGCATATATAAATACAGATGAATTAATGCTTTTTTGGAAGATAGGTGTTTCCATGGCTTTTGGAGACCCAAGTCCTGTGGTGGTGGAGTGCTGCTGTGTGCTAGAGCAGTGCACAGAGAGGGCATTCTCCTTGTATCGCTTCTGGTGTAGCCTTCACAGAGCTGGCTTGCTTGTCTTCTTCAAAGACCGTTTATAGTGCAAAGCTTTTAACATTTAGAGGCAGAGCAGCATTTGTTGGACCTAGAAATGCACTTCAAAGCACAATGATCTGTGTAGTAGGCATATGACTTGCACCATGTTTTGATGCACTGAGTCAGCAGACAGCTAGGTTTTGTTCAACTAGGATTTTCAAGTGATCTTGTCAGCTCAGTGTAGTGTTGCCATCCGAGGTCATTGATGGTATGTGTCTGACAGGGTCTGCAGATGGAGTGAGGTCGCTGAGATACGGGTATCCTGCAGCAAACAAACTCACTTGGCTTAAAACACTCCTGGTACTTAACCCTCAGGCCAAGATTTTTATCTTGGCTGAAATGCCGTAGTGATTTAAGCTCTGAGGAATAGAGCTTTGCAAATACAGTGCTATCATAATTTTAATTACTGGTTACTGCACATCTGCAGTTTTGACTAGCAGGGGCATATCTGAGATGGGCTGAGAAGAGGAAGGTGAACGTCCATGCTGTCAAAACATTTGTATGGCGGAACAGCAGGAGTCCTGTTAATTATTTTTAAATAAATAAGCTTTCAGTAGCTGCAAAACGTAGGGAAATAAATTTGGAAAACTGTCAGATTACTTGGGCTTCTTAGTTCTCATGCAATTCTGTATCTTAATTGTTGTCCAGAGACCCAGTGGGGGGAAAAATGCTGGGAATTATGTGGAAGGAGCACTGCAGAGCTGAGTGGTGGAGCAGCGTCTGTACGGGTGTGGTTTTGGGGGCAGGGGATCCAACCTGGCCATGCAGTTAAAGGGAGAAGATGAGGAACCACTGCTCAGCGTTAGAAGCACAGTTTTTACAGAGAACCATTAAACAATTCCGCATTTAGAGCCCAGTGCCTTCTCTCTTGGCCGTCTCATCCACGTTATTCCTGTGTATAGGTGGTTCGTGGCAGGTGTTTGCTCTATCAATGTGATGACCAGCCTGCTGGTGAATTTGCCGTTGCTTTCTTTGCAGCTTCTAGAAGCATCAGCTGGAGCCTCGTGAATGTATTTTGTGCAGGTGCCTGCCTTCCCTGGCGCTCACAAGGGAAGGTCTGCCGGCCCTGCTGCTGGGGAGTGAGCGTGCTGTGAGATGCGCTCGCTGGTGCCAGATGAGTAAGATAAGAGCTGAAATTACCATCAGTGCCTTTCATCTAGGGAAAGCGTGTCGTAAGGGATGCTGGTTTGTTGACTCACCAAAACAACCGGGAAGCGAGGGGCTGGTGTGGCTGCAGCCCCCACGGCCTCTTACCGTATGGTGACTGCAGATACGGGGGCTCCTTATCAGCTGGTGGCAAGGAGGTGACAGAGCAGGCAGGCGGTGGCAGCTACCTCCTGGACCGAGGGATGTGACAAGGATGCAGCTGGAGCCACACCAGCCTGTCCACTTTTAGGGAGTGAGTGCTCTTGTGGGCACCCTGTTAGAATTGGGCTGAAATGAACAGGCATTATTTAATTAGGAGTTTTTTGAAAACCTGGAAAGGACCAGAGTTGGATCAATTTTGTATACCAAGGTATCCTTTTGCCGTAAGAAAAAAAGAACTGTGATATATGGATGTGATAGCCTAGAGCAGAGGAGGCTGAGGGGAGGCCTGGTGGCAGCCCTGTTTGCCTGGGGCTCCGTGTTGGGCTGCCTTAAGTGCCCAAGCCCTCTCTGACTCTGCTGGAGCCAGTGCTGCACGAGAAGGGGCTGCAAGCGGCCTGTTGGGCCAAAGCAGTCGTTGTGAAGTCACCGAGGGGAGGATTGTGCTGCTGTAAACAAACAGACACTCATCCCCATCCCGCGTGGCATGTGTCTGGGCTCGCAGCGGGCGGGCTGCCAAGCAGCTCTTCCAGGCCGTGACCCAGGCCTTGCCCGTGCCCGAGG
This sequence comes from Penelope pileata, assembly GCA_013396635.1. NCBI lineage: Eukaryota > Metazoa > Chordata > Aves > Galliformes > Cracidae > Penelope > Penelope pileata. The sequence continues at coordinate 222,098 of WBMW01004298.1, read as the reverse complement.
AGCGTGGGAGGGAGCGGCCAGTGCGTGGGCTAGGTCCCTCCTTTGGGGCCGAGGTGGTGGCCCTTGTCCTGGAAGGTGGTGGAGTGGAAGTGTAACAAGCCCCATTTTTCTTTTTTTTCTATGAGAAAATCTTCTTGGAAAACCACGTAGACCTCTAAATACCCAGTGCATAGGAGTAGATAGCATTTTGCTTCTTCAAATTTGAGAAATGTTTTGTAAGGTAGTGATAAAATGACAAATTTACACTAGAACTATCACAAGTAGAGGCCTGAAAACAACTCTTGACTACTGTAGAAACATCTTGTTGTAAGGCATTGAGACCAGCCCAGCTGGTAACTGAAAACAAGAGGCTAGTGGTGAAGGGAGTCATGAAATGAGTGCTGTGCCTGCCCTGGAAGGCCTGCTGTGCTTTGTCATTCATTCAGTCTTCCAGAAGAGATGTAGAGATCCTTTCTTAATGGTAATGAAAAATGTATAATGAACTGAGTTTGAGCATGGTTGTTTTGTTGTCTTTGCTCTCCCGAGGCACTAGTAATCCCCAAACATGCAGACATTTAATATTGTGTGTCTCGTTCATGCCTGGCTGAATTGAGATAGATTTGGGGGAAAGAACTGGGAATAGGGAGACCAGTGGTGCTGCTAAATGGATTTGCTGCTATAGTGTTGGTTGAGTTTCCTCAGGAAAAAGCACATCTTCTCATTGCTCCTGCTCTGTTCTTCATTCTTGCATCGTCTGAATGGGCAGACAGTAACCTATTAGCTCTGTTCTGAATTCCTGTCTTCGGCGGAGGTTGCTTGTGCCATAACATTAACTGCTGTTTTTATTGGAAATGAATGATATTAACATTTGCTGATGTCGGGTCTGAGGTGACCTGAGTCTTCAACAGGATGTGCAAATTAATGGAACTGGAAGATCTTGAACACTTGAGATGGCAGAGACCTGCAGGGATTAGAAATGACACTTAAGTAATTTTCTCTTAATTTAATGTGTGACATAAAAGAGCATTCCAGGTCTCCGAGAATGCAAGGTAAGCAGGGAAACTTGGAGAGCAGCAATGCTGAGACACTCGGGGTAGGGAGAAGCAGCCAATTAGAGGGCTTTTGGTTTTGTTTTAAACTGTGATACAGCCAGGGCAGCGTCTTTGCTCAGCAGCCTGTGCTTTGTGTTGTTCCATGAACCAGGGGAGCACCATCACAAAGCAAGGCCCACGGGAAGTGGCGGTGGTGGAATTTGTGTCTCAGACCTGGTGTCGCTGCCTTGTGGAAAAGGAACACGAATACCTGATGACGGGAGGCCCTGTAAAGCTCAGCGTGGTCAGAGCTCTTCCAAGAATAAATAGGACTGTTGGAAATGCAATGGCAAAGATAAATTGTGGGCAGATGCTCATTGTGCAAGCAGCAGTAGTAGTTAGTATCATAATCGTCCTCCGCCCAGGGAATATTGCTGCCTTTGCTGGAGGCTACCACACCCTCAGATCTGCTGCTGGAGCAGCTTGAGGTGAGCGCTGCCTGCTCTGCGTTCAGCAGCATCAGCTGGATTAATGGAGATGGGCTGGCTACCTGCCCGCTGCCAGCCAGCCCACTTGCTGTCTGAAGTGGGTTACGGAGTGCTGGCTGTAAACTGTTTTGCTAGCAAAGCTGCGAGGGCAATGATGTGTCTCCTCCAGAGAGCTGTCTTTTAACACCATGTCCTTGGGGTCCAGAGGGGGATTTCTGCAAAGAACCTGAGTGCTGATCATGCTTTCAGTGCAAAGAAGGGAAATAAGCTCTGCTCGTGTAAGGCTTCATGTAGAGGAGGCAACTAGCTCGGTCTGTTTCAGTAGCTGTAGCTGATAGCAAGAGTCAGTGGTGGGTCTGTTGAAAACAAAGCAAACCCTCTGAGGTACCCTACGTGTAAAAGTTGGCTATTTAGACATACTGGATGCTGCTTTGTAGAGTGCCAAAAAAATCAACCAACCAAATAAATAATAAACAAAAAAAACGAAACACCAAAACAAACAAAATCAAAAAAAAATTACCACCAAAACAAAACAAAACCCATAGAAACGTGAACCCCCCCAAAGCTGAACTTGAGGACACCTTGCAGCAGGTCCTTTGGGTGTGCGTGTTGCTGGTTGCGTTGGAGGAGCCTTGTAGGTGAGAATTTCTGCAAGCCAGGATACCTCCTGCTTGGATTATTTTTGGGGAGTACAGGGGTACGCTAGGAGAGCTGACTTGGTGTTCTGCTCTCCTCTTTCTGTATGTGCAACTTTAAAAATAATGGAGAGCAGTGGATTTTTCCTTGGCAGTGTGATGTTGCTTCTTAATAAACTGCTGGAAGCTTGCACGGAGTGGGTGTGAAGTGGATTGTGTGGGCTTTTTTCCTTCCTTCTCCAAGACCACTTCTTGGCACCGAGGAATTTTTCTTTGGACTTCTTTGGGGAACAGATGCGTGAAGTACAGATACCACTCATACATATGGCTTTTAAAATATGGAAGCTGTTGGAATGAAGTGGCTTCATATGGTGCTATTGGAGGATCAGAACGAACGTGCAAGTTGGGGTTTTTAAGACTTGAATGTGTAGTTGAAAAGTTTTTTGGTTTGTTTTTGAGGTTAAATATTTGCATTTTTATGATTATTTAAGATTATACCCATAGCTCTGAAAATTATTCTTTCTACAACTTTTAATGCCTAAAATGATACCCTAATTTAATCTCTTCTAGGAAAAAAAAAAAAGGCTGTATAATGCATAGTTTAAATAGTGGTAAATCTTAATTCTCTAATGCAGCCATCTTTTTCTTTTATTTCAGGTTTCCATTTTGAAAAGCATTAGAAGATACTCTGCCACCCTGTTGGATTACTTTGTATGCAACCCAGCATGTCACTGTGCCCTGGATTTTATAAGGTGGCCATGATTTAATTCCCACTTCCAGCTTCTATGTATTGGTGAAGCGTTGGAGCTCTTTAGAGCTGCTGTTCCTTGTGTGAAAACTGATCCGTCTCACATCCCTTCTCCAAAGGACTCGACGTTACCAGCAATGAGCTCCCAAAGCCATCCAGGTAAGGACAAAAACCTTCTGAATTTGGTAACAGCAGCAAAATATCACTGGACTTGGCCAAAAGCGTGCTGTACTTGAACTGTGTAATAGTTTGTGTGGAATGAAAAGGCTTTTTGCTGTGTCGAAATAAGGATCTTCCTTCCTAAGTGAGATTGCACGGAGATGGAAGGTTGCATTGCCATTATCACTGTGAGGAATTTCTGCCTGTTTGTGTTCCTGGTTGTTGTGTTACATAGCGCTGGAAGTTCTGGGTGTTTTCTGTGATGTGAACTTGATTAATTTTGTGAAATCTGCGCTGATAAATCGTAATGGTATGCAGTGTTCCTATAAGGAATGGTCACAGTTTTGCTGGTGAGTCTTTATCGATATTTGAGGAGAAATGTCTTTTGAATTTTAAGTACTTTTTATTAAGGAAGAAGAATTTTGCTGGAAGAGTTCATTGATCCATCTTGATGTTGGCTGTGGGATTATCCCTAATGTGTTTTGTAATTTAAGACGTATGATTCATTGCTACAAAATTGCACGTTTCTGTCTGTCAGGAGGCTCTGTAGATGCTCAGTTACCTGCCTTTGAGCTCGGACTTGTCAAATGTTTGTAGTTAGTGTCAGGTAACTTTGTGTCAGGCAGACATTTGTGAGCTTGAACACTGGGAGAAGCACTGTTATTGTGTTCCAATGTGCCTGCTGACTGTTTCAGTTTATGGTTGGGAACAGTGACCAAGGAATTAATCCAACAGCGACAAGGCACATGGCACTCTTTGTTTAACTGTGCTTTTAGCAGGTTACTTCCGTGACTTCCATTTAATCAATTTTGGGTTAACAGCCAAGTAAGACTGAAGTTAAGTCAACATCACCTTAGATTTAAGGAACCGTGTGTATGTGGGGGGAGGGTTTTATGTGTGCTTCAGAATGATTTGTCGCAGTCCATTAGTGGCTTCTGAGGCTGGGAGCAAGAAGTGTGGCAGTGAAAAGGGAGGCTGGAGGTTCTAAGCAGCACTTTGAAAACGTGGCCCTTGCATAAGAACTGAAATGAGTTTAAGTTTCTGAAATTATTGGTCTTTTCAAGTATGAAAAAAATTGTTTTATAATTGTCTAATGTAGCAGTCTGCTAGATCTTGAGATTTATGGGGAGCTGAGAAACTGCGTATGTATGAGTAGTGTTCTGCATGTAGGTATTGAACTGTGATACAGTTTTTGCAACACAGTATTTTTCAAGAGCTCTATTTCTCGGGTTTGTGGATGGTTCTTATTTGGACATGTTCCTGATACGAGACACTGAGGAGCTAGTGGCCTTCTGCATCTTTCCTTATGGAAGTCGGATGTACTGAGCACATACCTATGTCAGGAACCATAAACAAATGTAATGACGAGGGGCATCTCTCCAAATATTCTGGAAAGAGAGATGCCATTCATGTCTGGACTGTTCTTTTGGTACTCATGGCTGATGTCTTGTTTTCCTTTAATTCCAGTCTAACTCATCCCTTTTTGCCTTACCCCTTGTTTGGTTCTCCTGCTCTTGCCCAAGCCCTGTGCTGATGAAGGAGTCGTGTAAGAAGTGCTAAGGGAAGAAAGCAGGAGCTTCCCGTGCAAGAAGGGTTTTTGTGGTGCGAAAAATCAGGTTAAGTCCCTTTTTGCAACAAACATCTTTACGCGTGGTTTTCTCTGGGATAGTTGGTCCCATCAAACCCAGGGAAGTGGCAGCTCAGCTGGGACGCTCTGGATGTACTGTGTTCTCCTGAGCTGCTGTTCCTAAACCTTCTGGGCTCATTGAGCTTGGAGTGAGGTATGGGTTGGCTCAGTGAGAACCGAAACTGCTCCTCCTCAATGTTGGGGAGAATACTTCATGCTGCCAGTAACCCTTGAAGTGAAGGAATCCTGATGGAGAGTCAAGGACTGTTGTCAGCTGTTCCACTGGAGACTTAAAGGGTGAAAAACTTGTGTAAAATTAAAAAAGCAAAAGAAGTGATCTCGTGGTATTTTTACAGAATGATGTTTTAGATGTCAGCTCTGTATGAAAATATATACAAACTCTGTTAATTCCTGCAAAGTTTCAGTTCTCATCAAATTCTGTCCAAAAATGCTGTGTGTGCCCTTCCTAGCCTTTGGGTTCTTGCTCTGGCTGTCTCTCCAAGCCTTGGGTTGATACTGTAGAGTGTATAGTCACGGCTTCTTACCTCTGGCTTCCACTGTGCTGTTCTTCCTGCTCATTCCTCTTCTAGAGTCAGCTTTATAATATTTGGTAGAAACAATTTCCAAACCATGCCAAAGATGACATCTGGGCTTCTCATGTCAGTTATCGTAGCCATTTTGATTATAGAGCTACAGGTAATTATTGCTAATGATGTGCATTGTTTAAGGGAATGCTCTGGCTTAACTCAAGAGCCTATTAAATTTTGCTTCAGTGGATACAAGCTTTCTTCTCTAATCTTCTCCAAACCTATCACTAATGGGATTTTTTAGGAGCAGCGCCATAAAATTGCTGCAGTGTAGATGAATGAAAGTGCTTTTGTTTTTTCTCCACTCTGCAAAGCTCTCTTGTGAGAAGAGTTGCATGCTGAAGGCTTCTCACTGAATGAGGCAAGAAAATATAGGCAATTAAGTAGGATAAGGAAAATTACTTTCTTTTCTCCTATGGTTGCCATTTCTTTTGTTATATTTTGGAGCAACTTTCCTAAAAGAGTAAGAAATAACCTTTGAAGAAGGAGGAACGTCCCACAGCGGGGAGTGAATCCTCGAGAACTTGCAGTGGGCGTTCAGTCTGCCTTCAGCCCTCGCTGTAGAGCAAAGACCTTGGCCTTTTGTTTCCGATTCCTGGGCCAGTGGCTCTCTCCAAAGAAGCTGGAGCTCTGGGATGAGCTAAGCAGCAACTGGAAGGAGCAGAAGAAGCAGCAGGGTGCTGCTGGGGTCCCTCTTGCCACCAGCACCAGCTGCTCCAGAGGAGCCGCCAGCCACCCCCCTGCAGGTATCGGTGAGTTCTGCGGGTGCCTGGGCAGGAATGTGAGTCGTTTTGGGTAGAACGGCTGGGCAGGCTGGGGGGCACAGGGCTGAAATCGGAGGCTGGGGGGAAAGGAGTCTTTGCAGACCTTGTCAAGACAGAGCGCAGAGGCATTGCATGCCCTTTGGCATTTGGCAGAGGAGTTGCTGCTTCTTCTTCCAGTTCTGGAACAAAGCTGGAAAAATGCTGAAATTGTACTATAAAAGATCAAGTTGCTACAAAGTATCATTAAGAAAATTAGGCTAATTAAGATAACATTTAGGATTATGACAAAGCTTGGGGGGCAGGGACAAGCATGTTTAGTTTCACTTCTTACCCTGCTGCGTTGCCCACAATTTAAACTTACCTTGTGTAACCTTGGTGCTGATACCGCTGCACGCAGCCACAGCGGCCTGGGCTGGGTGCTGGCGGTGGGGCTTATTTCTTTATTTTTCCTCCTATTGACCTTAAATGATTTCTTGCTGTCACCTTCTGCCTCCCCCACCTAATTTTCAGTGGCTTAAGTTTCGCTGTGATTTCATTCTTTAATCAGTAAAGATTGTTCTGCTGATATCAGTGATACATAAAGATTAGTTTAAAAAAACCTGAACGCTTAAAGTTAATCACTGGACTGATTTGTATTTGTTTAAAGTTCACTCTCCTTTGTAAAAAAACTGCAAATCTCCATGCTCAATGAAGCATTTTGTTTATGAAATGTTATCTTACAGGAATTAGCCAGTCGGAATGCAAATGCTATATTCTTTCTCCAGAGCTACTCTTGCGGAGATGCAAATTTTATTTACATTTTGAAGTGCTGAACGTTTGGTAATTAGGAATATTGAAGTTTAAGAATGGGTTGCCTATCTCCTGTGGAAAAATCTGCAGCAAGATCATTAAAACGGAGATACCAGAGAAAGCAGAAAGCTCCCTGATCACAGAACACAGGGAAAATGAGTTAGCAAGTCACGTGCTGTGATTTGCTAGACTGAGGAGTACTTTTGTGTGGCATTTTATCTGCCAAGTGTAAGAAGCCACTCTCCTTTCACATTCCGTGGCTTAATGAGGCATGGAAAGCCATTTCATGCACTATACATAAGAGCTTTCCCCGTTAGTCTCTCAAACAGTTTGCACCATAAAATAAATATTTTATGCATTCGCTTTTTAAAGATTAAGAAGTTTCTGTGGAGATGCGTTTCAAACTGGCTTTAAATGACACTGACCTACTTTCTGCAGTAATCAGTTGGATGCCGTAAGTTATCTGGGGGCAAGAGCATCCTTCGATAAACAGAAGGAGTCCAGGAGTCATTTCCAGCCCTCCCTTCCCAGCCTTGGTGGCTGTTGTCTGGCAGAAGGTTTGGAGATGGCATCTCTCTGCTCGCCTCTACTCGTCTGGTGCTCCAGTTTGGTACGGGTGGGTTATTCTACATTGGGCAGCCAGGCTTCTGCCTACAAGCAGAGCACTAGTGAGTATGGGCAGAACTCATATCTCTGATCCTCTGTGTGCAAAAACAAGGATTTCTCTAGGATGTGGTCTTCCCCCACTGCCAAGTGTATGCTTTGCAGGAAACTGGGTGGAAGAAAACATTCAGCTCCTTGGCAGGCCCAGCAGATGTGACAGGAGCTGCTCTGAAAGGACACTGCCACCTGTCCCTTACTGCAGTAGGGAGAGCATTGAGCCTGGGCAGCAGGAGCTTGACAGCAAGAGCAGGCATTGCTGCATCTCAGAGCTGTTGCCCTGAGGAGCCTGGTGCCCCAGGCTTGCAGAAGACCTTGAGGTTGGTTGAGAAATAAACTCAGCGGCAAGCTCTGCCAGTGAGAGATGCTCATTGCTGCTTCTGTTCCATGTGGGATGAAATAAATGATACGGGAGCGTGGCCATGAGGGTGATGAGCAGAAGACACGCTGAGACCTAAGAAGGTGACGTGATGATTCTGTGATTCGTTCTATGGTGATTCTATGACGTCTTCAAGATGTCACCACTTCCAACTGGACTTGGAACTATTTTTCCTGCATTTGAGAGCTTGTGGTCAAGGCTGGCGTCTCGAGTCCTTTTCTCATTTTGACAGCTTTTTCCTCTCTACGTGCATTATTGAGAAAGGGCGTGTTAAGAGAATCTTTCTGTTGCCTGGGTTGAGTGCCCCAGGCTGCTTTTAGGAATGGGCTAATCACTATGGCTATCCTGTTGTTATTTTCCCTGCCCAAGAAAAGGCTTTGGCAGCTAGCTTAAACTACAGCATATGGAGAAGTTGCTTTAAGGACTGTATGTTATTTTGACAGTGACTGGAGGTAGGAGGTGTTCTGTAAAATCTCCTGTTACAGTAAAGTTGTCAACTCTGGAAGAAAATTTGAAAGGCATGCCAGTGGAAGATTAGACTTCTCATTATGCAAAAGAAATGGCTGTTTCTTGATCCTTAGAATGTGTCTCTCTGGGTTTGGTTGTCATTCCTGTGAAAAGCAGTGTGATGTACTGTCACATAGGATGTGACTCGGAGAAAAATCCTTGTTTCACCAAACTGTGGAGCAGAAAGCTCTGTTGATCATTTAGTGATGGCTGCAGCATGGTGGCAGCTCACAGAGATGGAGATACAAGCTCTGTTAGAGCTCGTGTGGAGTCCTGCAACCCAAGCAACATCTCCCTGATCCGCAGAGACTTCTTTTCTCGGAGGTGATGCCAGCCTGCACAAAAAAGCTTAGGTTAAAAGAGCTAAAAACCTTTGCAAGACTGAGACAGGGCACTTGTTTTTCTTTCTTCAACGTACGACTGAATGCATGCTTCACCTGTATTCAGATTCTTACGTGTTTGTGTGCTGAGCACATCCTGGATTTCCTCTAAGAGGAGCAGTGTCGTGAGGACAATGACAGTTACGGCTACTACCGTGGAACCTGTGAAGTTTCTGCTTTCTGGAGCATCAAACAATGGAGACTTTCAGTACGAGGTTTTTATTGTACCCTCAAAAGAGAAGAATTGTTCTGTGCCTCAACTTGAGGTTCAAGCTGAAGTTCCTTCTAGGTCAGTGTCCCTGCTAAGTATGTTCCTCTCGCTACTATTTTTTCTTTAAATGCAGTTCTTGCACTTCAGAATTCTTTATAAGCCTGCTTTAAAGTAGTTTTTTTAGCCTGTGATGTATCCTGCAGTGTAAAGATGAGAAGCAGATACTTCGGTGAGAGGGAGATAACTGAATTATTTTGAATGAGATACAGGATAGGAAAAGGGTAGAAAAAAGGTTGCACTTTTAAAGTCAGATGATAGTGTTTAAGATAGTCCTTGGGCCCTTATATCTCTCTTGGAAAGCAGAAAGACCTTTTGCCATGTTCTTACGGCATTTCTGGTATTCACCTTTGGTCAACTTTAGTTTGACCTGTATCTTCTCCCATATACTTCCCCAAATTAAATTCCTTGCTGGGCTGTAAGGAGTGTATTATTTTAAGTTATTCAGCTTGTCTTTAAGTGCCAGGCTCTGGCTTCGATGAGGCTCGCTTGTGGTCAGATCCATCAGGACAGTGCTGGTCTAGAAGGAACATTTCAGTCATTCTGCAGACACTGACAGTGATTCAAGATCTGGGGCCGAAAATCCACTTCTTCTCAGATGGGTGTCAGCCATGCGTTGCATTTCTCATCCTTTCAGCATAGGAATTTGGCCATCTCATTACCTGGGCTTTGGTAGGTGTTGTTTGCCCTCACTTACAAAAGTTGCCTTGCTTTTTGAGAGCTCTTGGTCAGCAGCTTTGAGGGCTTTTTGATTTGTTTCAGAAGGTTTTTATATTGCATTGGAAGGGGGAAGGATGGAGAGAAAATTGCAATGATGTTTCTTTTACTGAAGTTTTTAGTTTTTTTTCTTTTTTTTAATTGTTGTTGTTTTGTATCTGTTACGTCTGCAGAAACTTTACAGCCAGAAAACAGCCAGCAGTGACTGAACAGGGAGTGCTGCAATCAGAGAAGGAAAAACTGTGGATGAGTTAATTCTCCCATTCTTCAGCAAAGGCCTGACAAGTCCTTTTTTCACCCTGGGCCGCAATATATCACGAGTTTCCCTGCCCTTTTTGCTCCCGTCTGTTTAGGCTGTTACTCAAGGAAGGCCTCTGTCATCTTTTCTATTCCTGCTCTTCTTTTTTTTCCTTGAACTGCAGTACTTGCTTTCCTTTTCCTTGTCCATGGGTGTGTTCCTGTGTCCTTCTGAGCTAGAGTTTGCCTGGGCCAGGGCTTTGGCTGCAGTGGCTGTGCAGAAAGGGAACAGGCAAGGGAATCTCTGTTAAGATCTTTGGCATCATAATCAATGGGAACTGGGATATACAATTAGTTTACCCCCAGAAAAGCTAAAATTAGTATATTGGGGGATCTTTTAAAAGTTTTGTTTTTGTAACTATCCAAAATACGATCGTTTTACCAGTTGCTGGGGAAAATCAGCTGCTTTACCTTCAGTGCCCTTACTTGCCTTGAAATACTCCATGATGTGTGGTGTTCACCCTGGGAAATTGCTGTTGTGGTTTGGCTCAATGGTACCTGATAGCTGGAAGTTCTGAAATGTTGAAGCATTTTTGAACCTTTCAAAAGGATGAAGCTGATGATAAGCTTTGTAGCTACTGAAATCTGAAATACCTGCAGGAAAATACTGATATGGGCTTTTTATTTTTAGTTTTCGAGATGTTACCGTCTCCCTGTAATCTATTTCAAACTGAGCTGGATCAGGACTACTTAATGTCTTGTTTCAAACAGCAACAAAAAAGCGTGCTGGCTATAATCCAGTGGTTGGCAGCCCTGCCCACTGCAGTGGGGTTGGAGCTGGATGATCTTTAAGGCCCCTTCCAACCTAAGCTGTTCTGTGATTCTGTAACTAGTTAGGGATTTGTCCTGAATTTCAAGCATGATTCAAGCTCAATTTTTAATGCTCAAAAAACAGATAGTCTGGAGAAGTCCTTCACGACCAGACTGGATCCAGCAGTACCCTGGAAGATGAATGCTGCACCACCAGGGTTGTCTGGCTTCTCACCCGTGCCTCTGCCAGCCCATGGTGAGAATCCATATATCGAGGCAGTAGTTTGGAATATTAGTTAGTTAATACGATTGTGTGGACAAATTCTGCAGCTGAGCCTGTTTATGAGGTACTGCTAAGCTATTTCTGTGTCCCGGGGAAATGCTGGAGTGCAGGGGGACGGAGGCAGCGTGTCTGCCAGGTACCTGCGGTACAAGATGGCCTCCTGGCTGGGGGGCCCTGTGTGCCCCTCAGCCTGTGTCTCTGGAGCAGCTAAACCTGACGGTACCTCTGGTGGCACCCATTTTTGGGTGCTGGCAGAAGCACAGCTGAGGTTCTTTGCCCTGTGGTGGATGTGGCATCGCTAATCTCCCATTGCTGTCAGCACAGGCTTTGACAGGGAGTCTGCAGCCTGGGCTGAAGCTTTCCAGTGTTTGTTGTAGCTACATCAGAACTGTCTTGTAGGCCTGAATGTTGAGGTCCCCATGCATTCTGCAAGGGTAGGTCTGCAGGGCTGGCCCAAAAGCCTGAGCAGAGCAGGACCCTGACCACCTCTATTTGTGGGGGCCTGGCACAGGGTGAAAGCAGGCCAAGCTGTGGCAGCAGCTTTAATGTATCCGCTTGGGATCTTTTGGGGGATCTTGGGGGCTGGGAGTGGTAAATTTGAATTTCTCAGTCGTTTTTCTGCTTCTGTCATCTGTTCGGTTACTTTTTGGAAGCTGCTTTGGCGTTTGCAGGGAGTAGCACAGCGGGAGGTTGCTGTGTGAGGAGCGCCATGTTGTCTCCCGCCGCGGTGCATGGCGAGCATGGGCACTGCTTCAGAGCCTGTGTGGCCCCAACTTGGTGCCTTTGGGGGTCTGCTTCCTTCTGCTGAATGAGGAGTGGAGTACGTGTTCTGGACATGTGAACAAGTAGGATTTTGTCAGTGCCACCTACTCCTTCCTTAGATGCTTCTAAGCATGAGCAAGGTACTGCTGCTTGCAGTGGAGAGAATGTGTGGAAAATCTCACTGTGCTGCAGCTGCACTCTGTGGTAGAGCTGGGATCAGGCTGTTGGAGGAATGACAGATGAATTCAAAGAAATCATTTAAAAAAGACAAAAATCAATCCTGACCCTTTCACTATTCAACAATCTATGTACTTGTTCTGTTTGTAGCTGTTACGTTGCCAAACCACATAAATAGCTTTACAGGGAAAATCGTAATAGCAATGAGGTCTAGCCTGTGAGCTTTGAACTTGTAGCCTTGGCTTCAGGTCACCATTTTGTCCTGAAAGGCTGCTGCTGTAGCCATGTAACCCACTGGGTTTTGTGTAGGAGCCGTGGGCTGTGGGGCTTGGTGCCTCTCGAGGCAGTTTGCTCACTGCGTTGTGTCTGTTGATTTCTGTAATTATTTTTATTCTTTTAAGACGTTGCTGTCCAAGAAGCACTGTGTAGTGACTCGTTGCTCTCAGGTTTCACCTTGTGATCAATAGACTGAGATCAGTGCAGTTATTTTGACATCCAGCCAGTCAAGGCGGGTGCTGCTGAGAGATGGGCAGTGCCACCCTTGGTTGCCCTCTTTCCTGTGCAGTGATGGGACTGTGGTTTTTATTGTTATTATTTTTAAACTACTGTAAAGTTGGTTCCATTTTTTGATCAATAGAAAATTCTCCAGGCGGAGAAACCTTACAGCTCAATAATGTTAAGACAACACTTAAGCTTTATAAAGAGCTATAAAGATAATCCATTCAGGTGGATTTTAGTTCTGTTTCGGTGTTTAAAACTTGCACTTTCTACTTAAACAGACTTTTTTTCCCCTCCTTCAGCTGTAACTTCAATTTTTTGCTGGATATAAAAAGAAGCATCTTAGTTAACTTTTCTTTTTCCCACAGTAGCATGTTCTGTTCCATAAAATGCCTGAGCTGCTCTTGGGGAGAGAGATAAAGGCCTGAACTAGACCAAACTGCTACTCCTCCTCTTCTCTGGTCAAAAAATAACCCAGAACAGTGCAGATCCCAGAGCCTGCACCCCAAGCCCTGGCAGTCCACCCAAGTCTTGAATCTCTGACGTGTCACTGTGGGAGGGAGCGTGAAGCTTCCAAACGCCTTATTCTGAGCAAGGTGTCCCTGGTCTCACGCACCCTTTGCCAGGAGAAGGCATGCAATCCTTCCAGCTTAACAAACCCAGGAGAAGGGCTTGGGCATCTGTTCCCTGCTGACAGCAGCTATCTGATTAGCATTCGATGTTTTTTCCTTTCCAGCAGGTGGAAGGCCTGTTCTGCAGGCTCGTAACTCTTGACAGGTTTATGGTGAAGGCTTCTTGGCAGGTGGAGGTGATGCTACTCCTTCAGTCTGACTTTAGCTTTCTGCCTTTTTTTCCTTTCAAACCTGGCTCTGTGCAGTGGCTGTTTCAAGTTGGACTCTGCCTCTGTTTTGCTTCTTAGCACCCAGAGCTGCAGCAGCTCGGACCAGCCACTACCTTGCAGGGTCAGTGTGCTTTGTCACCCAGAACGTGTCTGAGGTGAGGTGATCTGAACAAAGATAGTTTCTGTTTATCCTGATGAAGGATCAGGAACGCTCCAGTCTTCTCATAATGCTTTTTCTTACATGAAAAGGAGCGTGCATAATGTTTCTGTCTGGTCCCTGGGTTCTCGTGCCTTACACTGGAGCTGTGGAAGGGCTGTGCTGCTGCTTCTCTCAGTGTTTGTCATGCAAGACCTCAGCTTGTTTTGTAAGCAGTTCACCAAATCACTTTCTAACTGGGTGCTTAAAGAGAGTTCCTCCTCCTCCACTGATTAATTTCTGGCACGGAGCACCGAATAGCTCTTGCGTCAGTAAGTCGTCACAACCTTTGCTTTTCTCTGTCAGCGTAAATACAGTTGGACTCTTAACATGCCCAAAAGTAGGCCAGAGGTTGCTAACTGCAGCTGCAAAGTGGTCAGGTCCAAAAGTGCTGCGGGATGTGTGTGTTCTGCTGGGACAGCAGAGCTGCTGCACCGCAGGTTACAAGCTGGGCCCCCTCTCCACTCTCTGCTCTGCTAATGTTTCTTTTAGCTCCTGAAATTGTATTTTATATTAAAAAGTATATGTTGTATTAAAACTGTCTCAACAAGAGAGTGTTTGTACGTGCATTTGTGTGAGTTACTAGAAAAGTGTTTTTATAGCTCTGACCAAGACGAGTGTCTTTCAGGTCATACCTCAGTTGCTTGTGTTACGCCTGAACTGGCTCTGAACAGCAGATTGCTGCAGCCTGCCTGACCCTGGCACTGAGGGCTGGGGTGATTTTCTTCAGTGACCCCCAGTGCTCCTTGCCTCTTGCTGTCCAGGTATCTCAGAGTTGCTTCACAGCCTGCTGCAGCCCTGTGCCCTGCAGCTCCCAGCTTTGGAGGTGCCACCAAGCTCTGGACAGCACCGTACGGCCACCCCAGCTTCGTGCTGTCCCGCTCTGTGCTGCCGAGGGCGTTCTGGGACCCTGTGTCCCCCTTTTGTCGCCTGTAAGGCTCACTGCCGAGATCCTAGCTCTCACTGCCTTTTTCTTCTGTCAACTCTGCAAAGCAAAACTGCTGTTTGCTTTTGTCAGGGAGAACGGGGATGCCATTACGTGGAAGAATGGGATGTTTGGGGGATAATTGCTCTAAGTAATTGGGTAACAGTTACTTAATCTTTGGAGGGTTCTAGCGATCAGGTGAAATAAACTTCCTACAAAGCCGTTTGCTTGAACTGCTCTCAGCGTGCACATCAGGTGCTGAATGCTCCAGGAAATGGATGGTGGGAAACCTGGTGAAGAACTTGGCAGCTTTTAACAGCAAGGCAGAGCTGAATTTTCAGGAAATGCAGGAACTGTTTGTTTATTAGCTGGGAGCACAAAAACTGGAATTTTACCATGAGGATGACAACGTGTTTCAGGCACTCTGATCAATGCTATTGTTTTGTTCTTGCTTTGTTTTTGTTTGTTTTAAACACAAAGGAATGGTAAAACAAATGCTCCTTTCCCAGTTGCTTTTCTATTGGAAAAAGCAAAACGCAAACTGCTTTTTCCCCGAGTAAAGAAAAATCCCCCTCTATACTGCTGCGAGTAAGCAGCGTGTGCTGCATGAAGTGGGTGTAAATGATGGACTTACAGTTAAAGAAATGCTCTTCCCCCTATACCAGAGTAGTTGCAGTCTGAAACTTCAGACAGAGGCATCTTTCTGTGCTGGGGTTCTTGCAGAGGGGCTCGAGAGCCCCGAGTGCTGCGTGTGCAGCTGTTGGCCAGCGTGAATCCAGGGCTGGGATGAAAGCTGCCAGCTTGCTGAGGCTGCAGCGGCTGCTGCTTCAAGAATGCACTGATTTTACACAAAAAAGTCTGTTCAGTCTTTCTGGAAGCCTCTTCCTTCTACTTGGATCAGTGTCTCAGAGCTGCCCTACCAGTGGGTTTGGCACTAAGCAGACCAGAGCTGTTGTGCAGTGATGGCACAAATGGCAGAGAAATGTTAAGAATATTCTTCACGTTTCAAGCATTTATTTATTTCTTTTCCATTCCCTTCATCTGAATTTAAATAAAAACAAAACCTGCTGGTGGTAGAGGTGGAGGAGAATTCTTAGAAGTCCCATGTCTGCGAGGAGGCTGCAGGTGTTGTTTCACCCGTTTGGAGAAGCCGGCTGCTGACAAGCAGACAGGTTCCCACTGAACTTCCTGGGGAGTTGTTTCTGTCCCTTAACCCATCTGTAGGGTACGGCAACCCGCTGCAGGCGTGCAGGAGCCTGAAGGGGCAGGCCTGTGTGTGGCTTGTGTTTGTCAATGCTTGCAGGGGGGCCATCCACGTGATGAGAAAGCTGTCCACTCAGAGGCCATTTTCCTTGCCAGAAAGGAAAGTGTGGCTTGTTTGCTGCCTGGAGCAGGGATTTGACAAGCTCTGTGTTTCAGTATGGCCTCCTTCCCCTGGTGCCAAGTTTTGGGGTAGCTGTCTCCCCTTTCCCTTCTTCTCACCCCTCTCGTTGTAAGCAGCCATTTGTAGGGGTCAAGTTTTGGCCAAGTTTAATGCACTATTTATGCAGAGAATATTTTTTCCCCCTTTTCCCTGTTACAGCCTGAGCTTTGAGAGCGATTTTTCTTGACGTGTCGTGGTGTGGTTGGTTTGCTCCTCCACCGGAGCCGTGCCTCGTGGTGCTGGGGAAGCCACATGGTGATGGCTGCAGCAGGACAAGCGCTGGGTTGCCCATAACCGTGTCGGTGTGCAGCTTGTGCTTCCTTCACGGTCATGTCAGCTGGCGTTGGTGATGGGTGCTCTTCTCCCAGGGAGAGGCTGTGCCTCGCCTGAATTTGGCAGGAAGAGGCTGTTCAGGAGTGTATGGTGCTGTTAGACAGCAACAAGACTGTTTGGAGTTGGCTCAGGGACAGAGGGTTATGTGTATTCATGCCTGCATATATGTTGGTGTGGATCTTAACTTTCTGTTGGTTGCTAAATCTTAGGCTTGTTGAAGATTTATTTATTTATTTATTTTTGTGGAGTATGGGACCATTTTTTGGGGTTAAAATATCAGCTTCCCGATGGGTGCCGAGCAGCTCCTGCTCGCTGGCATGCTGTGGACTGGCCACTTGTCTCTGGCCAGGCTCCTCCTCCTATCTGAAAAGGTGAAAAAAACTGTTCCTTAGGGTTTGGCTCTGGGCTGTGCTGTCTGTGTGACGTTGAAGGCGTGGGGAGCCTGATGCTGGACGTGGCTCAGCATACACCTGCTCACATTCCCTGTTGCACGTGGCTGGCATGTCGAACCGAGCTGAGCATCGCCGTGGGGTCGTGTGCGTGGTGGGCGATGCTGGGCACCTGGTATGGAGAGAGCCCAAACTTGCTAACCGCTGAGTGAAGCGGTGTGTTAAATCAAGGCGTGCTTTGCCTTCCCTGGAAACAGGTCACTGGGGAGCTGAAGGTGAAGTGTGAGAGTGGATCAGGTAGGGACCTGGAGCGGTCGTTTCCTTCCGTGGAGGTGAGTGCTGCTTCTGGGAGCTTCCTGCCCTGCCTTGGGGTTGGGGAGGTGCCCACAGCTGCTCCTTACGCACTGGGGTCTGGCTTCATTCCTGCCTGAATTCCCAAGAGGTGACTTCTCACCAGTGGCTGCTGGGTACGTGTTGCGCTGGTGCTCGTTCCTGGAGCACCGGTACCACCCGCGGTGGCATCACACGGAGTGTAGCAGGATGCTTCTAGCAGTATTTTGGGAGGTTTTTGGGTTTGGCCAGCTAGATGTCATCTAGGCAAACATCACTCTTGATAAGACTAAGGCTGGATAAGCAAGTTGCAACTGGATAGGCTCCCAGTGCAGCTGCCTAGCCAGCAGGTTAGCAGTGAATTAGCTCTGCATGTCACTGCCAAAGTTAAGGCCGATGTTGTGCTCACAAGCAGCCCCTGCCTGCCTTGCTGTTACCCTACAGAGGCTGCAGCATCCTTCAGGCCTCAGCAGCCCTGCATCCTTACGCCATGCCAGTTTTCCTCCTCCTGGAAGGAACACTGAAATGGCTTCAGATGGACTAAAAAACCCCCTTGTTCCTGCTTATTTTGTCTTATATTTCACTGTTTTTCTGTTGAAGCTGCTTCCTTCAATAGAAGCCAATGGGAGAGTGCTGCTTCAGGAGCTGCTGGCTGTGAGGGGTGGGAGATGCTGGGGAAGGTGGGCCAGGAGCTGGGTCAGCATCAGGAAACATGGTGCTTCAGTTGGAGCTCTGGGCTCCTGCAGACTGCACATCTCCTCAGAAAAAGTGTTTTGATACTGAAAGAAGTCATTCATGTAGGAGATTGAGATGTGTGTGCATAGGTGGCTCTAGCAAGGAGAGGCATAAGCTGCAGCGGTGTTGAGAGGTAGCTCTTGCCGTGCTTGGAGCTTTGTTCTGTTAAAGGAAACAAACTGAATATGGGCCCGTTTCTTTTGGACTTCGCTATCTTTTATTCAAATGCCTTGAGGTGGAAATATTTCACAGGGAAAAAGCATATGTGGTGTTTGGGAACTGTTGTCCACATGACTGTAACTGGCTCTTATTATGAAAGAGACATAGTGCTCAGTATTAACTTTGTTAGTATTTTATACTGTGTTCCTCCAGCACTGCATTTTCATCATGTCTGCTAGCTGGACTGCTTTTGTCACACTTGTTACTTGCTGTTAGCATCCTGCTCACTTAATGTTTCTTGTATTGGAAATTTTTACGTGGCTTATCAGCTCAGATGACCTTTATTTATCACTGTGCCGCTCCCAAGGTATTAATTCTGCTGACTAGCTGGGTGGCAGATAGCTTTGTGCACAGGGATGCTGCAAGGAGGAGCACCCAGCCTGGGCTGTTCCTGCCCGATTGCAAGGAGCAGTCTGCTGGGCACGCTCACTGGCGGCCCCCTGTGCCAGCTGCTCCCTCCTTTAATCACCAAAGCACAACGTGGGGCCCCCACCCACCCTGGTGGGAGCCGTTGGAGCCATGAGGCTCCTTGGGTTTCAGCTGAATCCTTTTTGAGATGCCAAGAAAATAAACATCCTTGCAGGTTTTTTTTCCCAGTCCTGGAGTCATGAAGTGCCGCTGCAGACCTCTTTCCAGGATAGCAAACCCTGAAACGTCCAGCTGCGGATCACATGCTCCCTGCAAGCATCCCATGCTTGTGAGGCTCTCTGCTACGCTGCATGGGCTTTTCAAACCGCTGACCTTTGCGGAGTGCCCTTGGCTGTGCCAGCAGAGAGCAATGCTGGCAGCTTGAAGATGTTTTATCTGGCACTGGAGCAGAGCTGAAACTCAGTGCTGGTGGAAACAGACGAGAGGGCAGAAAACCCGGTTTGTGCCGAGGCTTTGGGTGGCTGACACTTGGTGGCACTTGGTTCAGCTGTGCTGGGAGGCGGTGGTAACAGAGCTTTGGGCAGAGCAGAGGGGGGGCAGCAGCCCCCCAGCAGTGCCCTGCAGCCCCCCAGCAGTGGCCCTGCCCTGCGGGTGAGCGCGTGGCCATGTGCGCGCAGCACCGTGCGGAGCAGCCCTGCTCTCCCCAGGTGGGGCTGCGGGAGGAGGACACCCACAGCTCTGGGAGACAATAGCAGGGTGGGGGGAGATATGTGTGAAGGAGATGTGATTTGTGGTGCTGGAGGCTCCGAGGCAAAAATAGCATCATTTATAATCGTAAAGCGAAGGCTGCTGCGCTACGCCTTTGCATTCTGCCAGTCTGTAATGAATGGAGGAGTAGTTTGCTTACAGATGACAGGCAGGAATGAATAAGCACTTAGAATCTCAGTGCTGAAGAAACAGTGCTTTCATTTTGGCCTCTGGGAGAGTCAGAGCCACACAGCCCCATTCCTGGCATCGCTGCACACAGCTTGAAATAAAAATGCCGCGCAGCAGAGACGGTCGAGATCTCCTGCATCCTTCTTCATGCACCCCGCAGAGCTCTCGGTGTGCTGGGGCACTTGGCGTGGCTGCAGCTGTGTGCTCAGCTTTGGGGGAGGATCCCTTGGCTGGAAGCTTCACTTCATCCGATGGAGGTGTCTAGGGAGCAGTCTGCTGCTTGGAGCTGCTTCCCCAGCTGTGAGCATCCCATCAGAAGGTGTAAAGGTGCCTCACTCTCACTTCTTTGTAACGGCAATCAGATTTTTACCCCAGTTACAAGTTTTGCCTAACTTCAGAACCTTCAGTCACACAGCCAACCACTCTGTAGCAAAGCTATTGCAGCTGCACTCTTCCAGGCATGCAGTGCAGCCCTGCCATGGTTTAATAGCTGGACCTCTGAAGAGCTTTTGCAGGTGAAATGGAAGAGTGAACGTTACTGATGTCGGTGCTGCCAGAGAGGCAGTGAAGCAGGGTGAGCTCGGGTAGGTGCCAGCTGTGTGCCCGCGGGCAGAGCTGCCTCCTCCTGCAGCCCCATGGAGCCGCGCAGGGCCTCGTGCTGCTCCCTGCTGTTCTCAGGGTGGATTGGTCTGGGCTGGTTTTTCATGGGGCTTCCTTAGGACACTTTAATGTCTTAATAACAAATCCTCAAACCAAATGCAGCAGTAGATGGTGTTGCGTTTTGCTTTTTTCCCTTCTCTCGCTGCTGCTTCAAGCAGTTCTTCCTGGGCTTTCTGAGAACGCAGTCCAGTGGGGAAAAGTTCAAAGGGAAAAGCTCCTCATGGTAAGAAGTCGAATTCACTTATCTTTATGTTGTGAGATTAAGCACCAAGCAGGCAATTAATAGCATTAATGATGAACCTATTGAGACATGGCCAGAAGTGTTTCTGTCACCAGCAAAATGTCCTTTCTGCTGTGATGTTTCCTAGAGCTGGCAGCAGCATGTACCTGTAGGCCCTAAGGGACGGACTTCTTGAAAACTGCTGTGTCTTTTGGAATATTGTCCCATTTTTCTGCCATGACTAATACTTGCAGCATTTCTGGTGTCATCTGCACACCACGTCACGCAAATATGTGCAGGTTTGTACAAGATGAGCGGAAAAGCCAATTCCTTGGCCTTCGAAAATCGGAAAAGATTAGGTTGATATCTGTGAATGCTTTTATTATTTTCCTATTTGGCTCCAGCTTAAATGTCACGAGCCTCCTCCTCTGAGGTCCCACCAGCAGGAGCCTTGGCGGACGTTGCCCGAGGAAGCGTGGTATCTCCTGCGGGCTCCTGTGTGCTGCCTCTCGGCTCCTATGGTCTTGAGTCACTGCAGGCTGCTTTGGTAGAGGCAAGCGCAGAACATCTTCTTAGAAAGTTTCTTTGCCAGTTTTAATGATTAAAATGAGATTTGTTCAATTTCTGCTGAAACAGTGTTTGAAATATTGTTTTCTCAGTCGACTCTATGACCTGTGAGATCCCCAAGCCCAGCCCCAGCCCACCCCACCATGCCCACTGAGCCGTGTCCCTCAGTGCCACATCTCCACGGGCCTGAACACCTCCAGGGACGGGGACCCCACCACTCCCTGAGCACTTCCTCCCAAACTGTAGTGATTGCTGCTCAGCCTTTTTAACTCTTCTCATTCAGAGCAGGTCCCGTGTTTGCGTCTCACAGAAACAGCTTGCAGTGGTGAGGTTGTTGTCAGCCAAAATGATGACGTCCCTGCTGGATTGGCCTTCATCAAGCTGTGAATCCCATCGTGAGGTTTGTTGGTCCCTGAGCGTACCTAGCCCCGTGTCCTGCCCGGTGGGGAGCAATGGGAGACGCGTGGGACTGGAGCAGCACAGCGGTAACTCCGTGATTGCATTTACTGCCCCATGTCTGAAACACAGTGCACTTGAAGACGCGTGTTCTGCTGCATCTGTCAGGGCTGGGGAAGGAAGGAAGCCCATGCTGGCACGTTCTGGGAAGCAGTCTCATCTCTTCCGATGCGGAACGCTGCATGCTTGGTATCATGAAGTAAGACCGAAACCTCGCCGGCCTGTGAAAATCACCTTTATTAGCTGAATCAGCTGCAGAACAAGTGCTGCATGACTTCCTGAATTGCTGCAGAGGAAGGATGTGCTGTTGACTCAGAAGAAGGTTTGCTGTGTGCCTGGGGACCAGGTCAGCAAAGTAGATGTCTGATTCTGAAAGTTACATATTTACCATATGCTCTGAAGCCGATGAATCACCAGCAGAAGTTGCTCAGAAGCACCAGTTGGGGGAAAAAGCCCTATGTGTATGTGTTAATAGATAAATATATACACACACACTGTGTCTATCCATACACACACCGTATCTATCTATCTGTAAAACTTTACAGACCAAAAATAAGAGGTGGAGGAGATGCATGCGGTATGGAGTTGCTTTCCAGTCGATGACAGTGACATGACAGGGCAAAGTGGAATTTGTTTGCATCATTACATGTGTGATTTGCTTACATAACTGTTTCACCTGGGTGTAAACTCGTGTGTTCCTTGTGGCTTATTCGTGCAAACTTTTGTCTGCACAGCTGCAAGGGCTGTTATGTGCCGACTGGATTTCTGAACTGAATTATGAAACGGAATCTTTTCTATATGGATTTAAACGCTCCTCCCTCCTCCCAGAATCACAGTCTTTTTCCTTTCAAAACTGCTCGTTTGTTTTCGGTGCCTCTGTCTGCTTTAAACATGCCCGTGTGTGTGGCATAGCTAAAATTTTTATGAACAGGAATGTAAACACCAAATCCACACAAGGCTTGCAGAAGAACTCGGTGGATCTAGTGCATCATCTGTTTGTTATGTAATCTGATAGAATGGAAGCGAAATAGAAACCAGATGTCAAGGCAGAGCAATTACAATTTCTCATCTGCCAGCATTACAGTAAATGTACTTGGTGTGCCTTCCCCCTGAATGTGGGGTTTTATTTGTTGGGGGACTGGGAAAGTGCTGCAGGGAACTTGAGAGCTCTCTGCATGATCCTTGCTTGAAGACTGTTATTCTGCACTGATGTTCTTTCATGTAATTAAGGTCTGTGTGCTGCTCCAGATCTACTGGTGAGTGTATTTCTAACTCAAAACGAGCTGGGAGAAACCGCCTGGTCCTGGGAAACCATCTCTGTATGTCCAGCTCCGTAGGTCGTGTGGTCAAGTTGCAGCCTTGCTCTAAATTTAGCATTTGGAGGGAAGCTGCTTTGTCATGCTGGTGACGGTTTGTAAGAAAACCCTGTCCCAACAGGTTTGCTGCAGGCCCTGCCATGGGTTCGTCAGCCAAAGAGAAGTCAACGAGGGGAGCAGGTGGAGGCTGTGGTTAGCTGCTTGTCTCAGATTCGCCGGGTGGTGAGGAGGAGAAGAGGGAAAATGGATCATCATTGATCCTTTCTGCTGGGGAAATGGATTCTTCCACCGATGGCTTATCCAGGAGGTTCGTCTCTGCTGTCTTCCATTAAATAAGGCAACCCTCAGCTGAGAGGGAAATCAGTGCGTACCCATCTCCGTTTGCACCTTCACAAGTTGAGGCATATATAGGATCCCAGAATGGCGGCTGAGCTTCCTTTTCCCGTTTTCCCCTCTTGTTTTCTAACCTTCTCCTTGTTGTTGCTGGAAGTTTATTCTCTCCCTCTGCCTGGCTAAGCCCAGAGGACTCCACCACTGCCTTGTGCTGGAGTTCGTGCCTGGGGGCACCCGCGGGGGCTGGAGATGCAGATTTGGCACGGAAACAGGGAGCACATTGGGCATTCCAGGCTGAGTTTGATGCTGCTGATTTACGGCTCCTCTCGGTGCTTCCTTTCTCTGACGGCTGTGGAGTTTGTTATGGATGAAGCTTTCGCGTTCCCCTGAATAAAAATCTTTTTATTCTGCATTGACGGCGTTTTGCTGGGTGGCTGCTGCTTAGTGTCCCTTAGGTGCTAAGCAGCCCTTTATTTTCTGCCTCGCTGTAAGGAATAATGAGTCAGAAACCTCTCACAAAGCTTCTGTCTTCATTGATCTGTGTTTCACAGATAACTTTAAGAGACTCTTCAGTCAGTTGCATATTCCAGCCAAGGGGAACGCTGGCAGTGAGTTAAAGATTCTTTCTTCTTTTAGACGCAAGTTTCTTCTTTTTAAACACAGCGAAGGAGGGGGGTATGAGATCAACGTGAACTCTTGCTGCCAGCCTCTACAAATGGCATCCAGCTTCTCTCAAGGACGATATGGAGAGTGGACAAGAGCACCTGGAGAGGAGTTCATTATATATGGTCACTGCTGTGCTTCCTACGAACACCGAGTAATGACTCCTGCAGGTTCCAGTAACGTGGGATGTAAGCTTAGGTGCAAAGAAGTTCTTCGTGCTCGTGAATGAGCCACCCTCAGAGCACACAACAAGAGTGGAGTCTTCCATTCCTGCCCACCCAGATGAGGGATGGGCTCCGTTCCTGGGCAGAAGGCTGGCACTGCGTGATGCTGGAAGGGAGGCACGCAGTCCTTGGAAAATGAGGCTGACACCACGTGAAGCACTAATGAGCCTCGGTAATGACTGCTGTGCCCAGCTTGCTGAAGGGTGACAGGGGATGCTGGGTTTCGACGTGGCTTCATTGCAGTTCCAGGTGCTGCACAGAAATGTGTACTGGAGCTGCATCCCTTTGGATCTGCACCAAATGTGTTGTGTATGGAGCATGGGGAGCATCAGGAGAGGAGAAAAGGATGAAAACGGGGAAAAAATTATTTCCTCCTGCAACTTGAATCTGATCTGAGTATTTAGATTCAACCTGACAATATTTAGAATCTTTCCTCTCCAGCCAGTGGCTTGGTGTTGCCTCCAGTGAGAGCATCCAGGCAGATGGATGGTGGGGTCTGTTCCGCCAGCTCGCTTCCCGAGGACGTAGCGCTGGCTCCTGGCACTTGGTGCTGGGTGGAATGCTGCTCCTCTGGGAGGCTGCTGCCAAGGGCACAAGGCTGGACACCTCTCCTGCCTCTCCTCTGCCAACACTTCTCCTTGCTCTGCGCTGCTTCTTGCATTACTGAAACCCAACACTGCAATAACGAGCTGTAAAACCATAGAAACGTGTCACGATCATGCTAGCCTGAGAGTGCTGGGAGAGAGAAACGACCTGGTCCTTTTTGTTTTTTAAATCCAAGTCAGTGGGGATTTGCAAGGAGGACTTCTTACGGAGGAAAATAAGCCCACCCAGTAGCTGCTGGGCTTGGTTTCTGCGCTGCGGCTCTGTCGTGCTGGCTGTGACCAGACTCTGTGACCTTAATTCCCAGCCAAGGGAACCTGACGGAGCAGAGTGCTTTCTGGGGACAAAAATACTAGCAAGAGCCGGTCACGTGCCGCCAGCAGCCTGGGCTGTAACAGCAGCAGTTCTGCGGAAAGCGACCTTCAGAACGGCAGCGAACGTTCGCCGCGTTATTTTTAACCTGTCTGGGTAAATTTCCAATGCCAACATGAGTGCCATTCTGATGCTTTCCCAAATCCTTATCTTCTGCTTTCTAGTGCAGTGACACATCAGAGGCAGCAGCTAGCTTCAGGGCGGGGGGGAGCTCCACGTTTATGTCCCTGCTACGAGAGGGAAGTAAATAGTTGAGCCGTGCTTTATCGGCATGTCGAGTTTTGTTTAACAGATTTTCTAAAGGCTCGTTTTAATGACTTTGTTTGTTTTGCTTTAAAAAAAAACTACTTCTGGGTTTAAAATAAAGGGAGGCTGTACTTTGATTAGGTTGCTGTGGCACTGACGTCAGCCTGTGGCATTTATCTGTGCACGGATTGGTCGTGCTGCTGGCTACGGCCCTGTTTACACAATTGGGATATTCCTGTCCGCTGCGAGGGCAGTGAGGAACATCTCAGCTCCAGTGGTGGCCTTGCCCTGGGTGTTCCTGAAGCTTGGCTTTCTCTCCTGCTGCTTGATTTTTACATAGGGATTGCAGCAGATTTTTTTTTCACGTGTTGAAGGGTGGAGTTTTAGGTGTTGATTCTGTCGTGAAGGCCCCGGCAATAGGGCACCAACTGAGGGGAGAAGCACTCTGGTGGAGTGACGCTGAGCTTGCAGGCTGGGAGAGATATAAAATATGAGCCTGTATTGCTCACCACTGGTTCCCTGCATTAATAAATGAGTAATGGATATGCTACAAATAACAAAATCTGTGCTGGAAATGTGACATACACATAAAAAGCCGCGAGCTGTTTCAGGTCAGCGTGGCTTTGAGCACCACGATGTATTTGTCTGCCATTTACCCTTCCAGATTGTGTGCAGAGTGGCTGCTGTAACTCCCACTGAGTTCGAGCTTGAGTTATTGGAAAGTTAAAATTGCTTTTTGTAGGGAGGTTGAAGCTGAAGCTGTTTGCCTGGCAAGTATCACTTGGATGTTCAACTGCTGGAGCATCTCAGAGCCCCTCTCCCAGCTTCTCAGTGTAAGGCTGATGGTTTCCCCAGCCCCAAATCCCACTGACGTGACAGCAGCAGAGATAACTGAGCAGTTTCCTGTAAGCACTCGATGTAAACTCAGATTGCTGGAGCATGGTGTTTCCCTAAAGCCAGTTTTTGGTGGTACGTATGTTTTGAGCAGCTGAAGCTGAAGGGCAGAGCAGTGATTTCCCCTCCACCTTTCTTTTTAGCTGTTGTTGCTAGCAACATGCATTGCCGGTGTCACTGCTGTGTTTCTGCACAGAGCTGGGCTCCTGCGTTCCTGTGCTGCTGTGTGGTGGAGTTACATGGAGCAGGGAGGCATGGCCCCATTCCCCAGCAGCTGGTGCTCGTTGGGGGGGCTAGCCCTGCAGTGGGAGGACTCTGACCGGTGAGAGCTGCTTGCTGCTCCTGGGGGGCACAGAGCTGCTGGCCCTGGGCTCAGCCTGACCTGCCGCTGCAGATCCAAGTGGGTGCCGGTGTGCAGTGGTGTGGGACACTATTGTGAACAGGAGCGATGCCTTTCTGGAGTGAGGTGCTGCTGAGGGTGATACCACTTGGGATGTCGTTGCCCTAGAGGTAAAGCCCTGTCTCTTTTTCCAGGCATTCCGGAAGCACAGTGCTGCTGCTGTCGGTCAGTGTGGCAGTTCAGGCTGAACACGAGTGGTCTGCGAATGCTGCAGCAGTGTGGCACCAGGTGTGCGAGCACTTGAGACTAAATGGACGGTGCTGTCTTAATGCAGTTGTTCAACCTACATTTCCATTCTTGGTTTCTTTACTGTTCTTCAATAAGAAAGGCAGCTTGGCGGTACTGTGATCTCTTTTGAAATAGTTCTGGCCAAAGGGTGGGGAAAGAGCAAGGAGATGGATAGACCCTTGAGTACATGAGTGGGTGTAGATGGAGTGATCGTTTGGATGCTCCTTTCTCACACACTCACTTTACCTTCCGAGGAGCTTAGAAGAATCTCCTTGATGAGCTCAGCACACGACCCTTCTAGCAAAGTGGGTTTTTGTTCATGAAGCAAGAGGAGTCCAGCTCAGTTCCTGCTTCGTTTTTCACTCGCTGGATTGCTTTTTCTGCACGCACTCATGCAGGCAGCAGTAGCTTATGGAGAAGAGGTATTGAGGCTACTGTGAAAATGATGCTGCTTCGTAAAATCAAAGTGACGGTCCTTAAATGCTTCACCTGGTTGACTCTACAGCTGCAAGACACCAGACTGCGCTCTCTAAATACGGCCTGAAAGATGCTTTAAAATCACAGGGCTGTAAGAAAGACGCTCTCCCGCAGTGTTGACCTGAATGTGCAGAATTGTTGGTAGGCTGCTGCCTTGCAATGATATGTTATGCTTTCTTAATCATGCCAAGTGCAGCACAACCAAAGCATCAGTAAGAGTTACACAAAATGCTGGATGGGGCCATGTCCGGGAGGAGTGTAAAATCTGCTGGGACTGTGTCGTGGAGCAGACCCGCGGGAGCTGGGGGTTCTGAGATTTTTTGGAAGCAACCAGTTTGTGTCTAAACAACAGAATAACTCGTGCACCCAAGCACCCTGCCCCCAGCAAGAAAATCATGTTTTTAGGCAAATTGCAGATGATTTGGATCAAATGAGTTGAAGAAAGTTTGCCTTGGAACTTGGATATTTTCCATCCTCATGCCGGTCTTGTACGTAGGCCAACATCATGGAAAAGTTTAAGCTTCTGTTGGAAATGTTAAAGCTTCTGGTATTGTAATTCCTGATTAAGCAAACAGCTACTGCCAGAGGATTGAGTTGCAGGTACTAAGAAGTCAGCTCTCACGCTCAGATTACCCCATTACCACATACTTAACCCAAAACTTTTAGCTAGAGAGCCATTCAATGTTTTAAGCATGGCCTCAGCTGTTTTGCAGAGCTGCTACTTCAGGTCCGACAGCTTCCTCGCTCGGAGCTGGGCCGGCTCTCAGCCCGTGCGCTGACACCCACCGAGGGGTGAGGGCTTTTCAGGCATGGCCTGGGCTGGTCTGTCATCAGTGTCATCATGGCTTAATGACCCTTAATGCAGCACTCTCCTTAACGAGAGTGCCGTAGGTTTCCATGTGTGGGTCTTGGTGGTTATGCCATAGCGTTGTTTGTCTGCTGTGGCAAATCTGCAGGCGGGAGCTGCTGCAAACTGAATGCAGTATTGGGCCCCGTGGGGCTGATATCTTGTTGAAATGTGGAGGAAATAGAGTGGAAACATTGATACCTTGCTTTCTGACAGCAAGAAAAGCTGAAGGTAAGGAGTGCTCTTAGTGGGGAAACTGGGGACAGGCTGGGTATGTGAGGCTGAGGAGTGTGATTTGATCTCCATTCGTTTGGGTTAGGCTACAGCTCTGAGGCTGAGTTCTCATGTGGCCCAGCCTGGGAACTGCAAGGCTGGTGATTTGGGCTACAAAATGTTCAGTGCCAGTTTCAGCCTCCAGTGTAAAGATGCTCTTACATCGGGGTGTTATTTTTCCATCTCCCAGGTGGGCTGTGGGAAGGCTTCCCCCATTTCTGAATGGTTTCCCCAATTTCTGGCGGTTTTATAGGTTTGGTCTTGACTGCAAGTGCTGTCATTAGTTGTGGTGCTCCTCTCCCAGTGCTCCAGACTACAAATCTGGAAGCTGACCTCTTCTTCTCCTCCGTCCCACCCCTCAGCCTGTACTCACTGAGTTCATCAAGAGTTTGTCCAGCCCAGTTCATCAAGGGTGCATCAAGGCCTGTGCCTGCTGATCATGCAGAGCACCAGCACCAGTTTTCGTGAGTGTGCCTGTTAGGATTGGGAATAATCCCAGTCCCCATAGGAGCAGGTCTGGAAAGGGTCCGTCTGGGGGAGCTCTGAGGAGCCCCGGCACCAGCTGGTGTTGCGGAGCTTCTCGTGGCTTTGTTCAGCTGGAGCAGGTGGGCTGGCTGGGGAGCCAAGGCTTTGCTGTTTTTTGCTTTTGTTTTTGGTTTCACCTCTCTGGTAACTGGATGGTGGAGTATTCAGAGCACCTCTGCTGCTCATCCGTGCTGGATGAACTCTCCATGCTCTGCTGCCATCCAGAGCGAGTTTTTTCCATCCCAAACCACCCAAAGGCTGCCATGTGTTTCGCATACGAGAGCATACGCCCTCCACTGAAAACAGGCAAGAAAGTACAATTTGCTTAAAAGTCTGAAGGTTTGGGGGATGCTTTTGGTCCAGTGTAGCCAGTTGGCCGTCTGTCCTTTTATTTATCATATTGCATTCATCTCTTTTATCTTCTAAGATCTAAAATTTTACAAAATGAAAGGAGACTTAAGCTTGCTTGTGTAATGTAACAATAATAAAGGGTTCGTTAAAAATTCAAGAAATTTGTAGAACTCAGAACTTTATTTTCTTTCTTCAGTGCCAAATCAGGAGCTATTACAATGAGGACACTCATTTCCTACCTGGCTTTGTGAGTCTTGGCCTTTGAAGGGAAATTGGAGCTGGGCTAAGAAAAGAGGTGAGGGGGCACGGCTTTGAGGATGGCTCCCGAAGAGAGCCCTTACCTCAAAGTGCTGAGCTGAGAGCTGCAGGCTTTTTTTTTTTTTTTTTTTTTAAAGCCTCTGTCTCTGAAGGATAGTGCTTAAGAGCTGTCAGGTCCTGCCTACTTGGATTTTAAGGAGAGCATTAACTTTGCAGCAGCGCTGGCTGTTGGTCTCTTCTGTATTGCCTCAGGGGAAAGGGGAGAGCCCAAGGCGACTGGCAGCAACTGGAAGATCCTGGAGATAGAGGAGAAGCTTTCCTATGTGCATAATTAAAAGGTGATGATGTTATTTGGACTTGCCCACGTGTCCTTTGCTCATGGATTTGGGTTTTACTATGACAGCAGGTACCAGTGGTGGTGAATCTCAGAGACGTTTGATGATGGAGTCGAACTTGGTGTCTTTGTAGGGACTTTTAATTTGTCCTTGACACCGAAACAATGATGGAGGAAAATGTGTAGAAACTTGATTAAAGGCTGAGAGAAATTAGCTTGCAGACTTTGGCAGTTTGTCGTACTATGACAGCAGTGCCGTCTGTTTTCAGAGGAATCATCTTTGCATCTGTACAGCTTTTTGGTCGTGCAGGGATGGGCGTAGCTGCTTTGCTTCAGGGAGATGTGAAATTTGTTGCTGTTCTCTGAAGCTGTGAAACTAGCTCCCACTTGTACGTGATGTGCACAGGGAGCACGGGTGCAGCAGGTTAATCGCACTGACTTGCATATGGATGGAATCTGGCCTTTGTCCCTTGGCAGCAGGAGGGATGCTGAGTGATGTCCTGTAAATGAAGTCTGCTGGTGGAGAGGTGCAGCCTGGTGCTGGGGTCAGGCTGTGGGTGACGTGCCTGGGGAATAACTCCCCCACGTTTCACAGTGGATGAAACCAGTTGAGTAACATGTCCGTTTTCTCCACTGCTGACCCTCATATGTCTGTGGATTTTTAAAATAGTAGCTCTCGAGTTTGCGCTCTCCTGTAGGCTTGCTGCCACCACTCCAAATTTTGCATTTTCTGTGTGATCTGGAACATGGCAGAGTCAAGTTGATCATCTCACATCTTCCCCAAGGCAGCTGCTGTATTCTAAACCTTTGTAATCTCACCCTGGAAAAAAGGGAGCTCAGAAGAGCTGCTGTCCCGTGATGTCCGTGCTGGGGAGGGGATTTGCCTTCATTCCCTCGTTGCCTTCTCCCCAAAATCCAGTTCTTCCAGTGCATTGCCTGTATCTCAGCAAAGAATCATAGGCTCATAAAGGCCTAGAGATCATCTAGTCCAACTGACCACCTGCCACCAATGTCACCCACTGAGCCGTGTCCCTCAGTGCCACATCTCCACGGGTCTGAACACCTCCAGGGACGGTGACCCCACCACTCCCTGGGCAACTGTGCCCGTGCATCACTGCTCTCTCTGGGAGGAAATGTTCCCTAATACCCAGCCTGACCCTCCCCTGGCACAGCGTGAGGCCATCCCCTCTCGTCCTGTTGCTGTTACCTGGGAGCAGAGGCTGACCCCCACCTTGCCACAACAAGGGTGTGAGCTAGGTCCATAAGATGCTATTTTGGGAGTTCTAGGCAGACTGTCATAGTGGGGAAGCTGTCTTGCTGCAGAAGACATTGGAACCATGAGCTGTGGCTGGCTGTGAAGGATCTGCAGTGCCCATGCCCTCCATCTTCCAGCTGAGGACTCTTTTACCATGTGGTTGGTTTGGGATGGCCTTGCACAGGTGGGGCTGTGTCTGTAACTTGGCTGTCTGAACACCTGGAATAGCTGATTTTTGGAGTATCTCTGATTCATGCTGAAAGTGCGTTGGAGAGAACTGGGTAGCGATGTCAAAAGAAGGGGCTAGCTAGGTGGGCTGTGAGTTTCAGAAGACAATGTGCTTAGATTCTGCCTGGTGCTGGTTTGGGCTCTTCTACTGCCTTGCATCTCATGTTTTCTTCCTTAGAATGTGTTGCCCACGTGCACAGTCCTCACTGTTATAAATGTCTTACTCTGAGCATTCATGGAGTGCAGATGTTCATAAAACAGACATTCATGCCTTGAGAACTCGCTCGCCTGCAGTGAATGGGAAGCCTTCCCAGGTAAGCTGGAGAACCACTGTAGTCGGCTCCTGAATAAATGAACCTTTCAGCACTTCAGGGAGGGAGGGGGAAGCACCTCCTCGCTGTGATGGATGAGCAGAGTGCACTCCAACAGCACAGCAAGCTGTCCTCCCTGCTGCTGAGCTCCATGAACAGTGGGAGCCCGTCAGAGCCAGGTACCTGGAAGAGGAGGAGAAAGATGTGTGTGAACTGAAGCAGTATCGGTGCCTAATGAGGCTCCTGTGAGAAACGGGAACTTCTGCTGCTGCTAAGTACCTGCACATCCATGCAATTGCACATATGCATCTTCTGCAGAGGTGAGCACCTTGTCTGCGTGTGCTCTGTGCCCAAGGTGATGTATGCAGGGATGGCTCGGGTTGAACAGAATGGCTCCTTTGCACCAGTAGCTTGTGTACTGTAAGCCCGGGCACTAGGCTGACTTGAACTTGCTCGCTTTACGTGCGGTGCAGGCAGTGATGGGACAGATGGCTGCTGAGGCTGCAGCAAAGTGTTTGGAGTGTCTGTGTTTGCTTGGAGGTAGGGTGGCGTGTGGCTCTTTGCAAAGGTAACGGTGGATGTTCAGGTGTTTCTCTTCAAGTAGACCTGCTGGTTTAATGCTGCTTACTTGAGATGTTCAGGGTTTTAAAGTGAATGTTCAGATGAGAAACTTGTGGACCTTGAAAGGAAGGGCCAACAAGGAGCCCTTCCATCAGGAAAGTGCACTTAAGTTCCCGACTAATGCGATGCCCTGAGTTCTTGGGTGTAAAATTGATGAGAAGTAGCTCCCAGCTTTGTGGATGGCTCAGCAATCTCAGTCATTGTAAAGCAGCATCCTTGGCTCTTCTGTTCGAGGCATGTGGGTGTCAGCCTGCTGCTGCTGCAGGTTTGTTTGACATGTCCTCTCGTCTGTGGAGCACGAGTTTGGTATTCCCTTACGCTTTCTGCATTGCATCTTGGAATGAGCTCCTGTCTGAAGGTGTTTGTATTTGAACTAATTGCAAGACAGCTTCCCAATTTTTTTCCTGCTAAGTGAATGCAGTACACCGCTGCCTCGACGTGAAGAGGTGAGTTTGATCCAGCAGCACGCCCTATTCACTTTGCACTCGCTGTTGAGCACTGTTTTGTAGGAGTCCCACCCAAGCTGTGTGAGATACCTGGCTGCTCTGAAGCAACTGCAGTCAGAGGAGCCAGTGCAGAGTGCGGGACTTGATCTCCCTGTTGGATAGCCTCCCAGTCTTCAGCCGTGCCAAAGAATCATGGAATCGTGAAGGTTGGAGAAGACCTCTTGGTTAAAGACTGCAAGTCCTGGTTTGTAAGGTAGAGAAATGAACTGCTGAAAGCAGAGCTGAAAGCTGGTGCCTAGTTGTTGTGTTTTGTGCGATCTCCACTCTGCAGTGGGTGTACTCTGTGCTTGCCTTCCTGCAAAGCAGAGCAGAGTTGTCCTGGTGGTGGAATTGAGCAGAACTTGGGGGATGTGCAGGCTGAGGTACTCCTGAGCTCGGCTCCGGTTGCAACAGAGCCACGGAGTGTGTTGCTCAACAGGCAGCTCTGTAGGTAAGCATTGATTTTGCAATGCACAGCTAGCAAAATCAAGCTGGGTAAATCACCAATGGGAACACAAGATCTTTTGTCTTTCTTTTTTTTTTTTTTTCTTCCCCCGTGGCTTCTATCTGTGGATGAAAGTGAGTTTCAGGGGCCTGAGCTCTGAATGTATGCTAACCACGTTCTCTTCTCCAACTTGTAATTAAATTTTAAAATGGAGAAATGATAAGGAATCTGCGTGCGGGGTCACTCCTTGCACCATAAAGTGAAACTGCAGCCGTTGGGTCCCGCTCCGATGGAGCCCTGATAACCTGATCAACTGGAGAGATACAGAGTGGGCGCTGGCTGATGCCAGATAAAAAAAGCACTCACACGTGTGTGTAGCAGCTCACTTGTTGCACCTCTGCTTAGAGCAGGTTCCAAGCCCTTGTTTGCTCTGATACCATCACTGGAGAGCAGCGGGCGAGCCCAGGGCACGCTGGGGAGGTGCCCCCAGCCCATGGAGCTGGAGCTCCGTGCCTGGGGACAGCAGTGGTGGCAAGCTCTGCGTCAAGCCCGGTGCAATAAATAGGTGCAGAAAGGTCTTTCTCCTCCAAAGGGATGGAGAAGGAGGAACAGCCGTCCGTATTTTGCTTTGTTGGGGGACTGCTGTCAGCTGCAGGCACTCCAGCAGCGAGCATGAGCTCTTGGAGCACTGAGCTGTTTGCTGTGTACCTTTGACCACCTCACCCACTGATCTCTGCCCGCGCCCGGGCTGTTCCTGGAGCTCCCAGCCGCCACGGGGGCTGTCACCGCTGCACTCCGTCTCCAGCAGTGCTTCCTCTTTTTGCTGCCAGTGTGAGTTTTTTTGCTGTCTGAAGAAGTGAAGCACTTCTCCTGGCATTGTGGGGTTCCTTCCTTGCAAGGCGCCTTGGCAGCCCTGTGCAGTGGGATGATCCAGTCCTGCAGCACCGGGGAGAGGGAGGTTGGCAGCTTCGCGCACGCTATGCTCACTCCCGGGGCACAGTACAGCTGTATCCTCTATGCAGAGGTGCAGAAAGGTAAGTTGGCAGGGAATGGTAATCTACTGAAGCGCAAGCTATTCTTTAAAAGAAGTAGGACTGTCTTTGCAGAAAGCAGAACCTGGAGTTCGCTGTAGAACAATTCTAGACAACTAGGGCTGATAGGCTTAAAGCAGGATTCACAGCGACTGGAACTGAGCGAATGGGCTTTGTGCTTTGTTGAAGCTGCAGGAGAACAGTGTGGGAAGAGATTACTGCTCTCCCACTCCTGCTACAGCTGCCCCTGACAGCCTCCCAGCTGTATTTCTGCACATCTTTACAAAACTCACCTAGAGCTCCAAGCCACGGGCCCCGCAGCTGCTCACAGTTCTGCTGCCTGGTGGCAGCTGCTGCGTTGACAAGCACGTTGTTATCAGGGGAGATGCTGGGGGAGTGGAAATGAGCGAGAAACAACTGTTTATGGAATCTGTGCTGTATAGATCAATTACAGCGAAAACAAGCTGTGCACTTGTCTGCTGCCACAGCACCTTGAGCTGTGCAGGCTATAAATAGCTGCAGTGCTCAGCAGAGTGCCGCTGTGCTCTCCAGGTGCAAGCAGGGAGGTGGGGAGCTGCTCTTGGAGGGCATTGTGGTGGTGGGTTGGTGGTTGGATGTGATGGTCTTACAGAGGTCTTTTCCAGCCTTAATGATTGTGTGATTCCATTTAGGGACATGGCTCAGTGGGCAAGGTGGGGATGGGTTGGTGGTTGGACTCGATAATCTTAGAGGTCTTTCCCAAACTTAATGATTCTGTGATTGGGCATGGTGGGGATGGGATGGGTTGGTGGTTGGTCTTTCCCAGCCTTAGTGATTCTATGATTTTTCAAAGGGATGGTGCTTCCCACATCAGGGAGAGCAAGTGGCACAAGTCTTGTTTCCCTTGGGCTGAGACATGCCCCTTCCTGGTGATGGCATGTAGGAAATAACACCTCCTTCCCCCTTTATCCCCCAATTGCCAAATGGGTATTCAAGCAATAAAGATGATTTATCAGGCAGAGCTCCCTGGGGGCTCGTGTAACAACTGCTGCTGATTCCTTGTGCATCCAGAACGCTCTTCCCAGGTCTGCGTTGCTCAGAGCGGGTGATTTGTTGTGCCTAAAGCTGCACGTGTCAGAAGCATGCTTGAAGTCAGTTCTGGAGACCTATGCAGGAGACCTATACCAACAGGGCAGCTACTTAACATTCTCCTATCAGATGGATTTGTTGACAAGCATGCAGAAAATAAGCTGGTACTACGAGTTCCAGCTGCACAGAGTACAGAGGAGTCGAGAGACTGCAGCCTTGAGCCACGGCGTTTCTGGTGATCCTGATTTCTAATTGCTTCATCCTATTTTTCCTCATAGCCTAGTAACTCATTACACAGACAGACTTTCTTTTTCCTTGGTCGTACCGTGAGCTTTTCACAGCCAGATGAAGGTACTGGCAGCTGTGTCAAGGCGTCTGCGTGTGCTTGCTTCCCGTAAATGGGAATGTTTTTATTTCCCGTAATCAGGATTTGGAGAGTTCTTAGGTGAGCGTTCCCATTGGGCTGGGAAGTCCGGGGAGGTCTTTGCCGTGCTGCAGGTTCAGCTGTTGGCATGCTTCCCAATAGGACTCTGGGGATGTAGGGAAAACTGGCTTCCTTTCCATAACCACTAGTTCTTGGTCCTTTATTCTTTCTCTCTTCTGGAGGTATTCCTAAAGCAAAGGTTCTCTGACGTCAGTATAGATCAAACAACCTGTTGCAAGTTTTTATTTTTGTTTTCAAAATCCTCGAAGGTATTCAAACATCGTTGTTGCTTTACATTTCTGGAACAACAAAACAAACCACATGCTTCTGCTTTGGATTTGGTCATTTGTAGTTATTGGGGTGAGCACAGATGCTCGTGCTGATGTCCTTTCCATCCATCACCTTACGTGCAGTTCTGAGGTACCCAGTGTGGTGCTGAATGGCCTCGTTCTGCCCCTTTGCTTAACAAGTTCTCTCTACTTCTTAGTGTTAATTAATGGGTATTTCAGGGAGAACACCCAAAAAAAGATCTACACTCTGAATATACTTCTCATATTTATCTAACACACAGTTTATTGACATCAGGTTTTAAATGTCTCCATTATTCACAGATGGTAAAGCTGTAAGAGCTACCCAAATCGTTCCAAGCAAGGTTCAATAAACCCTCCAACCACATTACTCTCTATGTGCTGTCATTTGCTGTTTTGCTTTTTTTAAAAACATTTGAGATTGAAAAAGGGGAGGTACATAGGAGAGAGGAAGGTAGATTATTACTGTACAGTATTTAAAAACAGGAAAAGCTCTGCTAGAGATGAAACCTTTTTGAAATAAACAGGACAGCTCTTTTTCCCACTTGTCAACTGGTTGCCATAATCAGTGACTGCAAGGTGGTTTGGGTTGTGAAAGGTGCCTTTGGAGCCTTGCTCAATGTGTGTCGAAGCTGTCCTGATGAGAGTACTGGGGTTGATGGAGTCACCGTCCCTGGAGGTGTTCAGACCCGTGGAGATGTGGCACTGAGGGACACGGCTCAGTGGCATGGTGGGATGGGCTGGGGCTGGGCTTGGGGATCTGAGAGGGCTTTTCCAACCTTAATGATTCCATGCTTCTATGTTGGTCCTGCCTGGAAAACTGTGTTGGAAGAACCGGAGGACATGGTGTTCTTGAACAGTGCTAAGTGCTTCTGGTATAAGCCTTCAAAAAAGTCAAATTCAGGAAAATCTCAAACTTCATCATGTCATTTCCGTGTCAAATAAAAGCAATTCTGTTACAATGTTGGGGATTCTCAGTAGCCTGGAGTTTCTCAGGGGAAGTACAGGGTAGTCCAAGGTAGCACCGAGCCCCTGAAAAGTCGTTAGAAAGAGCCACTGGACATAGGAACAAACAAACTGTGCAGTGATAACCACCTTGGTTTGGAAGGCCATTCCAGCTAGGGAGACAGGGCTTCCGAGTCTTCAAAGAGTTTGATGAACTTTGTTAATGGTTCCCCAGCACCCCCCGCACAAGCTTAAATGGTGTTTAGATGGCAAATATGGAAGGCTGCTTAGATCACAATCGCTCTGCTCCCTATGAAAATCCTGAATCTATTCAGACACTTCTTTGTGTGCTAGTAGTTGGATTGTGTTAAATCCTAAAAACGCTGAGAAGCTGGAAACCATATTGCCCAGCAGTATTCCTGTGAGCCTGTTCTTGCTGTTGTGCTAAGCTAGAAGTCACCATTTTGGTGATAAAGCAGTGCACGTTACCCCTTAGGACAGTTGTTTTCCACAATGGTTAATCGTGATTATGGAAAACCCATGGTCATGGAGGTATGAAGTGTAAAACTTCTGTCGTGAAATATTAAGGAAAAGTGAAATACAAAAAGGTGATGGAATTGCTTTGAAACAGTGTTTTTCAGTGGTTTTTTGGTCTCTTTTCACAAGGTGTCAACGGATGCTCAAGCATTCTTTGCAGCAAGGAAAAATGTTTTGTTTTTAATTTCAGCCCTGCTAATAAAGTCTTGTCATGTATGTCAGTGAAGAAGAAAGAAAATTTCTGGAGCGAACTCTAGGTTGTCATTAAAGCTGATTCCCTGCATTAAGCCAAAAACAACACCAGATTCAGTTTCTGGACTTCCTAAACATATTAGTCACACTGATGTTTTCCTAAAGCCCTGGCCTCGAGGAACGTACCGCAGGGACCATATTTAAAAGCAGATATTTGTTCTTGTCCGTCACCTTGTCCTGCTTCACGCATCTCTGCGCTGCTGCCCTCTCCTCTATTTTAGGAGAGCTCCAGCTTCCAGCCGCTGACACTTGCAGACAGCTGCCGGTAGCGTCCTGCTGAAATCCCTTCCCCTCTTCCCTTGGGCAGCGCAACAAGGAGCGATCTGTTCGGGGAGCACAGCTGAGGGCACGGCCTGCCAGCTCCTGGGCAGCGGTGTCATGGGGCTGCAGCGCTGCCTGGGGGCTCCGGGGTTGCAATTGGGAGCTCAACGTTGCTTTACAAAAAAAATAATCTTGCAGCCAGGTTAGTTACTAAAAGCAGAGAAAGAGGACTTTGGTGTGAGCATAAATGGGAGGTCCTGAATTAAAACGAGCAGTAGTTAGGTTGGGAATCTCAGGGTAGGTGGCTAGCTCCACTGCTGTTCTTTCATAGCACCTCGTTATCTGCAGCCTTGCTTACTGAGGGGTTGGTGAAAATGCACGAGCTGCCAGGAGGTTTTTAGGCATCGGTAGTTTTAGTGGCGTGTAGTACCTGGAGGCCTTGAGTGTGTTCGGCTCCAGTGGCTGCTGTGTTTGACAGAGCGCTTAAAGCCAGCGTGGGGTTGTGTGTGTTTGTACCAAGGAGTACCGAGTCAGATTGGCTTTCTAATTTCCTTTCCAGTGACATACTGCACTGCTTCATCAGCTAATTTCATAAGGGCTTTGTGCTTAAACTTGCATTTTTTTTTTTTAATGGTGACTAAACCAGAAACTGAGGAGGGGTGGCCACTCGGTGATGTGGCGTTAAACTTACTGTAATTCACTTTTTTATGATTTTGTCTTTGTGACAAATTTTCTTTCCATTTTTGCATCCCTCTCCCTAAAGATTTTCATCTTGATGAGCAGATCTGTTACTCCCACACTGGTGGAAAGACTCCATAAGCTGGTCCCATTTGCTCCAATGGAGAGATGTCAAACTCCAATGCCTCTAATCTGCCCAGGGAGTGGTGGAGTCACCGTCCCTGGAGGTGTTCGAGGTGCGTGTAGATGAGGTACTAAGGGACGTGGTTTAGTGGTTTAATGGACAATCTTGGTGGTAGGTGGACAGTACAGATGAACCAGATGGTCTTGGAGGTGTTCTCCAACCTTTATGACTCTATGATCTCTTAGACTTGCTCCTTTGGAGCCAACTGGAAGGTTGTAATGTGCTGATGGCATTTTCAGGTTCTTGTCCTGAAGCTGAAATGCCCTCCTTGTAGCAGAGCAGCAGTGTAAGTGGGGAAGGCAGGGTAGGGTGACACACACACATTTCAGAGGTACTGTTCTAGGTTGCTTGGGAACCTGAGCATCATCGAAGTCACTCTTGGATCCACTCTTCAATCCATTACTCCCGAATTTAAGGGTTGAGAAGTCATGCTTCTTTGAATCTTCTTACCTACATGTGCGTTCCTTGTGAAAAGATTAGACTGAAGCAATGTCTTCCATTTTTTTTGTGATGTTGGCAGGACTTTTGTATGCTGTCTTATGTTTCCTAATTATTTGCAGGGAATGGTGTCGTTTTCATGAGTTACTATGGTAGAAGCTTGTATGCACTCTGTGGTGGGCAGCTCTGCAGCACAGCACTGATGGGAACTCCCTGGGATCCAGCAGCTCCTTCATTCCCCGTGCTCCCACAGCTGGGAGAACTGGGATCTTTGGATCCATGCCATTTCTACTGAATTTGCAAATACAGAGTGCTTTTGTAAGCTCTGGGGGTACAGCAGCAGGATTCCAGTCTGATTTTGGGGCAGATGTAACTTATTGAGGTAGGAAGCATGCTTTTGGTGGCTCAGCCGTCTTCTGTGCAAGCGTGTTGGCTCCTTGCAGAGAGCTGGCCTCCGGTGAGACTGCCCTGTGTGTGAAGGCATGGAGCTGCATCATATTTGCTTTTCACGTTCTCTCCTAGCTGCACTGGGCTGAGGTGTGTGGAGAAAGACCCCGACACCCAGCACGAAGTTCAAGGCAAGTAGAGTCCCTCGGTGGGGCTGGTGTGCAGCATGGCAAGAGCTGTGGCTGGGAGCTGGGCCACGTGCTGCTTGTGGCTCCTTCCCAAAGGCACCCACATGGGATGGGACAAACTGGCCCTGTCCTCAGGCACCGATCTGTCTGGTCCTGTTCTGTGTGCTGATGTGAAGGAAGGGGAAGGAGAAGGCAGGCAAAATGCCTGCCATGAGGGAGGAGGGAGTAGTCTTAAGCTGGGACTAGAAAGGTCAGAACATGGGGCTGGCACTGCAACAGCCCTTCCGTCCCACTGCAGAAAGCCCGTGGGGTGTGGCTGTGGGCTGTCCCTGAGCTCTGCTTGGACTGTGCCTGTGCTCTGTTTGACACATTAATATTCCCAGCTGAGCTGCAGGGAAGTACAGCAAAATGCCTACTGCACGCTTCTGCTTGAAGATTTATTATGATGCTCTCTGTTACCTAGGAAAACCCAAATCCGCTCCTAGAGGGGAGGAGGGGGACTGAAAATGACGTTATGGTGAGCACTGTGCCTCTCCCGATCTGTGCCGAGTGTTTGAGTGCATCAGCAAGTTTGTCCACATGCTGTTTTCATGCGAGCGTTACGGTCTGACAACTATGAATCACCCGCTCAGCTCTTGATTTGCGTCAATCAAACCACATGTAAGAGAGGCTTTGTTCGCAGTTGGGAACACAAGACCCGGGCGGGTGTGTGAGCGGTGCCTTCGAGCAGATTCTGCTGAAGCTGGGTTCAGTGGTCCGGGCTCGGGCTCTGGGGGAGGAGTGTGGTTACAGGGGGAGATGGGAAGCTGCTGTCCTCTCCTTCCCATCCCTGGGGTGATGTGCTGGATTATCACTGAGCTCTTGGAGTCCGTCAGTTTGGGCTTCTGTTGGAGAGACACATATATCTAAGTTTCTCTGTGTAAGCATGTTTTGTTTTTATTTGTTTTTGTTTTTTTTTCCACCCCCAAGGACACTCTGAATGTTTTATCTAAAGGGATACAGATTTATCTAAAGGGATACAGATTTTCCTACAGCGATACAGATTATCTTTGCATTCAATTCTTTCTTTTTTAAACAAGAAGAGCGTCCATCAAGCTAACCTCATCAGAATCACCTTTCCACACCTCCAGAAGTGGGAGTCCTTTCGTCCAGAATTACCTATGTGCATGTACGGGCAGCACATCTGTGCTTCCTGTCCTGGGGTCCGGGGCTGCAGCGGGGCTGCGCCAGGAGATGTCAGTGCCAAGCCCAGCTCCCACCTCGGGGTGCGTGCGAGCCCAGAAATAATTCCCTTTGGCAAACTCAGCCGTGGGGTGGGACACAACGCGATGCTGCTGATGTGCAGAAAGCCTTTCAGAGGGAGTTTACTAAAAAGCAGAAAGTCACCAAACCCACCAAACCTTCACTTGAGGTTGCTGGTGTACCCAGCTAGAGAGCTGTCAGGCAGCCACCGAGCTGTTCCTGGAAATACGCTGTTTTATTGGTTCCGTTTGCAGCCCCCTCGATGAAGGTATGCCTAGAAATCAACTAAGGGCCGTGCTGCCTGGTTGTATGCAAGGTCCCCTGTAAAATCTCTTCCTTGGCTTAACCCCTTGGTATCTTTCTCCCCTGCAGATGAGAGCAGCCATTTTCCTGCTCTCATTGCCTCTCCCAGCCTTCAGAAACCACACCTGAGTCCCCTGCCCCTTGCTGGCTCTGATCGTCCCGTACAAGCCCACCCTGCCTCCCCATGTCCTGAGCCCACCCCTGACCTCGTTCATCCCCGCACCACTTCCCAACCTCTTCCTCTCCCCATGCTTGCAGCTCATTGAAGTCTCTTCTCCTCCTTCCCGTCCCCCTCTGGCACCAGTCCTTGTGCTCATCAAAACATTGATCTCATGGGCTGTAGGCTTGCCAGCATAATAAGGCCACTGCTCTTCCAAACGCTTTTTTTTCCTTCCCCCTCTTACAAACACAGAAACAGTATTTTTTTTTTTCCTTCATTGGACTTGCTCTCACTGTTTTCAGGATGAAATTGGAGGATTAATTCCTGCTTTCCCGCTGACAGCCATGGAAACGAGCTAATTTCCAAGTGTCAGGATGCTGATCTTTATCTCATTCAGTTCCCAAAGAAAGTAATAAAATGACAGTAGGAATAAATCGCTGCAACAGATGCAGCACATGGGCATATGGCAGTCTATTAATTACTCGTACTCTACCCAACTTTTTAAATAAATCAACAAATGTTGATAAAACACTCGAGAGCATGCAGGGTTTTTTTTTCTCTGTATTTGACTCATCTGGACTTGCAAATATTAACTTCTGGCTGGTTTTAACTGTACCATCTTTGGACAGCCTCAGTGCCTTCCTGTGGGGATAAACTCCAGGACCTGCTGCCTCTTTGGGCTTGGGCATGGCATGGCTGACTGCAGAGGGGAAGTTGACTGACAAGAAGTAATTAGCAAATGCTGAAAACCAAAAACCAGCGGGTGCCTGTAATGGGAAAGGTCCCAAAACTCTTACAGCTACACCCCCCGATCTTCTCTCTCAAGCTTCTCAAGCTACTGCCCAGTCTTCTTTCTCTCCCTCAAGCTACTCTCTTCTCTGCCTGGCCGGCCTTTATCTAAGCCTGGGGCAGCCCTGCCCCCGGCCCACCCTTCTGGTCACAGGTGAAAGTGATTTACTGGCATTCCCCAGGCCAGCCACACCCCTCCACCATGTGCTCAGTCATCAGCTCATGCTGGGATCAGCTGTTTCCCTACAGTGTCAGTAAGCACTTTCTCCTTAAACAAATGGGTTTTTTGAGTTGTTAAATGGCCATCCCCATCCGTCTTCAGTATCCCTGCGCTGGTCAGCTCGACGGATGCTTCTAGACCCTGTTCATCGTGGTGGCAAAGGACTGTGGCATGTATTTGCTGATGCTTGTGGATTGTAAGACTCAGAAACCTGTGTTGTTTTTTTTTTTCTTTATATACTATTAATAAAGACAGAAGTAGTTTAGTTGCAGATCCTGGTCATACTGTTCTGTTTGTTGGCCCTTCTGGTCCTGTGATGGCAGAGCTGTGCTATGGGCAGTGCTGGTGCTTACCGTGGTGCTGCTGGCCAGGTACTTGTTTGCTCTGAAGTGGAGAGGAATCAAACTTAACTGTTGTATGTAGGACATGTGAATGTGAAATAGATTAAAATAAACCTACTGAAGGTGTGAAAATAAGTCCCACCTGTCTTAGTTTTGGCTGAGACAGAAGTTGGTTTTTCTCATAGGGACCTCAGCACTACCACCCCTCTTTGAAACGTTACATTGATTCCTAGGTTGGAGTAGT
This sequence comes from Penelope pileata, assembly GCA_013396635.1. Taxonomy (NCBI): domain Eukaryota; kingdom Metazoa; phylum Chordata; class Aves; order Galliformes; family Cracidae; genus Penelope; species Penelope pileata. The sequence continues at coordinate 179,325 of WBMW01004298.1, read as the reverse complement.
CCTTCAGGATTGTCAAGTCCAACCGTCAGCCTGACCCTACCCATTCCACCACCCAGCCATGTCCCCAAGCACCATGTCCACACGTCTCATGAACGCCTCCAGGGATGGGGACTCCACCACCTCTCTGGGCAGCCCCTTCCAATGCCTGATCACCTCCCTGTGTAGAAATTCATCTGATATCCAATCTAACCTCCCCTGGTGCAAGTTGAGGCCTCACATCTTGTCACTGATCACCGGAGAAGAGCCCAACACCCTCTCCCTGCAGCCTCCTATGGGGCACAGCGGGGTGATGAGGCCTCCCCTCGGCCTCCTCCAGACCGAACAGCCCCAGCTCCCTTAGCCACCCCTCACGTCTTGTTCTCTGTGCCTCTCACAGCTTCACTGCTCCTCTCTGGACGCATTCCAGCACCTCAGCGTCCTTTCTGTAGTGAGGGGCCCAAACCTGAACGCAGTGCTCGAGGTGCGGCCTTGCCAGTGCCGTGTCTGAGGGAACAGTCCCTTCCCTGGTGCTGCTGATTGCACTGGTGCTTCTCCTTGGCTGGAGGTGTGGAGGAGGAGTGGTTGGGGCGTGTGTGGGAACCATATCTTTCTTTACTTGAGGTTTCTAAGTGAAAACTTCCTGTTTTGATATGCCAAAGGATGAGAGGTATACAAAGGAACCTGCTCGGTCATGGTGTTTTCCGCATGCAGATATAGCTTTTATATAAACACAGTTTTTCTGTGAGAATTGTTAGTAAATTACAGTGTTAGACCTGCCATGGGGCTCAGGAGCTTTCTGGGAAGGTGCCACAACCTGGCTGCACACGTAGGTGGGTGGGAGGCATGGCACAAAGGTCAGCAGAAAGGTGGTTCCCCAGAGCAGAAATTCTCGGATGCGTGGGCTGTGCGTTGCGTTGGATGCCAGTTGTTTGACCCAGCGCGGGCAGGGACTGCTTTTGGTTGGACATCAGAAGTGCCCTTGCTCTGAATCTGGCTGAGACAATGCCCTTCTGAGTTCTCTGCAGGTTTTCACTGGATGCCCAGCAACTGTTTGGTCTCAGCACTCTCTCCCCTGCTTTGCCACCTCTCCCCACCTCCAGTCAAAACCCAAGCACGTTGCCCAGAGCCAGGGAGTGCTTGGCAAGGTGCTCCGGGCGATGCTGCCACTGGAGGGGTAGTTCCATGCTGAGAAGGTGCTGAAGCCCTAAAGATCAACGGTCACCAGCTGCAGTGACTGAATTGTTTTTAAGCACCTTTTGAACTTTGATTTATGAACAACTGCATTTCGAAATTAGCAAATGGCTGCACTTAAGGCTAATGAGTGAGTAAAAGGGCAGCGTGCTGCAAAGGGCTTTGAAGAAGCCGAGCCTGATCTCGGACTTGGAAAAGGGAAGACGTACAAAACCAACATAGTGCTGGCTTGTTTTTGTAGGGCTGCATGTGACCAGCTTAGCGCTCCATTTCCAGATTTCTCATACCCGCGGAAGCTTTGAAATGTGGAAGCATGCAGGTCCTATCCAGCAGCTGCCTTCTGACGGAGCGGTGTGATCTGGCAGGTGATCCCAGCAGCACGGGGAGCTCGCTGCAGCGGCTGCATCGCCAGCATGGCTGCACGGCTTTGCAGATGGAGGAGCAGAGAGCTGTGCCGGGGGAGGGATCGGCCACCCCAGCCAGCGCCGCACTCAGTCAAACCCTGCTTCGTTTTGGCACCTTCACGCCTCATCTCCTTTCCTTGGGCATCCTAAGCAGGCTGAGAAAGTAGGAGGGGAAATGTTTCCATCCTACACCAAAGGAAAGCTTTTGGTAGTAATTCAGTGGAAATTCGAGTTAAATCTTTCTGTGAGCTTGACTGAAGTGGAAATTGTTAAATCCTCCAGGATGTTGTCATGCTCCAACTGCAGTGGGAAGTTTGTCGGGGTGGTTTTTCTCTTCCCCAGCTTTCTCAGTCCTTGGGTGGCTCATCAGTGAGAAAATCTTCATGTTCTGTTGGGTGTTTTTGAAAAACTCTTTGTAAGCAGTACTTAGAACTGTCAGTGTGAAGTTAACACGCAGTCCATAGGGCCATGCCACCTGTTTTACGATGTTTTCATGGGTGGAGTTATATTTTATTAGATAACTGTGTGTTCCTACAACCTTGTTAGGTGCTGGCAGCGGAGCAGCTGCCGTCCTTTCAGGGCTGATCTCCTCGTGGGTTGTGTGGATGGATACCGCTGGAGAGCTGTGTGTGCACGTGATGGAGTTTGACTATGGGTTTTATTTCTTGTTAGTGGCTTTTTTTTGAATGGTTGGTTTTGGTTTTTTTTTTTTTTTTTTTTTGCTTTTGCGTTGTTCACTAGGACCCTGCAGTGGGATTCCTCTCATTCTGGATTGGAAGGAGTTTCTTCGTTTTGGTGCTAATGAGAATAAAATCTTGCTCTGCGTCTTACTAGGAACGTGATTTTTCCCTCATAAACATATTTAATGACTTTCAAACTTCAGAGGGAGCAGCTTTGCCTTTGGTCCCTGCCCATATCTGCGTGCTTTCCCGTCTCTTTTCATAGGAGTCATCTTCTGAAAAAACAGAAAGGAAAACAACTGTATTCTCTTCCACATTCCTATGAAAGCTCAATGTGCTTAGAAATTCGCCTGCTGTGTTTTCCTAACCCTGCTGTGCTGCTTTTCAGGGCAGGTCTTTGCCCTCACGCCTGCGCACGCCGCGTTTTTTGGCCAGCCCTTGCACCCGACGTGATGCACGCAGGCGGAATGTTTCCTGCCTCACGCCGTGCACAGTGCCGCGTGCCAGTGGAGCCTGCTTGCACCTGTGGAAAGCCAGCCCACCGCGCTCCAGCTCCAGAGGAGTGCAGTGCCTCCTTAACAGGGGAGATGCCCCACTGCAGGTAAACAAGAGCCCCATTGATCCGTGTGTTTCCAAACTGCACGTTCAAAGTCCTTCCCTTTCATATATATAGCATCTACTTTCGAGGACAGGTAGTACCATTATGTGCATGATAACAACACCAGATCATAAGGCACTTCTGATGGTGTCTACAGGAGTAAAAGCAGACCTGTCTTACAGGCCTCATTCGTTCGGAGCTGCTTGGCACCTGGGTTTGATGTGCGATGTTCTGCTGAACAGTGGGGCTGGAGCACTTCAATAAAAAAGCTCTTCTAAAGCATCCAGGTGAATCATTCCAGTGGCTGGAATTACACTTACCTGTATAAGTTTTAAATATAAAGTGAGGCACAAAGCTGAGTACTCGGTGGCTTTGTTTTTTCTACGTATTTAGCAAAAATTGGGCCCTCATATCCTGTTCCTAATACTCTTACAGATTGCTTTTCCGCCAGTTTCTCAAGGATGGGTGTTTTCCCAAGGCTTTGTGAAACCATCGTGAATTGTAGTTTCCAGCTGAAATCAACATGGACAGTGCAGACATCCTGCAGCAAGCTTACAGCCCTGTGGCTTCTGGAGATCCCAGCCCCAAACCGAGCAGTCTGCTTTGCGTGCAGCTGCATTCAGTGGGATCTAAGAGTCAGCAGCTTCGTTCCAGGCCGTGCACATTGCAACATGAGATGCAGGAAAATGAGCAAATATTTTTCTGGCTGATTTTCAGCTCTTCCAAATACCTCCTCTATGGGTTCGAGCCTGAAATGAGTATGTTTCAGTGAAATAACTTTGCAGCCCTGTTGATAATATGTTTTCTTTTTGGTGCTCTACAGCTTCTCATTCCTTTGGGAGAGAAAGCCAGCCATGCTTTCTAGGCTTCAGGTAGTTTTTCAGGACGTGCTGCTCAAATTGCAAGAACCGTGCTTGCATTTCTAACTGCAGCCTCATGGAGCTGTGGGTGCCCCTGTGCATTGCAGGGAGTGGGACCAGGTGGCCTTTAAGGGCCCCTTCCAACTCAGACAGTTCTGTGGTTCTGTGTCCCATTTCCCTGGTTCTTGGCATGTCACCTGGAGTCCCCTGCTCCTGTCTCCCTTTCCGCAGTGCTTCTGCAAATTCTCAGCCCCGTGAGGGCCCTCTGCAGCCAGCTGTCAGTTCCTTTTCTCTGCCTTTACCCTTTTGCAGGATTTTTGTGGCTGACACTGATCAATAGATTTTATTGATGGAGGACGAGATGAACAGGCTGCATTTCAGTCATTTAGCAATAATTGCTAGAAACACAGGCGAGTGTTTCTGATTTGTACAAAAGTGCTGTGTGTGTACTGCACAGTGTACAGTGCTGGTAATTAGATAAAGTATTGGAAATGTCACCAATTCATTATCCATTGCAGATGAACTTTTTGGGAGAGAGAATAAATTGAGGCTCAGTATTTTATAGGAGCCCTGTGGTTTGTGGGGTGGCAAAATAGTGATTGAAGTGGCAGATCTGGGTTTGGGGATGTGTGGGGAAGGTGCTTAGGGATGCTGCTATTCCTGAAACTTCACCCATCTCCTTAAACTTAGCCCATCTCTTCTTATGAATGCGCTTCATTTGCAATAATCAACATGCTAATAAGTAAAGGATATAAAACCAATAAACGTGCAATTAGTAAGATTATTGGCCAAGAGGATTTTTCCCCCTGAAAACTACATCATGCTATAGATTCTGCTTTGTATTTGTGATAGTGCTTTAAGACTGAGAAGAGCTGCTTATGGTGATACTCTGAACAGCCCAGCCCAAAGGGGAGGATTGTAAGAGTCACCATTCCTGGAAGTGGAGCTGGGAACCTAGTTCTGCTGTCCTGGGTGACTGTTTGAGTTGGAAGGGACCTCCAAAGGCCCTCTGGCCCCACTCCCTGCAGTGCACAGGGACACCCACAGCCCCATCCGGTGCTCAGAGCCCCCCACTGACCCTGAGTGCCCCCAGGGATGGGCACCCCCACCTCTGGGCACTGTGCAGAGCTGCACCACCCTCAGCGTAAACAACCTTTTCTCTATATCCAACCTAAATCTCCCCTTGTCCAGTTTGAAACCATTTCCCCTTGCCCTGTCACCAAGTGGGTGATGTTTTAGGAACAGCGTGCGTGCTCCTAAGCAAATATGGCATCTGTGATACGGAAGGAAAGAAGAAACATGAGGCTTCATACTTCCAGAAATGTCCTACCACGTGCCTTGTGTGTATGTTTTTTTTCCCATTTGGAATTACAATTGCTGGTCTGCATTATTATTACTATTTGTTTTTATTTTTTCATTCTTAACTTGGAGCATGGTTTGCATTACCCCTGAACGCTGGCTGCTGCCTGCCTGGACATGGAGGTCTGTTTTCCATCTTTCAGAAGATTCCAGCCAGTTAGGTTGCTTTTGTCATTCAATTCTCTCTTGTTTACCAGGGCATTAGGGAGCTGCAATACAGGCAGCATGTGTTCTGCCCTGGGAAACAGCAGCAGCCCAGTCACCATTCCAGAAATTCCTCTCGGCTCATTTTTCTCTGTAACAGAGCTCGCAGGGCCGCTGAACGTTGTAAATGTAAATCTGAAAAGGTCAATCCCCTGTGTGCCGGAGACGGGGATACGGGATGACAACAGCGCAGGGGCACCGATGAATTTTAAACTGTAGATGGAGAACAATGTGTTCAGAGAAAGCTGTCAGAACACGCCTTGGGTGCTGAGCAGGGATCCGAGGTAACGCAGCGAGGTTGTGCCTGTGTTACTCAGGGCTCGTGAGCACGGAGCAGAGGGATGACAGATCCGTGCTGTGAGCAAGGGAGGGAGATGCATGAGCTGGAGTGCTGCTGTGCTGCTGTTTGCCTTGCCTGTGGGATGAGCAGGGGTTCTTCCCGTTGGCCAAAGTTACGTTAGATGCGTGCTTTTGAGTGTTGGTTGTCCTGCAGCTCGGGCTTGTTCCTGGCCCTGCTGCATTCCCTGGGAGCTTGTTGTTCTGTGCTGAGACCCTGCCCAGGGGCTTCCATGGGGGTTTGCTCCTCCATTCAAGAAGGGCAAAGCCACGTGCAGCACAGGGGGAGTCTTATATGGAGCAATGAAAGTGAAAAATGTTGGTGCTTTCGGCTGCTGCTTTGCAAGTGGTGTACCAGGGATGAGGAATGCCTGCTTGCTGTTTGCACAGAGCACTGAGTGGGGGCCAGGATGGGCTTTGCTGCTGTTGTGCATGGGCTGCAGCTGCAGCACTGCCTCTGGGGGAAACCAAAGCTGGCTGCCTTCGATGTAGGGGAGTGTGAAGTGAGAGGTGCAGCCAGAGCTGGATGGGGCACTGGGTTGTCACGGAGCAGAGCAGAACTCCTCTAAGGGCTGTGTGCTTTCACTGAGTCACAGGTGGGATCCCACGTTCAGGATAACCAGGAGGGCTGCCACCAGCGTGGCACAGGAGCACAGCACTGCCTGGCCACGCTCCCTTGTTTCACTGCACTCTCAGCCCTTAATTCGGGTTTCCCCACTCCCCCTTTTGCCGAAGCCTCGATTTTCAGATATTTTCTGATTACTAAGAATGATGACACTTCTTAGCATCGCTGTTTTGACAAGCAGCCTTCTTGCATCGCTTGCAACTCTCAGCCTTTGCTTTATTTAGCTGTGGCTTTTCATTTCCTGCTTGCGGTGGGGCCCGTGTTTGTTAATTCCCCATCGTGCCGATAGTGGGCTTGCTGTTCCGGCAGCAGCTCTCGGCTTCCCTGCAGGCTGCCTGCTGGGCTCTGCTCCTCCTGCCCTGCAGCAGCCCGGGGCAGCCCGGGGCCAGGTATTTTTGGGATTCACCAATTAGCATTGGGTTCTGCTTAAGTGTGAGGTGAGCTTTTGAAATCAAAATGGTAACAGTGGTAATGCGTCGTCATCGTATGGTAAATTCTGTTTTGAAACTAGCGTTCGTTTCATTTTTGAATGAGATTATTTTTTATTTTTTTTTCTTTTAAGGCAGCATCCTGGAGGGAATGTCAAGAGGGCTGGAAAGGCCCTTGGGACAACCTGACCCATCTTTGCGTGGCACACGAGCACTTGGGCCGCTGTAGCTGCTCTTCTGCACTTCCAGCACATTTTTTTTGCATGATGGTGGTCTCAGTATGCTTTCCTCAGTTTATCTCATGATTTCCCTGCTTCTGAAGGTGAACCCTGGCAACTGTGTTTAAGCTGAGTAGTGCTTTTGGTTGAGAAGGGGATCAGGTATTCAAGCACCCAGCAAATATTCTACTTCTGTAGCATTTTGTAGACCTGTACAGGCCCAGGCCCTGGCACAGCTGCCCAGAGAAGTTGTGGATTCCTCATCCCTGGAGGTGCCCAGGGCCAGGCTGGCTGGGGCCTGAGCTGGTGGGGAGCACCCAGCCCACAGCATGGGGGTTGGAACTACATGCTCATAGAATCATGGAATCATTAAGGTTGGAAAAGACCAGTAAGGTCATCTAGTCCAACTGTCAGCCCACCCCACCATGCCACTGAGCCGTGTCCCTCAGTGCCACATCTCCACGGGTCTGAACACCTCCAGGGACGGTGACCCCACCGCTCCCTGGGCAGCTGTGCCCGTGCATCACCGCTCTTTGGAGAGGAAATGTTCCCTAATACCCAACTTGAACCTGATCTTTAAGGTCCCTTCCAACCTAAGCCATTCTATGATCTGTTGTTGTTTTTTTTTTAAAAAAAAAACAAACCTTTCTTCTTTTGTAACACATGAAAAACATTTCATCATGCAGCCACCTGATTCTGCGTTCAGAGAAATCCCCGCAGATTTCAGCCCTCACCTAGACGTTAACAGTCTCCTGGGTTCTCGTGTGATGTCGTTACGGCGGTCTCTGGACAGACCTCGTGCACTGTGCACGTGCAGCTGCTGGTGGCATTTACGCACGTGCAGTCCATAGGGTGGTTTGGTGCTCTTGCTTTTTTGTCCCCCGTGAGATTTCATGTTGCAAGTCAAAGCTTACGGACTCAAAAGGAATGGCCAAGTAGTACTTAGTAATGTGCTTTTTCATTTCCTTTTGTCCTGTTTGTCACGGAAACTCCAGCACAGAATGGAGCTGTTGTGAATTTCTCCTGGCACGTTTTGCTGTTAACGTTAGCACGCCCTTCTCTTACTTGAAGCCATTCAGCACCACCAGGCAGGCGAGCCTCGTGTCCTGCGGGCTCTCGGGGCTGGAAAGGAGCCTGTCCCCGGCAGGTAGGGAACGGAGACTTAAATTTCATTGAGCTTCCTGGCACCCCTGCACATCCTGCAATCCGTGTCTAATGGTTTTCCCATTTGGGAGAACCTCTCATGCAGCTCTCAGAAGTCCCTTTGGAATAGAGAGTGATGCTGGAGCTGTGTGCTGGGCAGAGGATGGCTACACTAACGTAGCCTGAGGTGTTGGCTCAGTAGAGTCCTATTATGAAGGAATAATTCCGAGCTTCCATGAAGTCCTTCTAGAAGCCGACAGACAATGCCAGCATTGGTGGCTCCTCCAGTTGCTCCTTGCCATAGTCAGCTGGAGGCAGGCAGCCACTGGGGCGTGGAGGTAGAGGAACGTGAGGGTGAGGAGGAGGGATGGCAATGCCTTTGTGGCCCCAGTACCGAGGGCCTGAGGTTATTCTGAGCATACACAGAGCCTGGCGTTTTGGGTTGACACCACAGTAAAATGGACTCGCTTCTCCTTGGCTTGGAAACTGGGGTTTTTCCTGAGCAGACCCAGGGTTAGAAATTTCTGCTCCAAAACTTGCTTTTCTCATGTAAGTCTGTTTAACTCAGTGCAAAGTAGTTTTTACCGTAGCAAATCCTGTATATTGGCTAGCTGTTGGAACTGTCCTGGGTGGGTGGGGACAAAAAAAAAGAGATAATCCAGAGGAGTCTCAGCCACTGGTTTATAAGAAGTGCATCGGCTTGAGGATGATGGTTTTGCGTGGTTGGAAACGCATGCTGTTTGCCCAATGCACACCTGGGTCCCAGCATCCTGGGTCCTGCTGACGTGAGTGTGCTGAAATGCCCGATCTCGGCTGAGTGAGGGGAGCAACGTTTCCTGTAAAGAATGTGGAGAGCAGAAGGAATCATGGCAGCAGGAGAGCCTGAATTTGGCAGCAAGTCAGAGCTGGAAGTGTGCAGCATTAAGCTTTGTGTCCCAATGGATGAAAATCAGAGGTCATAAAAGTGCAATGTGAAAACATGGAGGAGGATGCTGCTTGCTGCATCCTGCAGAACCCCTCTGTGCTTCTGAGCTGTTGTGCCCTAGCAGCTGGCTGCAAGTGCATGCTTTCCTGCCCATCGAGGTACCTGAGTAATTCCTGCAGCCCCTCTAACAGCAGCTGTGCCACCAGTGGTTGCAGGAGCACATCCTGTTATGGGGAGGGAATCTGCGAGCAAGGTGATGGAGCAAACACCCTAATCCTGGAGCTGTATGGAACAGCAGGAGGTGTGTCACCCTGATCTGTTGTTCTTAGCCATTAGAAGCCTGGTGGTTGGTATTTGCTCCTTCTACGTGAGCTCATGATAGCACAGCTCTCCCTCGCTGGAGCACTTCGGTGGGTGCTGCTTTGGTCTCGTATGTGTGAGCAGAAGTAATTGCATACACTGTACGCCAATTCCTTGAATTTTTAAGTGCACCTCTTGGAAGCATGAGCAGAGCAAGCAAACCAAACTTGCCTTTCTCATCTTTTGAGAGAGGGGATTGCATTTTGGACGTGTTAGTGGGGCCCCGAGAGGGTGAAGCTCACAGCCTGGATCCCTGGGCATACTGACAGCTGCCTGGGACCCAGCAGCTCCATCAAGCCAGAGCCCTCCGCTCGCTGACAGATCTGTTTCCATGCCTTCATAGTTATTTTCCTCCCTGAAGAATTCTTCCTTTTTTCCTCTGCTCTTTCCAATTCTGCCATCCACTGAGGGAGCTGCAGCCTGTAGGGCGAGGGAGCATCTGGTCAGCACTTACGGAGATCCCATTGCCAGCAGAGTCCAGGGAAACATCACTTTCCTTTGCCTCTTTTCTCCCTGCCCTCTGCTCCATCCAGGAATTTTCCCCAGCTTCATCTGCTTTCTGAAAGCATTGCTGTCATGGGTTGCTGAGGAGCTGTTACTGCTTCCCTTCGCTGCTGGCAATGATCGGAGCCTCTGGACGCAGACTGCCATGGAAATAGTTCCGTGGGCAAGTCCTGGGTGGTGCGGGCACCAACAAAATGCAGGGCTGGAGGAGGGAGGGCAAGGAAAATGCCATCCATTCCCTCTTTAAAAAACCTTTTTCCCCGCTTGGTAGCTCATTTGGTTGAGCATAGTGGAGGCAATGCAGCTCGTTAGTTCACTTCTTTAGGTGAACAAGTTTGTGCTGGCCAGCATAGGAATAAAACACGGAGCCGAGTAATTGTAAATAATAAAACAGTGTATAAGAAAAAGCGATAATAAAAAAAAATGAGAAAAAAAACAGGTGAGCTGAATTCTGCAATACATCTTGCTCCTCCTGGCTTTGTAGCCTGTTTCGGGGACTTGTGCTTGTATTGTGAAGCAGTTCTGACTCCGACCCCAGTGAAGTGCTGTATGCATTTTGCCAGCACGCAGCACTTTAGGCGTTTGAGAGAGCGTTCAGCTTGCTGCAGGTTTGCTTTCAGGACTGGTGTGACTGCAGGTGCTGCCCTGGGAGCATGTGGGAGGAGCTGCAGCCCCGCTGGCCCCACAGAACACCCAGGTTGTCCTCCAGCTGGATTTCATCCTGGCACTTCATCCATCCGGAGAGAAGGGAGGACAAAGCTGGTCCTCCAGCCTTCCCTCCTGCCTTTAAAACGTGCTGCCGAGGTCTCCTGCTGCTGACAACCAGAGATAAGTTCAAGTGCACGCGAGGGAAGTCCTGTGGTTCTGCTTTCCTGCTGCGCTGAGCTCTGCGGCGTCTGCACCGACGGCAGGGCTCTCCCGTAGGAATGTGTATCCACCATTACGGAACGTTGGCCTCGCCTCCTTCCTGTGTCTAGCATGGAAACTTCACNAAAAAAAAAAAAAAAGCTACATTAAACCTTAAGAAAATGTCACCATACACTGAACAGGGAGTGGAAATGCTTTGCAGGGTGGCCCGTGAAGAAGCCGGTTGGCTGAACTTCATATTCCATCTTTCAGCTCAGTCCTTGGACTGCGCTGATTTCGTGAGGACAGTCACCTCTTCAGATGGCAGCACCCTGCAGATGGTGGCAGATTGCACCCTGCTTCCCTCCTGCCAGCAGCGCCTGCTCGCTGGCAGGATACAGGCAGGAGGCACGGAGCTATCCATAGGAGCTGATGAATCTCTTGCCTTTAAAATCAAAGTGCTTCATGCCAGGGAGAATATCTATGAATATATTTATAGTAATAAACAGCATCGTCTCAGCTCCCTCGTTGCAAGCAGGGAAACTACTGTTCCACCAAGTCTGTGAAAGTGACATCTACTTTTAGATGCTTTGAAATGGTGCTCTTCTTTCTTTCTTTCTTCTGGGATTTATAAATATCCGAAGTGCAAATTTTAGAAATCTGTACATTAGTTGACATTACGCTGTTACATATGGACTGTCTAAAGCTGGTGGGTACCAGCCTGGCATATTCAGGAACAGCTATGTTGGGGCAATTTTTCTGCAGCTGACAGTAGCTGGCCTCCTGTCAGGTTAATTAGGGCTGGGATAACGGGGAGATGCTGTGCCAAGGTACCACATTGGCTCTGCGTGCAGCATCGCGTCTGAGCTGTCAGCATCAGAATCCGGCAGATCCCACTTTGAGGACACGGGCACAGCCGTGGCCCAGTTTTAATCCCTGTGCCATGGAAGTCCTGCGCTTCTGTGCTGCTGGAAAAGCAGGAGAGAGCGTCGGATGGACGGCATGAAGTTCCTCCTGATGTTGGCTGCGGGAAATGGTTGGGTAAGATAAGCCAAAAATAGAGCTGAATCCGACGCTGCGCTTTCCTGGTATCGTGTGCTTGGCAGGGACTGTGTGCATGAAATACAAGATCAGCCTCTTCTGCCTGTCACTGAAGAACTGAACCGGTGTGTTTGGGATGACCACGTGCAGAAGGTGCTGGAGCTCCCCAGGGGAGAGCTTGCACCTCAGGAACCATTTGTGAACGGTCGAGTGCCCTAAGAGGTGTTCAGTGCGGCTGATGGTAGGCTGTGTTGGCTGGGTGGGTGCTTGGTGTCAAACAGGAGCAGGTAAGCTCTCTGTGCTGGATTTTCCATCTTGCCTTGTGACCGGTAAGACCAAGTGATCCCTCATCCACGTGAGCACTCACTGGGACGTGTGTGTCCCTGGTGTGCTTGTAGTGCCGGTGCATGCTTGGTCTTGTGCAAAATTGGACTTTGTGGTTGATTCCTATGATTTGGTTTGAGAATTGATACGGAAGGATTGTATGAAAAACAGTACTGAAGACAGATTTTTTGCTTTGCTTAAAAGGAATAATAGGTATATCAAAACCCTTTAAACGCCATTCATTGATATTTTTTCTTAATGCTGCATCTATTTAGGGAACAGGGAACAGCTGGCTTGGGGAGGTGGGGTTCTGGCATTTCTTAAAATCACAGAATGGTTGGGTTGGAAGGGGCCTCAAAGCCCAACCAGCCCCCCCTGCCGTGGGCTGGGTGCCCCCACCAGCTCAGGCTGCCCAGGGCCCATCCGGCCTGGCCTTGGGCACCTCCCCCAAAGGGAGAAGCAAGCCTGCTGAAGTGGTCAAGTGTTCCTTATTGCTGCCATCGTGCCGGGCCATTTTAACCAAGCTTTGTCTCTGACCTAATGCGCTGGTTGCCACAGACCTTAGGTCACTGGCATTTACTCATAAAGTATTGTTTTATTAGAGTAGATTTCCAAAACTACATTTCTTTCAAATTCTGTGCAGGTCAAGCTGTCAGAGACTGGAGATGATTGCCATATTTGGTCATCCCACAGCCGAGGGATTAAGGTATATGGGAAGCAGAACACAATACTTGCACGATTTGGCATTTGGCAAGTAGGGTGTCATGTCAATAGCGATCTGTGAACACCTCGAGGACCACAGTGTTGCCTGTTCCATCACATCTTCAGTGTTTGGCTTTTAGGACTCTCTTCTGCAGCAGAGATGGACATCAGCCCGCCCTGTTCCTGCTGCATCAAAAGTTGCCTTAGAATTAGAATAGAATTGGAATTAGAATTAGACTGAATTAGAATACGTTAAATGTATATAAGACCTTGCTGCTGGTGTTTCGGCGTTGTGCTGTGCACTAGCAGTGAAAGGTGGCTAACATGGGCCCTAGATCCAACAGCAATAATTATTGAGCAAATCCAACCCCACATGAACAGGATTGGATTGGCTTTCATCTATATGGGTAGCTTCTTCATTATGTGTGTGTACNAGTGTGCAGGCCACGCGTTGGCATACTGAGAGCCCAACTCTGTTTTTCTTTTGTTGTCTCCTCCACTATAGTCCCTTGTTCTTCCTGTAGGTATCTGCAGCATTTTATTTTTACCATCCACCCTTAAAGTATGAGTAAATAGTGCTTAAATACTACATTTATTTTTGCTCAATTCTATATGCTGCTGCGCTGCAGTGGATTTTTATAGCAGTCGCAGTCAATTCCAATTGAATCCGTAATTGGTATTTCTGCTTGATAGCTGCTGTAAATCTGAAAGAAGGGAAGAGAAGGATGCTCTCATTTTGTTAGGCTGCTTCTCTTTCGGATGCATAGTGCATCTTCCAGCTCTCTGGGCTAATTAAAATGCCATTACAGTACATGTGGTGCTACAATACAGTCTAGGGAGACTTCCAAAAATAGATTCTTGAGTGCAGACAAATTAGAGAGGAAATATGCACTGAGCATTTTCTCATAGGTTTAAAGAGAAATAATCCATTTGCTGCCTTAATTGCTTTCTTGTAAATGTTGCAGACTTTTTTTTTCTGTAAATTTCGAATGAGTAGACAAATAAATAATACATCCATGATAATTACTATTCTCATTACTAATATTTTAACTTGCTGTTGTACACCACAGCCGTTAATACGCGAGTCAGGATGTTTTAGCAGGCTGTGCTTAATGGCCAGGGACAGATTCGTACTCCAAAGCCCTTCTGTTTCAGTCACCTGGTATCCCAAGGCTACGAGGTTAGTGCCTGTCTGTTTTTAGCCCTGCAGGAACGCCTCTGCCTGGAACACCCCCCAGACCTTCCAAGAAGTAACGCAGATAAATGCTGTTTGCACATGGTGTACAGCATTGCGGTTGGCAGAGGAAGCGCCGTGCAAAGGGTCAGCTCTGTGCAGCATGACAGTTGGTGCTGAGGAGGCTGCATGCAGCCTGTGAACGTGCAATTTTTATCTTATTTTTATTTTTAAGCTTGCTTTAGGAGTGAGTTTCATCCAATCCCCCAGGCAAGAATCTGTGCTAGAGCACGTTAGGTGATCAGGCACATGCTGAGTTAGAGTTGTGACCCCCCCAAATCTTGGCCATTGTAGGATCACAACGTGGTTGGGTTGGAAGGGACCTTAAAGCCCATCCCACCCAACCCCTGCCATGGGCAGGGACACCTGCCACCGGCTCAGCTGCCCAGGGCCCATCCAGCCTGGCCTTGGGCACCTCCAGGGATGGGGCATCCACACCTCTGGGCAGTGCCAGGGCCTCACTGCCCTCTCAGTGAGGAATTTCCTCCTAATGTCTAATCGACATCTCCCCTTCTTTAGTTTAAAATGGTCCCCGCTTGTCCTACTGCTGTCTGCCCATGTACCAAGTCTGTCTCCATCTCCAGTAGGGATGGCGGTGAGGTTGGGCGTCCGTCTGCCATGTCTCTGGGACGCACAGCTCTGCTGTGTTCAAGTGTCTGTCAGCTGCACCTTGGAGCAGGAGGGAAGGTGGGATAGTTGGGGGGCTGGAGGGAAGGGGAGTGGGTCTCTCCTTCCTTTGTGAGTCAAGTTCACACCTGTTTTGCTAGAAAGCAACAGGGAGAGCAAGGCGATTGTTTGCTAGATGTCAAATACAAAGCCAGCAATCATTGATCCAGAAACATCCCCATTGTCTGTAGAGTCCTTAGCAGAAGCTTAATTTTAAATGTGGATGCACGCTCTGAACAGGATGTGGTTGGGATGTGCTCTTAGATGCCAGCTGGTGGCTGTTTATCCTGAGCTTGCTATCAGCCTTCTTGTTTTGCCTCAGGCTTCCTATCGATTATACATAGAGAAATTAGAGCTTCGTTCTATTTTGGCTTGGAAGGTGTGGGGGCAAGCTTTTGGCCTA
This sequence comes from Penelope pileata, assembly GCA_013396635.1. Taxonomy (NCBI): domain Eukaryota; kingdom Metazoa; phylum Chordata; class Aves; order Galliformes; family Cracidae; genus Penelope; species Penelope pileata. The sequence goes on along the minus strand of WBMW01004298.1, from coordinate 164,295 downwards.
TATTCACGATGGGAAAAAACAGTCAAAATTTGGTAGCTGCCTCGTGAATGTTGGCTGCAGTGAAGCAATGATCAAACTCATCACCAGTCACTTGGACTTCTTGGCATGACTTATTGTCCAGCAGTCTCTCTGTGCTCCTTTTTCTGATCTAGGAGCTAGAACTACGTAAACAAAAAGCTCCATTTCCTACTGCACTGCTGAGAATGGCAGAGTCTGTACAAGGTCTTGAAATTTGTGTACCAGCCCGACTTCACCAAGTGCCCGACCAACGTGGCGGCCTGTGATGGAGCGATGGCACCAGTGGGCGAGGGGAAGAGCAACTGATGTTGTCTACGTGGATGTCAGTAGGGCCTTTCGTAAGGTCTCTACAACGTGCTTGCCTCTAAATTGAAGATACCTGGGTTTGATGCGTGGGCTGCTAAATGGATGAAGAGTTTTCTGGATGGCTGTGTCCAAAGAGTCCCTTCCAACCCAAACCGTTCAATGATTGTATGAAAAACTCTTAGGGCTGCTCTGTTTTCCTTTTCCTCAACTGCAAACAGCCTAATGTAAAAACTCCCAAGTTCTGCAGGCTGCCCATCTCATTTTCTCAAGTCTTCTCTCAGAGGTTTCTCCTTGATTGCTTACAATTCATCTTCCAAAACCGAGGGCAGCACTTTGGCCGAGCCAGCAGTCACGTCCCTGAGTAATTACCTCCCGTGTCTTGCATCTGTGCCTGCTAATGCATCCTGGAATGAACTCCTGCCTTCTGCATCCTTGCCAAACCGTGGATTCTCAGTTTGCAAAGTGCTTCAGCCTTTCTTTTTTGTTGCATTGCTACTTGGCCGGGTATTTCTCATCTTGTCAGTGTGCGTTTAACCATGATTGTTATTGAGGTGGGAGGACTCTACTCATTGTGATGGAGCCTTGCATCCCTTCGCCAACTTGTCATTGAATTCTTGTGCTCCGAAGCGTGACCTCTGTGGTGTGATGTCACGTCTGTGTTTTAAATGCATCTTTAATGCATTATCAGTAAATTGTGAGCTACCACAATGTCGTGTGTTGGGTATAATCCATCTGAAAGCAGATGATGCCTGAGTGGGCCTTTTAAGCAGCCGTGTGCTTGGGTTCGGGTGATTCCTGCACGCCTGACTTTCTTACCGGGGTGCCTTTTGAAACCTTTTAAAGGAAAAACCTGGGTAAAATCCCCCAAATGAGTAAATGAATAATAATTTTTAAAAATCCACCCATTTACTAGACTGACACGCTGACAAAATTGGGTGCCTGCCTTTGCTTGCACCTTGATCCACCCCCATTGCTGATTTGTGTGCCGCCTCCTAAAATCGTCCTTTCTTTCTGGCAGGAAGAAATAACTCCTGTGTCCTGTAATTCGTCCGTTCTCCCCTCCTTCCCTCAGAGTTGGCCTTCCTGTGTCTCTTCAGGACTTTCCCTGTTCTCTGGGAGTCTTTAAAGCCAACTGTTGGCTGTTCAGCACTTTGCTCGGGGAATTCAAGCAGAGTGGGGTGATTTGCATCAGGCCTGAAGATCTGAATACATGAAAAGCTATTTAAATAACCTCTTCTTTTCCAGTTCTGCCCTGCATTTTTAAACTCATCAGAGTTAATTATGGGAAGGCTGCTCACAGTTTGCTGTTGGAAACGAGCTGAGAGCTCACTGAGTGCTTCAGCCTTCTGTTTCGTTCGTTATCTCTCCTTTTTTAGGGGGAGGAAGGAAGAAAGCCGCACTTCCCTGCCCTTCTTTAATCTGGTTTTCCCTCGGATGTTGTTCTTGTTGGTTCTGCTTCTTCATCTTTTCTGAGGGTTTTTATCCTTGCGTGTTTCCCTGTCGTGCTGTGTGTGCTGTAGCCATCTTGTCTTTGTTTAGCTGTTTTCAACGGGCTGAAATCCTGCAAGCCCGGCTGCTTCAGAAAATGACCTGAATGTATTTTGTAAAGGAACTTAGAGAAAACCTCCGTGCGGACTGGGATAAAAATAAAGCGTTCAGGTCCCTGTCAATGAATAGCAGCTTCATCTCATTAATTAATGAGCAGAATTACCCATCTGAAAATGAAGCCACGCTGAAGTTCTCTAACCTGAGCTGTAAATGAGATGTGTGCCTCCTTGCAGACCCGATGGACACACAGCCCGAATCCCTGTCGCATTGCTCTGGACCGAGTCATCTGCAGCATCACTTCTGCACCTCCTGCCTGCTGCCAGGCTGGGGCTGCTGTGGGGTCCCCACGTCCCTGGGCCAGCTCCCCCTCGCTGCTGCCTTGGAGGAAGACGTTAGGTGGAGTCACCTACAGCCCATTCACGACTGCCTTTCCTTGGCATCTCTCTTCAGTATCGTAGGAAACATTTGTCTGGTAGAGAGTCTAGTGGAGAGCTTGAAAGCGTTGTGTAGGTAATCTGTTCTGCCTCAGTGCTGCTCCAACCCGGGTTTGTGGCTGCTGAAAGCACCAAACAGCGACTGCAGGACCTGACCCTCTGCAGCGGGGACACAAGCTGCTTCCCGTCCCTGCCCAGGTTTTCAGGATTGCAGAAGCGCCCTGTGATCCCCTCCAGGCAATAACAAGGACAAAACTGGAGATCTGTGTGTGGCACAGATATTTTTAGCATCTTCTGTCTGTTTTTTTTTTAGTTCTGTAATTGCCAAAGCTGTCTGCAGAAATGCATGGTGAAGCTTCTAGAGGGCTGGAGCTGAATACTGTGGAAAGGAAGGAGGTGGGGGGAAAGCTTTTATTTTTGTGATGGAAACCGATTGTATTCATTTTGGCATTTGCAGACCCAGACCAGTCTTTATCTTACTGCTTCCTTGTAAGTATTGGCATAAAACATGCATTTCTTGTTGCACAGAAATCAGTTACACAGCGACTGATTGAGGAAGGAGAATTCAGTAATGGTGGTAAGAAGAAAACACAGCAAAGCATAGCAGCAGACATGCTTTTCTTGAGGCTTAGACACCCCACCAGTGTGGTGCTACACCATGATTGTGAGCTCCATGGTTAAAGGTGTGAAAGATACAGAATTTTTTCCTCTTTTGAAGGTTCATAGAGCACATCATCACAGCCTGGGACTCCCAACCCCTCCCCCTCTCACTTGTCAGTTCTCTGTTATTGTTATTTTGTTAGTTATTTATTTGTTTGTTTTTAAACACATAATGCTTTAAAAATTCAAGACCAGTTTAGTGCACTTAAGATTTTAAAATCCTCCTTCAGACCAATACAAGGAACTCTTCCACTTGTTTTATTGGCTTGGTTTGGTTGGTTGGTTGGTTTGGTTTGTTGGTTGGTTTGGTTTGGTTTGTTGGTTGGTTGGTTTGGTTTGTTGGTTGGTTGGTTTGGTTTGTTGGTTGGTTGGTTTGGTTTGTTGGTTGGTTTGGTTTGGTTTGGTTTGTTGGTTGGTTTGGTTTGTTGGCTGGTTTGGTCAGCGTTGTGTTGGGAGCAGATGGGATGCTTCATTGAATGCAGTGGTGTTTTGACCTTCTGAACAAACTGAGCACCCAGTCTGTTGAAATGAAATGGTTTTTTTGGTGCTTTTTGTAGAACCTTCAGCTAGTTGTAGGAAGCTGAGGGCACAGGAGGAGCACCTAGAGGTTTGCTTTCTGTTCTTGGTTTTGGGTCCTAGGCTGGAATTTACGGCAGCAACATGGACAGTCAGCTGCAGGCTGCGTGCGTGCTACAAAGTTTGGAGACCCAGAAGCTCAGCTTGTTGTGGGAAGCTCGTTGATGGTAAGAAGCCCCACAGCCTTGAGCAAAGCAGACACTGCAGCCGTCACAGTTCTGAGCAGAACAGCGGGCATCCAAAGTAGGTGACTGATGTAGGACTGGTATTTTTTGGAAATTTCTTGCAGTATTATGCTACTGCCTGACACCAGATAGACTCTGCCTGCGTTTTTGGAGGTGGCAGGAGGAAGAGATTTTGGCTTTGGGTGGGTACACATCATAGGGTTTGGTACCCAGCTGCGAGAGAGGGAAGGATGCAGCGGCCTGGGAAGGAAGAGGGTGAGATACAGGGAGCAAGGGAGGTGAAATGATCGTGGTCTGGGCATCCATACCCAAAGGGGTTTAGAAAGAAGCAGCCTCCCTAGGGTTACCAGCCTGCACTGGCAGCACGTTGTCTGCTGTGCTGAGAAGGCTGGGTGTGCGCTGTGCTGGGAGCTAGCTCAACCCTCGAGAGGAGGCAGTGATGTGCCAGCTTGCATGTTCAATTTTATCCAGCAGAACCTCGCTTTAACCCCTTTTATCCATACTGGTAGCCTAGGAGAAGTGTCTTCTGCAAATGTTTCCTGATAAATTGCCTTTTTTTTTTTTTCCTTACAAGTAGAGGCTTTTCTGCCAGTAAATACAGCAGATACAGAACCATTGTCTTGCCTGGGTTGGTTTTGAGTGTTTAGATTTCAGTGCTTTAAAAGATATTCTCAAATGTTTTTCTGGGATTAGAGTATCATTCATTTTGCAGCAAAGACTGAAGAGACTGTTTGGGTTTCAGTTAGTTGAAAGTGTAGATGCTTTATTTCTTAGAGATGAAACCAGCCAAAACTCTTAAATCCCCACTCAGCAGCACATCTGTCCATGATCCCTGATGCCCTGATGACACTTAACAAGCCCAGCAGTGTGGGAGCAAAGCAAGGCAAAGGCTTGTGCCCGTGGGGTCTGCTGGTGCGCATCCATTGCTGCGCGTAGAGACGACATCGGTCTCGCGGTAACAATCCGACATCATTTGTGGGAACAACCTGCTTTATCTGCAGGACAGCAACTACCTGCTTGGGAAGGGAAGCTCAGCGTGGCTGGGGCTGGGTTCATTTACGTAGTGCCCGAGGCTGCGCTGATGTTTGGGTGTTGGCAGTGGAGGCAAAGCCACGCAAGCGATGGAGGAGACCCAGCCGTGCTTTCTCTCTGGGAACCTGAAATGGAGCAAACAGGGAGAAGAAAACAAAGTGTGATTTATTTGTGTGCGTTTTCAAGATTCCACTGACAGCGTAACGTTTTTACAGTACTGAACTTCGCTTTGACTGAGAGATGGGATGGCTTCTTTGATGTCTCCAGACAGGGTTTGGCTTGATCGTATCTGTGCTGCAGCACCAAGCACAGGAACACGTCGGAGGCACAAGTGAGGCACAACTGCCAGAGGTGGGGGTATTTTCAGTGGAACAAACGGGTCCGAGATGAAGTGTTCTGCAGTCAAGTGTTCATAACCTCAGTGCTGGAAACATCCTGTAGTGAGGCATTGCTTTCCTGAATTTAGCATTTTTTTGCTTCGATTTTATTGGGGGGGCAGATGGGAAGGGAATGGATGACTAGAAAATCTGATCTGGCAGTCCGCAGCAGTAGGGATCATGTTCTTCTGTTTTAACTCTACTTGAATACGAGATATAATCTTTGAAATATTTTAAATAGAGAACTGCTTCAGCAAGAAGGATTTCTGCATATCATTTACAAAGTATGTTTTTAATGCCTTTCTGAAATCCAAACTTATGCAAAACAGGGCTTGTTATGTATGTCTGTGCATTTTAATCTCCTGCAGTGATTTGTCAGTTCTCCTTAGCATCTCTCTGGCATATTACAGCCATTCTTCAACTTCGCTTCGCAGGGATGTGTTTCTCTCTTAACTCTGCTTGGTTCTTCTGAGGAAGGAGGGAATTGCTGCTTAGCTGTTGGATGGTAAGGTTTATGAGCCAATGTGCCTCTTTTCTTGGATTGGGATCAGTACCAGTTGGATTTGAAGTCCAGGAAAACCCAAGCACGATTTGGGCTACGGTGTCTGTTATTTTCTGCTGTAGTAGAAGTGGTTGTTAGGCAGCTGCTGTCCTGTTAATGTTCTTCTTTCCATTGATTTGCATGGTTTGTGCATTTCTGGTTCGCACTGGTGATTGGTGAGTGATTTTTTTCTGCTTTTGGAATGTCTAAAATAGCTCAGCTAACCAAAGCGTTGATGTGATGTTTTTTTTTCTCTTTCCAGATGGGCTTTCTGGCAGAGACCAGCCAGTAGAGCTGTTGAATCCACCTAGAGTGAACCACATGCCTAGCTCTGGTAAAAAGAAACTTTTATTAAATGTTGTTCCTATTCTGGGAATGCAGCGAAATGTTCTGCAGATCTGTCTTCCAAGTGGGAGAGCAGAATGCAAATGCAATATGCTGGAACAAAGTGTGTCAGAACTTGCACACATCTACTTTCCCAGGCTGGGCGAGTGAGATTTGGGAGTGGAGGGAGCACAGCCGTCTTGGGAGGCTTAAATAACTCAGCCCTGACCCTGGGCAGGGAGCTAAGGAGAGGCCAACCTGGTGGAGCTGCTTGATTTCCCTTAGAAAAGAGGGGGTAACAGCAAAGCAGCACCTTATGAGTGTTTTCACAGCCTAAAAGAACTGCAAAACAAAGCAGGTTTTCTGTGTTTCTGCTCCTATGAAGGAAAAATCTCCTTTTGTTGAAGTGAGCAAAAAGTCAGAGCCAAACACAGGCTGATCAAAGCGTATCATGCCAGGCTCTTGGCTGTTTGCTTTTCTTCCCTCTCCTGATGATCCTGCTACACCATCTCCTGTGTGTTGTCCTTCTGGTATGAAGCAAGCAGAGCAGCCAGTGTTCAGCTTGGAGACTGGCTGCTTCTCTTGGGGCAGAGAAATCCATGGCTCACAGTTAGAGCGCTTCAAAAAATGGAAACAATTGTTTGCATGCAAAATATGTGAAACGCTGTGGAAAGCAGTCTGCTGCTTTCTTTTGTATTTCCACCTTCTCTTTTCCAAAAGTGTTGTGTTTCCAGGTGCGTACTGATAGAGATATTTACACTAGGGATGGTTTGATGGATGAAGCATCATCTACTTCCCAGGTAGGAGCTCCAGTTTTCCCCAAACCCAGCTTTCTCTTCTTGGTTGCCTTCCAAAATGCCTTCAGGTCCTCTTATATTAAGGAAGAGATCTTGCAGAAGATCTGAGCGCTTCTGGTAATGCAAGTTGGAAAAATGTAAATGAAGTATATTCAAAACAACTTCAGTAGAATGGGAGGGGGATGGGCTGTGATCTCACCTAGATTTTTGTGGACTTAAATGCACATCTGGGGAAGGAAACCTTTAAGTAGGTTGAACTGTTGTGTTGGGGTGGGGGGGGGAATACCATTATTACCGGGTACGAAGGTTTGGCTTTGGATTCTGAGAAATCTCTCTTCACTCCCGTGTGCTCCAAAACTTGTCTGTCAGGTAAGGGAAGCTAAATTTTCCTAACCCTGAGAGAGATTCTCATTTTAGGATTCCTTGGTAACACAGGTCAACTTAAAGATTTTCCTACCCATTTCATATCCGTGTGCTAGATTGAATTTTGTGGGAGTGCTTAAGTGCCCGAGAGGAATCACATTGCACGCTGCAGTCAGTGGATCAATGGCCAATATTATGAATGTGTGATGACTTTAAGTCTCCTACTCTTTTTTGGAATTGATTTCATTGTTGCTTGCAATGTTCCACATTTTCTTTAGAGGTATTTCAGGGAATGGGCTGATGCTGGTTAAACAGCTTGGGAAGCCTGGTGCCAGAGTTCGTGGTGCTCTGACTCTGTTCCCCAGGTGGTAGGAGGTTGGTTCAAGGTGCTGTGAACTCTTCAGGGTTCATACAATTCTTACCTTTTGGGCTTCATTTTGAGTATTTTCAACAGCTCAGTTCTGTGCCTACTGAGAAATAAGCAGCTAGACTTCAGTGGAGAGCTGTGCTCATGCTAGGTGGGCATAATGGGCAGCGGTGTCTCCTTGTCAGACGACCTCTGGCAGCATCTGAGCCGCAGAATTCCTGTCTCTTGCTGGAAAGCTCGGGTCAGGCTGGCTGTGTGGTGGGCGAAGGGCAGGAGAGACTTCTGAGGGGGGAGGTGAAGAAGTGACCTTCCAAAAGAAGCAGCGTCAGCTCTGATGCCACCGAGTCACCCTGGTGCTTTGCGCTTGGGATCCTGCACTTCGCTTTTGCTGAAAAGTCTTTTGAGTCGCTTGAGTCACATGAGTTAGAAATGTGTATCTTACATTTTTATTGGCAGAACGAGAATTAAAATGTGGAAGCACAGTTTGGCAAAGAGCAGAAAGGAATTTTGGTGTGTTTGTAAATGCAAGCCAATTCCCCTGGCCTTGTGAGTGGCTTATCAGTTGGCTTTCAAGTGTGATGCCTGCACCTCTGTCTCTTGATGAGTTTTTAAAATGGTCGTTAAAAGTTGCTGATGGACTGACCCACATGGGCAAGCCATTGTTGTATGTTTTTTTATCATTATTACCTATAGGAAGTTTTCAGCAAATCCTTCTCAGAGAAGAAAGGGGAAGAAATACCGAGTATTGCTTTGGAAGGAGAAGTCCCATTTGGGTTTTGGGGGTGTTACTCCACGTCTCAGGCATGGCTCAAAATAACGGGATTGAAAAACAGCGTAGGGAGAAGAAAATGCTCAGACATGACCTGGGATATTCCACTTAAAGCCTTATCCCATCGTGGTAAAGGAGCTGATTTGTAGCCCTCCTGATGAATGAACTCGCTGCTGTGTGGCAGGGGGTGGCGAGCAGCCTCTATCCCCAGTGCTGCATTTACAGCCGAGATAAAATCGCTGCGGTGAGTTTGTCAGAAACCAAAACATTTTCTCTTTGCCAGAAACCAAGCAAAGGAGAAGTTTGATCCATGTTAGCTGTTCTTCTCTGATGTAAAAAAGGGGCAGAGGGATGTGAAATACCCAGGTGCTGAGCATGCTTTGTCCTGTGGCAGCACCTCAAGTAGGGAATTGAAATGTTTAGAGCATTTCTGTGAAACCACATCAGGAGGGAATGGAGTTGAGTAGAACGGAGTTCAGCTGGCAGCAAGGTGTGTTTTTAGGAAGATGATTTTTCTCCTTTTTTGCATAAAGTAAGGATTAATTTGAGGAAAAGATACGTTTTTCCCTTTTCAAAAATGTACTGTCTATAATAGGTGCTTCTGAATTTTAGTTGCTTGTCAAAGGAAAGCAAGACAAACGCTACAACCCACTTGTCGCTCACGAATATTATCATCTGTTTGATAAAACCTGTTCCAGGCCTGCGGTAGGAAAGGGTATGAATTGTTTGGGTGATGGTGCAGCGCTGCTTTTCCTTAACTTCTACTTGAAGAATCTGGAGAGATTCAGAGCAAAGACTTCACAGGTACAGAGGCCATGGTCAGCAGGAGAAAAAGCTGAAAAGAGACATGAGCACCCAGGCAGCCATTGCCTCTTTGGGATCAGTGGCAGTGGGTTGCTTGAAAAAGCATGAAGGAATTGTCCTGCTGTCATACCAAGTATTTTGTGTGTATTTTTCTTTTTTTTAGCAGTGAATTTACGTAGCCTTTGGGTAATACAAAGGAGGGGAGGGTTGAGTTCTCTCGTCCTCTACTTTTTCTTCTATGCTTTGAAAATGAGATACGTTTTCCATAGTGCAACGCTGGGGAGCCAGTCTTAAAGACCTCAGTTGTGTAAGTACCTGGATATGTTGTAGATAATCCTCTTAAAAACATCACTTACGTAATGTGGATTCCATCCCCTAGATTTGATAAAATTGGTCATCATTAAGCATATCTTCAGTGTTCAGAATGAGGGGTTTTTCTTTACAAGGCTGTGTTTATGGCACTTTGGATAAGCTGGAAAGGCTCACACGAGGTAGTTTTCTTGTCAGTAGAAACTTTATGGTTGTTCATTTTGTTGCCAGTGAATACAACCCTAACCAATTTTTAGTATAAGAAATGTGAAGAGCTTGATATCTGTGATACATAATGTTAGAATTAAATACGATGTGAACTAGTCCTATTTAAACTCAAAGGCTTTACTTTATGCAGCAAAGCTGCAGATTGGGACTGCCAGTCTCAGCTGACCAGTGGTGTTTCCCCTTTATGCAGGTCTTGACCTAATGTGATGTTCTGTGTACGGTAAAACCTTCTCTTTCTGAGAAGGAATTGATCCTGATATCCAACCTGGAAACGCGGAGAGCCTAAAGCAAGCAGCCTAAGCCCACCTTCAGAAGCTACATGTCTGAGGTCGGGGATGTCTGCTGGGAGCAGAGGTCTGCTGCTGTGGATGGAGATGGGCTGCAGAGCTGCTGCATGGCCTCTCGAGGTGCTCCTCCAGCCGCCATCTGCACACCCCTGTCTGTGAGGCCATCGTACGCATTAGGGAACGAGCAGCGGCGTTCTGACAAGCTTTGCATGTCGACAGCAGTCTGCAGGGCGTTAGGAGCTGGGTTAAACAAAGCAGGGATGGCAGCTGCTGAGCAGTTTCTGTGGGGGCCGTGTCCCAGCGGCAGCGGGGTGCAGGCTGGCCCTGCCCCAGGCCCTGCACTCAGTCCTCAGCGCTGCCGTGTGGGACCGGGCCTCTCGCAGGCCTGGTGCTGGCAGAGCAAGTGCCTCGTGCCGGCCCCCTGCTTCTCCTTCTTCCCAGGTCTAATTACCCAGCCTCACTCCCACACTCGTTTGAAAAAGCGCCGATGTACGTGTGAATAAATGGTCCACAAGAGCCTCTGGACTAATATTGTTACATGATTTTACAGGCTTTTGAAATCAAAGATTAATCCCAGCCTCGACGAGGAAGGAGTGGCAGTCCGTTTGGCCTAGCAGAGCAGAATGCCGTGCCTTTGTTAATTTATCCCTTCAAAGGAAGGGGATGCCCTCTCGCTGCACTGAGTTTTCAGATATTTGCTTGCTTTCAGTAGCACGTCTGCTTCAAAAGCTCCTTCAGAGAGGTACCGAGTCAGCGTGGGCTTTGAAGCGGGCTCAGGTTGCTGCTGGTCAGCCAGGATTTGGGGCTCCTGACAGGCTCATGCCTCTGCAGGCGGGAGTTGCTCATCCTTGTTCACACCGGGACGTGTCAGAATGGCGATGGCATGCGGTGCTGTCGTGCTGCAGAAGGGCAGCTCGCGTTCTGAAGGGCTCCAGCGTTAAAAATAGCCTCATCTCTTCTCCCCGGATCTGCTGGGGGGGCAGGGAGAGTGCTGGAGAAATCATTTAAATGTCAAAACGGTCTGCTAAGAACAAATCATTGTTGGCTTATTAGCTTCTCGTTAGCGTATTGTTTGCTTATTTATAAGCTGCAGCTATTTTTGTCAAATTCAGCATATGAGTTTTTTCACTGCTAAGATGCTCTGGCATACGACAGTGAAGAAACTGCAGGTTAATGTAGACTGGAGCCATCATAGTTGCTCTGTAAAACCAAGTCAATACCTGTTGCAGTAAATACCAGGTTATTTCCTCTCCCAGGCTAGCAGCACAAAACGCAGCCCATGCAGTGACAACAGTGGTTTTGCCAACTGGAAGCAGTTGTGGAGTTCACCTTTGTAATCCATTGTTCAGCAAATAGAGCGTTGTGTGGTGCTTCAGCCAGCTCCCAGATTTCCAGACTTGCTGTATTGTTGTGTTTTTCTGAGGGGAAAAAAAGAGTTGGAGCAAGCCCAGAACGTAGTCAGCGAATCAGGAAATTTGGGGTTATTTATGCAGGACAGATGAATTGAACTGCCACATCTGGAGACGGCAGGCAGCTCCCTGCAGAGCAGCGGGAAAGCTCAAGCCTTAGGACCTCTTTCCTTGGCTAGCATTGCACCAAAACTCATGTTTTATCAGCCATAATCATAAGATAATTGAGTGACTCTAACTCTTTGCAATGTGTTGGTTGTGTGTGGGGATATATGCAAGGCACGAGTCTGTCTGCCAGCCCAGTGAGCACTCTGGTGTGAAGCTCCAAGAGACTTTTCTGCTGCTTTGGGTTTTCTGGAGTGGGGACCACGCAGGTGTTTGCTCAGAATGTGGTCCATGGATGACCTGAGCTTGGGTGGTGGGAAGAGCAGGAGCCCAACACTCTTAAATTCTATTTTGTTGTGTATTATCTTGGAAAAAATATTTGTCACTTCCTTTCTTAAGCAGGAGGAAACGGCTATTAAACAGAGGAGGTAGGGTGAATTACTAATGGCTTGCTCCTGTTCTAAAAGCTGAAAGCAACACTTAAATCTCAAGTGGTGAATACTGAACTGTTTTCTTTGATGAGAGGTAACTGGCAGGAAAGTTGCTTTGTTGCAAGACTCAACATGCTGTTTTTCTTTATTCTCCCCTCACCTGGTTAAGTTTTAGTTCACAGTAATTGACTGTAGATTTCCCTGGCTTTGCTCAGTCCTGAATGTTCACCAAGTGTTATTTTCAAAATACCTCTTCCCTCCCTTCCCCCACCGAGGGAAAGGCTGCTTTCTGCTTTTGCTGTTGTATGAAAGCAGGTGAGGGAGGGAAGAGCCTTTGAATGCATGACAGAATTTATATTAAACTTTTCGACTTCTCAGCGAAGGAGGAGATGGCAAGATACGAGCAGACATTTAAAGGCTCACTTGAATTGTTAATCAGTAATCTGTTCCCATTGCCTCTGGCTCTTCTAAAAATAACGGTACTGTGCGATGAATGAAAAGTGATAAATATTTCATAGAAAGTTGATCATGGATTGAGGCATTTCTCGGTGGAAAATTCTGCGTTTTTCAGATGTGATCTATCAGTGCCTCTGCCTCATCGTGTTTCCGTGTGTGCAATGCAATCTACGTGTGTTTTGTCTGGATCTACAACCCTTTTTGATTTCCAAGGCTCGGAAATCAAGACAAAGCCTTTTTTCTTTAGTTTTTCTTCTCTCACATTTTCTACGTGACACTGTTATCCTGTGCCTTGTAACACGCACTTCTGGATAGAAGACAAACCTCTGTGTTTCCCTTCAAAGGCTGTTAAGGATGCTGGAGTGGCCCAGCTTAGGCTGTCCTCTTCTTCTGCCAGCTCCTCCTGGTGCCTGCTCGGTGGCTCTGAGCTGCTTCATTTGCAGTGTGTTTGCTTTCAGCCAAGTTCTCTTTCTTATTGGTGTGCTCTGTGCTGCGGAGCTCCCTAGAGTGCTTTATGCCAAAATTAACTGGGGATAGTTTATTGCTAGGGGGGAAATAAATGCCGTAGGTCCGTGCCCAGCAGCCACGTGCATTCCAGGGGTTTTAGGAATACCTCTTCTGACGTGAGATGCATTCATCAAGATCCTAGAAGCTCTTCCCCAGTGTATATTGATTTTCAGGACTATATTTGTCTCTGCTTTGTTGTTGGACAGTGGAGGGAATATCAGGTAAATGCCTTGTGCAGCGATGCCTAAAATCATCCAGATGCTCATCTGGAGAATTGCTGTTAATTGGTTGAATACACCTTTACTCTCCCTTTCTGTTGCTTTTTCCATTTAACCCCTGCTTCCAGCCCCTACCCCAAAAAAACACTCTAAACCCCTCAAAAAATTGGATGAAGACATAGTTCACCAAGTAAATGAATAAAAATTGTAACCTAGATACTTCAAAATGAAAAACCCCAGCAACACTGATGCGCGACTGCTGCCAGTGTGTAATGGTGTAACTTTGTGTTGACTTCTGAAGTGTTCAGGCCTTGAAAGATGGGATGTTTCCTTCAGCAGACAGCGTCTTTTGGGCTGGGTTGCAATGTGAGCACTCCAGCTCACCGGTATGATTTCCTTCCGTGTCCTCGTTTTCCAAAATCACTTCTTCTCAAGCTTCTCAAAGAGTACCTGCAGGAATGTCCTCCTCCCTTCTCACCGTCTTCTCACATTTGCTTGGTGTCTGTGACGAAGTAAACGTGAAATCAGAATGTGCTCTGCATTGCATAGGGCAGTAAGTTCATTCACTCTACACCCGTCTCATCTCATTTACCATTAGTGCTGAATTGCCATTTGCCAATGAAATGGCCTGATTTGAGGTCTACCTTAAGCCAGTGTCTCCTTTAACTTAAAACAAGTGCTTATGATTAAATATCTGCTCCTTTAGCTTAACTAATATCTTGTGATTTAAGTCACTCAATTGTCACTACTTTTCCATCTGTTTTTCATTCAAGAAATGGTGTCATATTGGATGAGTCATTCATATTTGATTAGAGATTTCATTATAAGCTGGTCTTAAGTTTTTATGATCTAATAAAAGGCTTTGGAATCACTGACTTGGAACTGTCGTTGTAATCATACAGAATAAATGTACTGCACATTTTAATGATACTTTGCTATGTATTTTTTATCCTGTTACAGTTCTTGCTAGTGAATTGTGTAAGGTGAATTTGTTTAAAAGTTTCTAAAAAATTTGATGGCTGACCATTTCCATTCTTCAGAGGAGTTCTTCGTAGGCCATCGTGTCAGCTTTCTAAGTTGCAGTGAAATTTAGGTCAAAACTCGCCGTCCTTAACCCATTTTTGTAGTCCCGTTCATAAAGACGGTCGTGCTGTGATGATATTATGGGGGTCTTGAAGATCAGGAGTTGTTGGGGTACGTGACAGATGGAAGTCTCTTATTTTCGGTAAGAAAGTGGATCCTGTGTGCAAATTGCTTCTCAGATGAAATTAATGAACAAGATATTTTTTCGATTTCTTCTAAAACTTGATTAAGCTGTTAAAATAGGGTATTTAAAATAATAATAATGAAAGTATTGGGTGGAACTACATTTTGTGCACTGGTTTTTACTATTCCAAAACTGCCTTAAGCTTTTAAGTACTTTTCATTTGTGTGTAATAACAGCTTATTTCCGTCCTTTGAATACGTAGGGATTGGTTTTATTAGAAAAATATTAGACCGTGTTATTTTCTGCTCTACTTTTTGCAGCATTTTATTTGTACAGGGTAATGACCAGAGCAGGTTTTGTTCCTCAGCCATAGTATATTTTTATGAAAATGATTCTGTACAGGATATTACACAGCATATTTATTGTGACTCAGAGATCACAGAAAAGTCACAGTCCCCAAAAGGTGTAACACACCAACACCTGTATCACATTCTGGAAATGGAGTATGGGCCCGGCCAGCCTTCCTGGAGACGTGCAGCCAGAACATGGCCGCTCTTCGTCGATGCTGTCCTTGGGAAGCTGGGCCTTGCCATGAGCCTTCCTGGGAGCTTGCTTCCAGCTCCTGGTCAGGGATTGAGTTTAAAGTAACTCTTTTAGCAGTGCTGGGCCAGCACCTTGTTCAGCGTGGGTGCTTTCATGGGCTGCTTGAGCGGAGTTCTGGCTTCATGGCAGACGTCACTGGTATCCCCAGATGGGAGCTGCAAGGGGTTGGTTGAGTAGATAGAGTAGATTGAACAAGGCCAGGAAATAATGGAGGTGCGGCTATTTTGTCGTGAACATTTTTAAGAGAAATTGGATGATGTGCGTGCATCGGCCATGAGCTTCCTGCCAAATGCATGTGGACAAAATCATGGCTTGGGTCCAGGGCTGGGCTCAGGAGGCAGAGGACCCTGGTGCAGAGGGGTTCTGGGGCCTTGCAGACAGGCTGAGGTGTGGTGACACAGCTTGTTCTTGTGAAGACGAGTTTGGAGATTTAGGCCCATAAGTTGGAGCATGGGTGGGTTCTCTGTGGATGTGTGCTTTGTAAAAGGCCAATAAAATTGCCAGCAAGCATTTATCCCCATCGAGAAGGGAAATAAGTGCTCAGGGGGCTGCAAATCCAAGCCCAGTCCTCGCCAACCCCACTCTGGAAGTGGAAGGGCAGAGCGAGGCAGAGCAGCACCTGCAGGGCCTGCAGGGCCTGGGCTGGGCTCGTTCAGTCGGTGCGTTGTGAGCTGTGCGCTGGAGAGGCGTCCAGCCTCCATCCTGAGGCCATGCGATAGCCCCGCACAGGACTTAAAAACATCCATGCTTCATTCCAGCGGCTCGTTACTCCAGAGCGAGGAGGCTCTGTGTTCAGTGCCAGCGTGCTCAGTGACTTTTGGCAAGTCAGTTGGCTTTCCTTCCCTTCCCCTAAAATCAGCTGATTGCAGTCTCTGCGTCTGCCTGGGGATTTGTTGGAGCTGTCACCTGTGCAGTACCTGCAGCAGGTAGTAGGACATGAAAATTAATTTGGTGTAATCATGTCCAGGTGATCATCTGGGAACCCGACCTGGAGTCGGTGTTAGCAGATGTTGGTCTGTGTCCTGGTTAGAAAGGTGATGCCTGGATTGCTGGTTCTCTGAAAAAACCAATTACTCCATGTTAAGCCTCACAGAATCAAGGTTTATGTGCAGTGAATGTAAGAATTTCTCCTTTTCTTTTCTTTTTTTTTCTTTTTTTTTCTTTTTGCAGCCTTTTGCTTCAATATAATATAGATTCTGGCAAATGTAATATATTGACTAATTAATTCCATGGCTGTATTTTTGTGCACATCCACAAAGAGTTCCTTTTGAGCAAATAACGCATTGCAAGAGTGACTGAGCTGGATGGAGGTAAAAAGAATTTGCAGGAAATAATCTGGCCTTCAGAACTGTTGGAAATGCAGGAAAATGGGAGGATGACAAGAACTGAGAAAACCTTGTCTGAGGATGAAAGCCATAGCAATGTTTGGAAGATGTTTAGAATATTCTCCATGTTAAATCAGCACCAGGGGAGTTTTAAATGGGGAAAAGTTGAAATGGTGGAGGCAAAAGAGCACTTCAGAGAAGTAGCAGTGGTTTCCTGCGTTTCAGTGTGTTTTTCTTCTTTTAATACAGTCTGTCTGAATTCTTTGTTCTTGTACTTTCTTTGAACTTGGAACATTTTGGTCGGGCTTCTCCTGATAGCTGCCATCCTTAATTGAAACAACGGTAGCCTTGCTGCCGTTTAAATGGAGGCCTTTGGAGACCTGAGCAAAATATTGTGCTCATACCTTCCTTTGGCAACTAACTTAATAGGAGGCTAAAGCTTTGCATTTCACGACTGATTAATCATAAGTAAATGCAGTCGGTGCAATCTGAGTTTTATTCTAGCGCCCTGAGTCAACCGGCAGGAACTGGCATTTACTTCTGTTGTGTTTCCCATAAGCTGTCCTATTTATAGCTTCTTGCAAGGGGAAGGCAGCATGACTTGTGCCGAGATAAGCCTCGAGGCCAGAGAGGTGTTATCTTACCCCGCGGTGTCGGCAGGGCTGCGGCCAGCCCGGGGGTGCCAGCGTGCTCCTTTAGGCACAGCACCGTGCGGTGGCTCTAAATCCTGGGCCTTCCTCATCCCTCATGTGTGTATATTTATACATATATTTTTTCCAAAAATCATTTCCCATATCAATGAACCTCTCCCCAGACACTGCAGAGCAGGAATGTCCATGTCCTTGTTGCTCCTGAATGGTTCCCTTCTCGCTTGCTTGGTTGGGGTTGACCCAGTAGATTTGCTCTGCCGTGCTGCCAAAGTGGGCCTGGAGGCTCCGGATGAGGGAACATCTGGGTCGTAGTGGGCTGAGCCCACCTGGAGCTTTTCCAGCTCCGTCCATTCCTCTGGTTCTCCACCCTAACTCCACAGCCATGAGCACGGATGTGTGTACCTGTGGGGACCTGGGGTCTCTGAGGCCCACAGGAGCAACGCTTGGTCACCTCCTCCTGTGCAACCAACGTCTGTCTGTTCAGTCCCCAGAAGCTCAGTCCTGGGTGTGCAGTATGAGCAGAGTGGGCATCCCTCATGTGTGCTCTTCAGTTGATGCTGTTGAAGACAACAAACGAAAGCAAAGTGTCAGGAGTCCTGTATGCCTAATCGTGCCTCTGATTTCCTTGCTGATGATAAGTACTTATAACGCAGAGCTGCTTTTTATTTTGGTGTGCAATGGCAAAGAAAACATTCTCTAATCCTTATGGTCATGAATGCTGTTCTTATTTCCTTCTGACCTTGCTAAGCCATGACACCCGAAGGTGGATGCACTGGATTTCATTCCATTTTGTGCGCCATTGTCAGAATTTTTAAATGTCCGTTTAATCTGTTTAAAAACAAAAAAAAAGTGTGTAAATTCATTTTAATGTGTGTAGTTTTTATTGCTTTCCTGCTGTATTACAGAGAAGAGCAGATGAATTGTACCGTTAACCTTCTGAAATTTAGATACATCATCATTAGCACATGGGTAATTATGACCCCTCTTTCACTTCAGGATGTCTTTTACTGGTAGAAAAGAGGACGAGGGCCGAGCAGGGCCCTTTCAAATGCCACACTCGTATTGCAGGACTTGGAGAGACAGGGAGCATGGAAGCACTGTGGTGCTTTACTCTTGTGAGCAGAGCTCTCCTTTCAGAGGAAGACAGCATGTAGTCGTCACATCACACAACTTGGTCTCTCCAGATCTGGTATCAAAGCGAACAAATTACTGCTTGAGTTCAACTCTGCTGCCCACCACACTCGGGCATTTACGCAGGTTGTGTTGGGACTCTAATGCACAAGATGCAGAGCTGGCAAACTGGCAGAAGTTCTATTCTTCCATTTCTGGAATTGTCCTGTGATGATCAGTGGTGTTTCTTTCTTTCTTTCTTTGTTGTTGTTAGAGAAAGTGGTGAGTTGAGGTCTCAGAAATAGGTTTGTGAAGCTGTTTGTGATCCACTGGCAGGAAAATCAAGCAAATCTAGTTTTCCTTCTTCTGACAGTAAGCCAAGAAACTGCTGTGTGTTTTATTTAAATTGCAAGTTTCTTAAGATGGTATTAGACCTGCCCTATCTGTCTCAGTGCAGGCTAGATGGCGAAGGATTTTACTTAACTGAGCAGTGAAGTTATGCTGATAGGACTGACAGTAATTCCTTTTACCTAACGTGCTGTAGAGCTCCAATCTGACACACTTACATGTAGCACACCTCAGTCCTGGGGTGCAGACACGTTTTGATTTGATTCCTCCAACTATTCTGAAAAGAGCACGATGAAACAAGCAGCAGGTTTGTGAAAGTATCAGCAAAACATCCCCTGGTGAATGGGATTAGACGTGCTCAGCAGTTGCACGTTTGTGTACTCAGACTGAGATCAGCTCGAGCTGGAAGCACTACCTACCTCTAAATATACAAGAAGAAAAATGCTGCTTCAGGAATGTCTGTCACTTGCATGGATTTCCTTAAATTAGTTCTGAACAGACTTCGTTGCAGTGTTTCAGAGTGAAAGGTGCCATTGCACAAGCTGAACAGAACTGGCCATGCTGCTGCTGGTAGCCACGGGGCATCGCCGGGTCAAGCTCAACAGAAACACTAAACACCGTCCCCTGAAACCTAAACACACAGTGCAGTTTGGGTTTGCATGCTGTCTGAAATGTCTATGTGAGGGCATTTAGCCTCACAAGATATCTATGATGTTTTGAGTTTTAGAGCCAGTTAGGATGTTCCAGAGGGAATGGCTCCTCCTGTGCCTTTCCTCATTTAGATAGAATATAGGATCTAGAAAGCAACCAGTTTTCTCTGGTGGAAAAATATGTTGTGCTGCCAAGCTGCAAGTAGAGCATTTATTGGGGAAGAAGAAAAGAAAAGCGCGCATGCACACATCTATCTATCCACCTCTGTATGTGAGAGGTATAAAACCCATAACAGTTCTTGCATGTTGTAGATTGCATTCTTGTAGATCCCTGCTTGAGGGACTGTCGTGCCCTGGAGCAGTGCCATACAAAACCAAGATCTCTGCCCTCTATCCTTAGCTTTGTTTTTCAGGCTGCGGAGTTGCAGCCCCCCAGGTCCTGCAGGTTTGTAAGGTATCAGTGGGAAGGAGGCAGGATTAAGGCTGGAGAGGAAGAGTGTCGAGGCAGGGCTGTGGCAGAAGTCTCTTGGTCCATACACAGCCCAGGGGCAGCTGGAGAACCATCTGTCTTATGTCAAGCAGATAATGTGTCGTAAGGATGATTTTGTACCTAGCCCCAAGCTGCTGGAATGAGAGAGCCTCAGAAGTGGTTACAGGGAACATCACAGAAAAGAAGGGGTAAGATGTGCCTCAACTTCCATGGAGTGTGAGGAGCATACCTAACCCTTTGTCACGGCCCTTGGCAGTCAGGACTGCGTAGGGAAGATCTTCACTGCAGAAGCCTACTGTATGTCCTTAGACCCAGAAATGGGAGGAAAGACATAATTTGGCTTGAAGCTGCTGTGCTGTTGACAGGATAACAAAGGTGAGCGTTTCTTCCTGCAGCTGATCTGGGATGTGAAAGGATCAGAGCTAGGACACTTTGGGTACTAAAATGCAGTTGCATTTGAAGTAAAATTACCAGCACTCTTACCAGAAATAGAGTTTCTGCAGAGGACTCTTCCTGTACGTGATTGCCTGAAGTGCTCGTGGTTGCTGGGTCCCTGCGGCTGTCTGGCAGCGCTGGTGGGAAGCTTTGCTTGGTGGTGTACCTGTGGTGCCTCAGAGACTGTGAATTGCACAAGGGCTACTCGTTGTGGGGTCAGTAACAGTGGCTGCATAGTTGAGGTTGAATGGGAAGCTTTCACTTCTGCTACTTTTTTTTTCTTTAAGCCTGGTGTGAATTGTGGTTTGTGATTCTTAGGAAGTCAGCAGCATTGTTAATGGTGCTTTGTGGGGGGAGGTTTGTTGCAAAAATAAAAATAAAAAAATTCAGTTCCCAAATTATCCTTTCCTTCCTTTTGACTGATCCCAACTCAGGATATTCTATGATTCTGTAACTGACAATATGCAGTGTGTTTTAGGAGATGAGTTTCTGAGTGGCGAACAAAGCTGTTCCATCTTCCTCCTCCTTGTTCTGAGAGGCATTTCAGAGAATCTTAGAATGGCCCAGGTTGGAAGGGACCCCAAGGATCATCAGGTTCCAACCCCCCTGCCACAGGCAGGGCCACCAACCTCCAGATCTGGTACCAGATCAGGTTGCCCAGGGCCCCATCCAACCTGGCCTTGAACACCTCCAGGGTCGGGGCATCCACGACCTCTCTGGGCAGCTGTGCCAGCACCTCACCACAAGAACTTCCCCCTGATGTCTAATCTAAACCTTCCCTCCTTCAGCTTAAAACCATTCCGCCTTGTCGTGTCACTGTGTACCCTTGTGAAAAGTTGGTTCCCCTTCTGTTTATAATCTCCCTTTCAATACTGGAAGGCTGCAATGAGGTCTGCCCGCAGCCTTCTCTTCTCCGGGTGGAACAAGAGGCTCCAGCCCTCTGCGCATCTTCATGGCCTCCTCTGGACCCTTTTGTCAGAGGACAAAATTGCAGAAGGCTCATAGCACCGTAACCAGTCCTGAAGCAAGTATATCTCCCATGAACCAAATGCAGGTCTGCTGGTACACAAACACTGTTTTCCCCCAAGGTGAGTATGGGCTGCCTGGAGGCAGGTGTGTTTCGGCTGTGCTGCCTGTATGCCATCCATGGTAGGTAGTAGTAGTAAAAGTTTTAGGGGTGAAGAAGGGTGTCTCCCACATCTGGGACAAACCCAGGGGCTGCTGTGAGTACTGAGAAGAGCAGGGCTTGTGGCTGCTCTCATCCACCACTGCTCCAGCCCTCTGCGCATAGTGTGTCAGCCAAAGATCTGAGTGCTCAGTGACCAGGTTACTGACCTTCAGAGGGGGTGCCCAAAAATTTCTGCAGGTGGGCAGAGCATTTGGAATGGCTGAACTCTACTCAGTCAAGCTCTCTCTCACTTAATGGCGCTAAAAATAATAAATTGTCTCCTTTGGGATCTGCCATGGTGACTGCATGCTGCTCGTGTGTCACCATCATGGTCTGCTGCAGGGTACAGCACGAAGGAGTTGGTGTGAGTGTGATATGCGTATCTTAATATACAATTAATATATAATAAAAATATAATAAAATATAACATCTATCTCAGCAGTATTTTCACACTGTAGTTACGAGTTATAAATGAAAGGTTATGGTAATTTCTGAGTATCAGAGCTGTTGGGATCTCTCTGCTCACCCTGCGTGGATGCATCTATTTGTTGAGGGTTTTTTTGTCTTTCTGCCAATCAACTGTGTTATGAGCTAGACGATGTAATTAGAGTGAATAAGGGAAAAAAGGACACCTGAATAACTTCCAGTACTTGTTTCTCCTGTTATGTACTTAAATGACCCACTTGATAGATTTTCTCCTGGGTGCTTCAGAAATGAAGTGCTACTCAACCGAGCAGGATCAGAAGGGAGGGCTGCGGAGTGATGGCAGTGCTCACGTTACTGTCCGCAGGAACATTTTATGTCGCAGTACGGGCAGTACGTGCCCTCCATCAGGATGGCAGAATGGGGGGATGATGCCCCACTCTCAGACATGTTCCGGTGCAGACACTGGGCTGAAATTCTGCTGTCTTTGTTGTGAACAGAGTTTCGGTTCCTAGCATTGCTCAATGGGAGTTCTTGAATTGATATTGGAAACACGTGTTTGTAGAGCTCCGTGGCTGGACAAGTGAGCTTGCAATGTGGGAGAGGCGTAAGGATTGTCAATGGTGAGCTTTTTATTTCCAATGGTGCGTTTGTTCCTTTCTTTTTTTTTTTAAAGGGAGGGGAAGAGGTAGCAAAAATGAAAAATCTGTAGTTACAAAACAGAAAATGGAATAACAAAGTAATCCTTGAAATCGCAGAGAACTAGGATGAAAGCATAGGAAAAGGTTTAACTTCAGTTTAGATTATTGCTTTATATTAGCCTTCATACGTGATATGGCAGCGTCTAGATGCTGACAAGTGATAGAAATAAAAGCGCAGGAAAGAGATCAGCTATGTTGACAGACACCACGGATCCTGAACGTGCAGCCAAGAAACTCCATCTAGCTTTATGTGAAGCCAAATATGTACAACATCTGTAATTAGCTTTCTCTCGTGATAAGGCAGAGCGGGAGGGGGAGGTGATTTCATCTTGTTCAATGTAACAGGGAGTTAGGGGAGCCGCCACAAACATTCTTGATGGATGTTTTGGGAACACAGAGTGTAGTCCCCTGTGCTTTAAACTATTTGTTCCTGAGGCTAGCTGGTGGGGATCTCAGCATTCAGTGCAAAAACTGAGGTCGTATTTGCTAACAAAATGGAAGCAATACCCATGGATCTTAAAGTGAAAAAGCAACTCACAACTCTCCCTTTTTAACATGTTCACCATGATGACACAATGTAGAGATGCTCTTAAGAAAGAGGTTGGTGTGTATTTTGAGCGATGGTGGCAGAAGAGTTTGGAAGATAGCTCTTAGGAAAAGGCTTCTGGTGCCAGACCACATATTGCAGGTCTGGGGATGCTCTTCTGCCTTCCCAGAGCATCGCAGGGAGCACTGGTGAGAGATCCTCAGCTCGGCCCCGCTCACGGCATTGTGATTTGCACCTTCTGTGATACAGAAAATCCGCCTGCCTTGGGTGCCTGATGGATTCCTGGTTCTGGTTTTCACTGTTACTCCCTGTTCTTGTGCTATCTTTGTACTTTTTTTTCTTTTTTATGGCAGCAGTGCTTAGGGCCGATTTTGCTGCTTTGAGAGGGGCACAAAACCTTTCAAGGGCAACTGCCTGACCTGCTTCCCTGCACGTGTTGCTCCGCAGATGGCAGCAAAGGCATGGAGTGTTCATGGGGAGCGATCAGCAGCGGGGAGATCACAGGCTTACTGAGATCTGTCACCCTCATCTCTACAGCCTTCCCTAGCCTTCTGGCTTGTACGAGTCTTGGGGAGATGAGGGAGCAGCAAAGGAAGCCTGAATGTGGGGCTCGGTCTGGTTTTTTGGTGGCCATGGAGCTGGCTTACATGCTGGGGCAGGATGCAGAGCTGACGTTGCTACCACCTCCTGTCCTGTGCCCCAGGAGGAGAAGGGCAGCCAGACGGCCAACCTGGGTGCATTGGANCGCTCTCAGCCATCGGGTTTGGGTGTGGGGTGCTGTGTGGGGCCAGGGGTTGGACACAGGGTCATCTCAGAGCACAGTTCTTAGTGCACTTTCACCCACTTCTCAGTTGAAGAGGATTTCTTTATGCCTCTGGAGCCACGGCTGCTCTGTGTGTGTACACTCAACCCAAGTGTGAAATTGTGCGGCTACTGCACGAGCATCCTGGAATTCAGCTCACCTTCCTGAAATCTTTCCAAGCCACCTTTCAAAGAGCACATCCAAGACAACCGTCTTCATTTAAACCCCTTAAGTTCTTTGCAGCCATCTGAGTGCTGAGGTAATCGTTCTGTTGCCTGTAAATGTTTCACTCAACGCTGTTCTCCCGTGTGGCCGTCAGGATGCTGGCAGCAGCCCTGCAAGCCATTTCAGGTAGGCACAGGCAGGCCAAGCCGATCTGCTGCCCTACCCTGATGTAGTGCCTTGACTGCTTCTCCCTCTTCAACAAAAGAGGAGGATTTGATTTAGATGTTACTAGTGCTGATTTGCCACCCCTCTCCCCCTGAAAACATTTACTTACAGATGCCAGTTGTATGCTTTCAGGGTCAAAAATATGGTTTAGTCATATGCAGGGAAAATCATTTGTTGGATAAACTCTGTCGTGAAACTGGGTTCTTGTAAAAAGGAAACAAATTGTGTTCTTCACAGAGAGGGGAGCTTTGAAGTTTCGATGCTGTTTGCTAGGTCTGAAAAGGCTTGCTGCAGTGCCACGCCAAGAGAGAAGCAGAAAATGCAGTTACTTGGCAACTTGTCTCTATATATCATTGAATCCGACCAAATTCCTGAAGCTCGTAAATTTTCATATGCTTCTGCCAAGCAATAGCTCTCTGGTGCTGTTTCTCACATGCTTACAAATGTGTGCCCCTCCTTGCATTCTTTTAAGAATTTGGGCTCCAATTTAGAGAGCTGGCTATGGGTAAGAGAGCTAACAAAATCTTGGATGCAGTCAGAATTTCTGATGGTAGGACAGAGTGCAGGAGCTACACCATGGTTTTCCTGCCCATGGAAAAAAACCTCACGTTTGAGTGAAGGGCATGAGGGGACAGATAAATAAGAATTTCATGCAATGTAAAAATCATCATAATGTTAAAGTTTCTAGCTCTTTAAAGCTACTTTAATAATGTTTTTCAAGCAATCCTAGAGCATCTTAGACATTAAGTTGGTGCGCAGCTTAAAACTCTCTTTATCCCAGAAAATAGAGCCCTGTGTATGACGAAAATTTCCGTTTCTACGTAGCCATTATATAATGCACGGCATTATTTGCACCTTTGAATTATAGTGTTAGCTGCTGTTTTATACCTAAATGCTGCTTTACATCTAAAAGACCAAGCTGCACATCACTTGGTGAATATAGCTGTGAATACTGAGAACACTTCAACCTAAATGATGATGGAGGTTAAACTCTTCTTAAATCTGCCGCCTCCTAAATGGATTCAGCAGCATCTCTAAGACGGGTCTCTGCCTCGTTACCTGCCACTGTCAGCCCTGTTGAGCAGAGCAGAGCTGTAACACCATCAGTGTCATGCTGTCAGTTTTCCTCAGGTACTGGGGGTCTTGGAACAGCGTGGTCAGGAAGCTGTTTGCCTCCAGTGAGGTGAACAAAGTCACTATTGAAGCAAATTCAGGCAGCTGGGTGCTGTGCTACGAGCGTGCCTGGGTTTTGAACCTTCCCTTCTTCCTTTGGATACAAACAGATTTAGGCTTCCTTGGCAAAGCCATCTGGAGGAGCAAAGAATTTCAGATTTAACTGAACTTTTTTGTTCTTTAAGCTGTTGTAGAGCAGATCTTAACGTGTATGCTAATTTGAAGACAGCCATTTTCAGAAGCAGCAGATATTTAGTCTTACATGTGCCAGATGGATTCGCTGCTGGCTCCACTTGTGAGATTGTAGTCAAAGCAAGGAGAAATCAGGTAGAAATTCCAAGACCTCATGAATAATTTTGTTTTTTCCTTCCAAAGAACCTGCTAGTTGTGTTGCCATATTTTTGTGATTCTTAGTATGGCTGGAGAAGGTTCTTCATGCATCTGAGATGTGTTCATAACGAGAGGAAAAGTCTCGCCATGAAGGATTTCTCCTGCCGCAGGTTTAGATTCCTGTTGTGTGGTGGCACATGGCTGCACAGACTTCGTGCTCTGATGTGCATGTTCTGATTAATTACCTGCATTCCACATTGCTGCTTACATCAGTCTGCAGAAGCAGGGTTCCTGTGAGCTGAGGGTGAGCAGCATTGGTGTCCACCTTTATTTATAGCCCAGGAGTAATATTTTCAGCACGCTATGGTGCTAAGCTTTTAAAAGCTTTCTTTATTGAGGTTTAGGGCACTATTAATGAAAAGTGATGCTGGAGGTTTCCTGTGAAAGGTTTCCTGTGAAAGCCTGACATTATTTTCTTGAAGAAAACGTTGAATGTGTGATTTCGTTTTGATCTGCCACGTCCCCACTTGAGATGCTCTCCGGGGATGGATGCAGGAGTGGAAGCACTGCTGCAGGACGGGGTGGGGGTGGACAGGCATCTCCCTGCAACGCTCCCCACAGAGCAGTGCCCTTGGCAGTCCCCAGCAGTCCTTCAGGCCGTCCCATGCTGGTTTTCCAGGGAAAATAGCAATCACTCTCACTCAGTGCGGGGCTGTGCGGGAGGAAGGATGAATGCCAGTCAATGCCTTCGTGGAACTCTTCTGCAAGGTTTTGATGGTACTGTTTTTCCATTAACCATGAGTGTTTACATTGAGGTGACACAAAATCAAAGGGCTTCTGGTTACACCTTCAGTGATTTTGGCATGGTACAGTTGTGTGTGACCCCAGGGATTTCAGAAACAACGCATTTCTTCAGCACAAATCAAAGTGACTTACCAAAACAACAGGCTTGCTCACCAGAAATACACAGTACCAACAAATGTAATGTCACCTGAAACTTCAAAGACAACATTTCTGACAAAGGGGTGATTGTATGAGGAAGTCAAAGTTTGGGCAAGGCCAAGAATGAGTTTTGCTGCTTCTGAGTACACCCTGCTGACCAGGTATTTCTTCCTACCTGCAGCTACAGCCAGATTCATCCAGTTCTGTTTGTGTCTGTAAACAAAGTTGTTACAGCAGACTGTCTGCACTGCCTGTATCAGTTTGAAGGCTTTGTGGGAAACAGCTCTGTTTTGTGCTATTGGTATGTTTTCTCCCTGAAAATAGGGCCCAACTTCCTTGCTAAATAATGTGCTATCAGCAAGTAGTGCTTCTTAATGGTTCCTTCCTATGCAACCTTACGAGGCAGGGAACGACAGAATGGTTTGAGTTGGAAGGGACCCTTAAAGACCGGCACCTTGGGCGAGGCAAACTTGAGGCAAATCAGCTGTGAAGGGAAACGTGCAAATTAAAGCATGCTAAATCACAGGCGGGTTCGACTGCATCCAGTTAGGACTGCTTTATTTCAGCATGGAAACGTTTACATGGAATGTAACGTGCTCTGAGTTCTGCTCGTTGTCTTTGTAGTTACAAATGGGTAACTATGGGTGGTCTGACACATAGGCAGACGCAGAAATCTGTCTCTTTTGAGAAGTTTCTGAATACCCGAAGTTGTAAGGATGGTGTTTTGGAAACGCTGACTGCTAAGCTGTAATCTCCAGGTTCAGTGCCGTGTGCTGTGGGATGGAACGGCTCCTAGGAAGAGACTGGAGTACTCCTGTGCAGTGAGAGCCTACGTTTGGTTTAGCTATGCTATTGTGGGGTTGTTTTTCTCTGCTGTGCTGGTGCAGAGAACCACCAGAGAACGTTTAATCAATTCTGCGCATGGCTCTTTGCTTCCGTCTCTGCTGAAGGCTGTTTCTGAAGCCCTGTCCCGGCTCCTTTGGGAGCTGGGAGGGCAGAATGGAGCAGAGCACAGCAGAGCAGAGGGGCTTTCGAAGCCCTGGCACGCTATGGGAGCTCTGTGTGGCCTCCCAGCACCGCTTGGCATGGCAGGAGGTGCGCGGTCTGGGGTTCGTCCTGTAGCTCCAACTGTACACAAGCAGTCCATCACGCCGAATGCCACTGCATTACCTTGCCTGGCTTTGCACTGTGCTTAAAGCCAGATGCCACCCGGGAACATTTAGGTCAGTTTGTTACATCTTGCAAAGGATTTCCATCTGGCAGGACAGAGTCGTGAAGTGGGAGAGGGCAGATCTCCCACTCCTCGTGGCAGTTACTGTGGGTCTTCGTCCTGACAGTAGGTTTGGCCCCAGCTTAACTCACTCCTAGCAGCTGAAGGGCCCTTTGCCTCAGCCCTTAGCTGGTGCTGGCACGTTGTGACCCGAGTGCTCGGCAGTTTCCATGGATTTATCCGTCTCACATCTGTCGCAGTGATACATTCTCCACTGACTTCTGGCCATTGTGGTCTATTTCTCTGAGGTTGTTTGAGCTCAACACACATCTTAGAAACCAGTTACTGGAACCGTAAGTTTTTATCAGTGCTGTTCAGAAGTAGAATTCTCTCTGTGCTCTCTCTCTATTTTTAGGATTTATGAGCAGAATTGCTTTTCTGAGGTTGATGCCCTGAAGAGAGCTAAGCAGTTCATTTTCATACTTGCTGTTGTGTTTTACAAGCACTTCTAAAGCTCTGGCTTTCCTTGCAAGGATGACTGTTTTTGTAATCTTCTGGGTACACATTTTATTTGATAAATTCTGTGCACTATAAGAAAGGGAAAACCACCTTAAGTTCAGATGTTCTTTAAATGACACAGCGTATTGAGACAACT
This sequence comes from Penelope pileata, assembly GCA_013396635.1. Classification (NCBI taxonomy): domain Eukaryota; kingdom Metazoa; phylum Chordata; class Aves; order Galliformes; family Cracidae; genus Penelope; species Penelope pileata. The sequence continues at coordinate 136,085 of WBMW01004298.1, read as the reverse complement.
ACGCAATAAGCAGGGGTAATTTCATAAAATATTTTCTCTAAATGAGAGAAGAAATTCCTGCCTCAAAGTTCACATCACCTATAACTTGACGTGCTTCAGAAACCAAAAATATCACGTTGGCTGCTGTAGAACAGAACAGTACTGCAAAGGCAATAGGCTCAGTGGTGAGTTGCGTGAGACAGCACTTAGCTCTGGGGCAGCTTGCTGCGGTGCCATTTGCCTCTTCGTCAGCATTTTTCTTTTCAAATTTGTATTGCTCAGAAGAAAAATAAAAAAGAAATTTTGAAAGGATTGCATAGGAGTGTCTTTCTAACATTTCCTGAACAACAGTAAGAGTGGATTCAGACTAGAGGAGTGAGGCTGTAGAGCACACGATGCTTGCGTGAAGCTACCTAAATTTAAACTACTATTTATGTAGAACAAAATTGATAGAGAAGAGATGAATTGTGTATCAATATCAAGCAAGAATTTTATCAGAAGCAGCTTTGGGTTTGGTGGTGATTATCTGTCTGGTTAGCTCTGGCTACCTTCTTTGAAACAAATTTTTGTATGGAAATGTTGAAGGGGACACAAGAACTGAACATCCCATTTTTGTCACATTTTGCTTATTGAAATGTGCTATAGAAAGAGATTCTGGCTCTGCAGACAGACTCTATCCAGCCTCTGCTTTTCTGCCACTCCCGTTTCCCTTTGGGGAAATAAGAGATACGAATCCCTTTCTAAACCTTTAGAGAAGGGGGATCCAAAGGGAAACAACAGCACAAGCTGCACCTCATGGTCAACCTCACCCTCCTCCCTCCGTTGCCCTCCAGCTCCTGCTGGGAAGCTCTCCAGGGCTGTTGCTGGCTCCTGCCCTGTGTTCCAGTGCCTGGTGCAACCTGGCCCGATGTGGGGCTCCTGGAGGTGAGCACGAGGCGAGAACGGGAGACGTGGTGTTTGTGTGTAGGGAGGGCTTTGTAGGTGTAGCTCCTGGTATGGGCAGGAGAGAGGAGGGCAGCCAGCCTGGTGGGCCAGAGGCTCTTTCCCTTCAGTCAGGTAAGTGAGGCTTAGGTGTGAGGGCTGTTGGTTAAGCTACTACTGCACAAACCTTTCTAAAACTGCCCCACTGCCATTCGTTTGTAGCTTCATTTCTCAATAACAGCAATAACGCGCAGCTTCAAGGTAGTGATAAGCAAATGATTTCCGTCTCCATTTGCCTATTTGTCTGCAGTTACACTGAATCAACTCTAACCTTCCTAAGCTTGCCTTCAGGAGCTGCCTTCTTCAGCTTACCTCCTGTAGTTGTTCTTCAGCCACTTGCCTGCACGTCTCCTCTGTCTCTTCTGTCCTGTTTTCTGAATACCATGTCCCTCCTTCATAACCTGGTGTCCTCTGAAACCTTGGCCAGCTGAGTCACTGAACCCCCTTCAGGTTCTCTCCAAAACCTTTTATCCATTTTCAGTGCTCTGAAGAAAAGTCACTCATTGTTACTTTATTTTGCCTAAGGGTACACATATATATCCATCCTTTTTATATATATTTTAAGTCTCTCACCTTTGAGCTCCTCACAGCGTCTTGTTTCTTCTTGTGGAGCATTAGGTCCCACTCTTAAATTTTCCTAAATTAGAGTGTTTCGTTCACTGTCACTGTGCCTCTCCCTTTATTTCTCCTTGGTTTTACTGCTCTTGAAGCTCTTTAGCTGCGTGCTGGGATTTGGGTTTTACTTGTGGGCCCTGCAGTTCGGCTGGGTGCTGCAGGGGAACTTGTACCAAAATCCCCATCTGCAGGGAGTGTGATGTTTTATTCTCTAAATAGCAAGAGGCAGCAAGATGCTTTAGTATTTAAGGTTTGTTTTAAGGAAAGTTCACCCGGATGAACACGGGGAGCAAACCTCCCAGCCTAGCTTAACGCTTCATGGGGGAACAGCTCTTTGTGGAAGCGTTCTAACAGCATTCCGTATAGCTATGACGATGTTTATAGGTAATATGTCAAGACCATGTTTCTTTTATTTTTCCACCACCTGCAATTAAACGATGTTTGATGCAAAAGGACTGACTGTTGCCTTATTCACCGGAGCAGTAAGGGCAGCCTTGCTCACCTGTTGCTGTGGCTGCAGTCAAGGTGGTGTAGGTGGCACATAACCCAAACTTTGTACAGCTGTGAATGATTCGTCTTCAGCTTGAGTGCTTCTCAGTTAAGAATCTTCTAGTGGCATTGTCAGAATAAAGGAGAGGCTTTCACTTCTGTACCCAGCTGCAGCCATACTTACTGCTTTTCCATGCGTGCTACCAAGGTTTTTGAAAGTGGTGAGTACCACAGAGGAGATGGTGGAATCATGATGCAGGAAATAGGAGGAGAAGTAGGAACTCATTTGGGTGTTTGTCCTCGTTCATCCATCCTTCTTTAAAGAAGTGTGTTCTGCTTCCATGACGGCACGTGTGGCAGTGGGAGAACACTGTCCTCCTCCTCTGCAGAGCCCTGGAGGGAGGCAGGTCACTGCTCCAGGGCTCAGCTGTGCATAGCTCATCCAGCAGAGTGAAGATGCAGGAAGGGGACAAAGCATTCACTTTCAGGGCAGACTTCTTACAAGCCTTAAAACATGCACTCAATTTTTTCTTGCTTTTACACATTAGTCAATGGGTAAAGGAGGGCAGGATGGAGGTTGAGGGGTGGATAGTAGCTCCGTCTTTCACTGATGTTGGGAAAAGTGGGAAAGGCATATTTTAGGTGCCTGACCTACCACTGATAGAAGCAGTATTTTGCTAAATTCATTGTCTCAGACCCTTTAATCACAACCAGTAGCTAAAGGACTCGCATGCATGGGGTGGGCAGGCAGTGACAGCAGTCAGCCTTCCACCTCTCACAGGTACTGCTGGCAGCCAGCCAGCTCACGTGCTTTAATGATGCTTCAACTTCAGTTCTAGAAGCTTGAAAGAACAACATTTGATTGTCCTTATAAAAAAATGCAATTGTGTCTGTATTTGTTTATAATGAAGTTTCTTGTTGCGCTTTTTTTTTCCTTAAAAGAGAAAGTTTAAGGTTGTTTATTTTCCCCCCAGAATAAATAGTATTCCTTGTGAGGTTCCATGAAATTACGACTGAATGGGGATCTTCACCGTTGCGTTGTTGTGGATCTGTTTTGTTGGAACTCCCAAGCTAAAATTCATCCCTGTGTCACTCTGGCTCCCTGCATGCATGGGAAGCAGTGTTTGTGCAGTGCAGATAAAGAAAACAATGTCCTCGTCTTCCCAGGCCGGGGCTGCTTTCAGCAGGATGACTGCTGAATTGTTGGGCCCTCTCTAAAAGGCCGTGCTGATGCCAGTAGCTTGAAGGCTGTTCAGAAATTCCAAGAAGAAGCTTGCTTGGAGCGGGCATCGTCGCTGTGCCGCTGGAGAGCTGCTCATGCATGGTGTGCTACCAGGCCGGGGGTGCCGCAGAGATCTGCTGTGCTCTGAGAGGAGCTGGGTTCCAGCAGCTGAAAGGCTGATTGTTCCTGTCAGTCCGGGCTGGTTCCAGTGGGTTTCCTTCACAAAAGGGTTTTGTAATTATTTGCAGGCCTTTATCAGCCTGCTGTGTTTAAACACGCTCACTTTGTCTGGTGCGTTTTTAATTTTTTTATTTTTTAAAGAAGGTTTCAATAGAAATCTTAAGTGAGAGGTTGATAGTGTTTGTATTAAGGAACTGAAAGACAACATTTGCTCCTTTAGTGGAAATGAGGAAGTACTTCAGCCCAATTTCTCCATTAGATCGTGGAACCTATTTTGAGGTCGTCTGAGTTCCTCTAGAAAGCTGTTTGGTTTTAACCTTCTCTTAAAATAGCATTTTTATTGATTTTGAAGGGTTACAAAGCACCATCCAGAGTCCTGATACAGCTGGCGCACCTGAGCAGTAGGATTGCTCGAAAGCAAAGCCCTGAGGGTGCAGGACAGAGGGCTGTGGCTTTTTGCCTGCTTGAACGTCTGCTGGCTGTGTGGGACCAGGGTCTTGGTTTCTAACAAACTGCTGCAAACACTGCAGCCTTTCAGCAATCCCTGAGATGCTGTGCGAGCTGCTGAACTCTTTCCTCATACAGCTTGTCATTTAGCTGCTGTTTTTGCTGCTTCTCCATGACTGAGGAGATGGCATTGCACGTTTTGGGGCTTGTTGTGCAGCGGGGAGTCACTTGGGTGCCGATAGAAATTACCTGCCTAGCCTGTTGGTAGTAACCAGTCATTCATGTACACCTTAGAACAGCCAGAATGTGTCTTTTTGGCACACTATAGCATATGTGATGGGACAGGAAGTTCCTAAGAATTCACTTTTACCTTTTCTTTTGCTCTTGGAGAGCTGCACACTATTGCCTAGGTCGATTGTCAGTGCATTAGATCTGGAGCTGTTGGCTGAAACCCTGCTCTCATGGAGCAGCCGTGCTGGTCCCGGAGGCTGCTGGGCTGCAGCTGTGCAGTTCCCTCGGTGCTGCCCAGCCCTGTGCTCTGCTCTCTTGGTGCTGCTGCTGCTTCTCCTTCTGGCAGCCATGGGTCCCTCCCCGTGCCTGGCGAGCTGGTGGGCGCAGGGAGATGGGCTGGCTGCGTGTGCTCCCTGCGGTGTTGGCAGGGGACCAGCATTCCTCCACAACAGATAGGTGCCTCTGATCTCCCAGCTTCTCTCCGTGTCTTTAGGAAGCTGACAGCATTTCCTCCGAGTGAGAGCTGCTTTTACCACACAGCTCCTTCCAATGGCCTGGCTGTTTCCCAGCTGGCACCAACCCCACTCCCAAGTGAACCTTCAGTTCAATTCTCACTGTCGTGCCCCAGCATCCCCTCCATCTCCGTGCATGGCAGGGGTCACGGTGGGATGCTGCAGCTGCTCCGCCGGCTGTGTTCTTGCTGCTGGAGGATCGCCGCTTTGCTGGCTCTCGAGAGGACCTGGGGAGGTGGTCCAGACATGTATGTAACCTCAGCTTCGCTGCATGTCGCAGAATCACGGAATGGCTTGGGTTGGAAGGGACCTTCAGGACCATCCTGCTGTGGGCAGGGCTGCCACCTCCCAAATCAGGTTGCCCAGGTTTCCCAAACCCTGCTGTGCATGCTGTGCGTGGGTGGAGCTTGTCATAGATCATCTCAAGATGAGACTGGAGTCCTTTTCCTGCCGCATCTCCTCAGTCCTCCTTCCTCAACTATCGTTTTCCCTTCAAGGAAGGTCAGGGTGAGATTAGGAAAAGCATGTGAGAAATCTGCGTGGATTTGTTTCTTCAGAAGTCTGTCAGATCTCCCTTTAACCCCCCTTTTCTGTTGGCTGTCTGGTAAGGTGAGTGTGTCCTGTTCCAACAACCAGACACATGGATCAAAGAGGTTCCACTGCTGGAGAATGCTTCAAACGAGGAGACAGGCAGAATTATCTCCCTAGGAATGTCTTTTAAGAAGGGGAGTATGCTTTTTTATTTTTGTTTTCTTTTATTTTTGTTACTTTTTAATTATTATTTAGTTATTTAGACACTTTTTTTCTCATAGAAGCTCAGGTGGTTTCCACTTGGCTACCCCCCAGGACAAAAGGAAGGCACAAGGGAAATGTGCAAGGAGAGACTTGCCCCAGTTGTACAAAGTTTAAAGTGAGATATATTCCAAGCTTGCTCTTTTGATTCCATTATCTTTAATTTCAGTAAAAGCACTGGCATCATCCAAGGTGCTCATTTGTTAAAGATGTTGATTGGAACAACAAGGAAAGGAGGCAGTGCAGTGAATGTCTGCCTTTGGAGCAGTGTCCTGCCCAGGCTCATCTCTTGGAGACATCTGTGCAGTCACGGGTTGGAGCTCGGCCTTCCTGCAGACGCTGTGATGTGAAACCTTCCCATTCTCGTTAAGGACTCACACTTGCTGTTCTGTGTGCTCTGCAGTGCTGTTTTATTTGTGAAGTGCTTGGCTTCCCTGCTGCAGAAGGACGTCATGCAGAAGGAACCCTGGAGATCAAGGTGCTTAAGTCCCCAGGTCTTTTGGAGTCCTTCAGGTGGGACCCTCAGACGTGCGTCTGGTCAGTAAGATCCTGGGATTTGGCTGTGGAAGGCTGCATTTTTCCCAACTGTGGCATACTGCTCTGAGGCTGGAAAACACTGCAGAGTGGTACTTCTGGCTGCTGTTGATACAATTCCGTGATTTCTCTTTTTCTTCGTCAAGTAAAGAGACATTTTCTAATGTTTTAGATCTAAGATGGAGAGAGCAGGGTAAGCGATGAGGTCTCCAAGTTTTGCTTTCCTTACTGTCATGAATAAAATCCGCACGCCTATCCCCCACATGTTGCTAATACACCTTAATGAGCTGTCTGCGAGGGAGGGTATTGGGATCAAAACAGTTGATTCCAGAAACCCAGAATCCCTGCGTCCTGATCACGTCTTCGGGTCTCGGTAGTAATGAGAGGAAAGTTTCTTTGCCATGAATGAGTGAGTGACATTTAAAACTCCATCTGTTGCCTACGGTGTGGTGCCTCACGATGTGTTTCAGTGGCTGATGGGATGATTAACTGCGGCTCCCATTCATGCAGCATGACATGTTCTCATAGTGGGGAATGACTCCAGCCCTTGCTGAACTGCAGCATGTGTGGTGCTCGTAGGAAATCTCAGCTGCTGTTTGCTCCTCGCGCGCGCCGGGGAAGGATCCAGGCAGCGTTTGCGTTCACCCACGCAGCTCTGCAAAAATAACGGTGTGCTGAACTGCCTTCTTCTGGGGGATGGCTCCATCTCCAGATTGGATGAGGGAGAATGCTTTTTTAGTTTTAGTGAGAGGTGAAAACCTTCATTTAAAAGCCTTGTTTTTAAACAGGCCCAGCAGTGCCAGCCGGGCAAGGGCAGGGATTGCCATGCTGTGCTCTGCCTGCTGTGGCCTCACCTCGAGCACTGGGTGCAGGTCAGGTGCCACGGTGTAAGAAAGACATGAAGCTCCTGGCAAGCCTCCAAAGGAGGGCCATGAAGATGAGGAAGGGTCTGGAGGGCTAGGTGGCCTCAGGTGTGTTCTGGCTGAGAATCACAGAATGGCCTGGTTTGGAACGGACCCCAAGGATCGTCAGGTTCCAAACTCCCTGCCACAGGCAGGGCCAAGCCTAGAGGGCAGCTTGAATGTGTACCATGATATGTGGTCTTTTCTTCCCCCTCTACTGATTCCTGGGGAAATGTTGCTTATCTTCAGGGCACCCCATAGGAATCAGCACGTGATGGGCTCAGAGCCTCTTGTGCCTCCAGGCTCTCACGGTGCTGCACGGCGTTCTCGGCAGCTTCGTTATGGCATGCACCCAAGCACGCTGCTTTCATCCCAGCACTGCAGGCAGGGGCTGCAGCAGCTTGCTGCTATCAATAGCCCTGAGCTCACTGGCTCTCCATCTTTCGGTGAGTTGGGAAATTTTGGGAAGTGGAGCTGTGCAAGTGGAGCTGTCCCTAGCTGAGGACCTGTGTCCCCACTGCTGGGTGACAGTCACAGCCGCATGCCCTGAGCCCAGTGCTGTGCCTCCTTCCCCACCAAATTAACATTTTTGTTTTGGAACCTGCATGCAAGCAGCTGAAAATGAAGCTCGGGGGCAGCTCTGTGCACGCCCGTCCCCAGCCATTGGGCTCTCAGAGCACGGCCTCTCAAATTTTGCAGTTTTTTCGTTGTTGCTGGAAGGCTACTGCTCTGCTATTGGCAGAATCCGGCTGGAGGGCAACACCAGTAATTAGAAAGCAAACTCATTAGTTGGAAATGAAGCATGGAGAGGACAGGAGATGGGGGAGAAGCTGAGTCAATGGTGTCTGGAAGGCGCTGGCCAGGGCCGTTCAGCCACAGCCGCCCGGAGCTGTCGGCTCCTGCAGGGCCGGAGGGCTTGGCCACGGGGCTCGGGGTGCTGCAGCTCCCCGGCTCGTGCTGTCACAGGCACGTGGTGGTATGTCCCTGGTTCCTTCCCTGTTTGTCACCTTCCGTCCTCCCCCAGCAGCGGATCGGGGTGCTGGGCTGGAGGGAGGAGGGTGTCGGGGAGCGTTCTGTCTGCATCCCTCCTGTTGGAGGCTGGCGTGGGGCTGGAGCAGAAGAGAGGCAGCTTTCTGCGCTGCGTCAGCTGAGATGGAAAGAGTCCTTCTGGCGACAGCTTTTGCTTTTTGTAGAGCTAGGTTTGAAAATGTTGTTAAAGTTCAGCTCCAGTAAAGGTTATACTGCAGCGAGATTTGAATGCAAATGTTTCTGATCTCCTGTGTCCATCTTGTACTGAAAGTTTCTCGTAGCCTGCTTTCAGGGCTGAATCCTCCTGCATTTGCAGTCCTTTAAGGACTTCCATGAAAACGCTGTTTCAGAGGAGAAGGAGAAAGTGCAGTTACCACCGTTGGCTTTATTGAAATAACGCGTGCACATATTTAAGCAGCATCACCTTGCTCTAATCCCTTCCAAAATGCCTGGTGCTGGCTGAGAGGTTATTTTTCTATTACAGACAAGCCCGATGCATGCCTCTCTGATAATGCATTTCTATGCAGCCTTGATGAGAAATGATCATTTAGGAAATGGACCCTTGCTTTGCGAGCTGAGCCGATCGCTCTGTTCCAGCAAACACATCTAACCCGTGGATGCCTTCCTCTGCTGCTCCGGTGGTGCTGCGGGCAGGCTGGGAGATGCCAGATTTACAGTCCCAGGCACGAGGCCGCTCTGTGCCTGCAATCGATGAGGGCTGGAATGCTTTAGGTCTTAATTAACGTGCACCCTTTGATGCATGGCCATGTTTTATTTATGTGGGGAGGGAAAGGCCTCAGAGTGTTTCTAACTTGGTGTAAAAATAATGGTAACCGGACCGTGGAAAAAATCACTGCCTGCTGAGGTTAAAAAATAAGAATGATAATAATTCCTCCCGTTGTGTTCCAACAGTGAAGGAAAAGGCAGGGTAACAGGAGATGGTTTATTATTCATAATCGAGATCTTGTCTTCTAATTCATGGGTTTGGCATTTCTCATTAAAACTCTGAATGTAGTCTTTGTGCTTTTGCTAACGTCATGAATCTGATTGTATTAATATGTTCTCAAGGCAGAACCTATAAAAGCAATTTTCTAGTCTACCATAAAATATTCATAAGAATACAGGCTTTTTCTGTTTTGATGATGCCTTCATTAACTAGAGAAGGTTTTATTGTTTTCGGGAGGGCCCTGTAGGTCAGAAGCGCTCGCCGCTGCTGTTGGGAACTCATGGCATTTCCAATGGCTTCTCGAGACCGAAATAGCGGCAGGCAGGGGTGACGCAGCCTCCATGGGCCGTGAATGGGAATTGTGGCTGCTGCGCCGGGTGCCTGGGGCCGGGGCGTTACGTAAAAAGCAGAGCTTTCCAAGGGCTCCTGCCTCACCAGGGACGCTGCCTGGTTTGCTGTCCTGACTCTGGGTTTCACCTTCCTTCATGAGCTGCTTCCAGCTCTCCTCCAGCATTGGGAATATGGAGTTGCATTAATTCATGCTTGGTGCATCTCTGAGGAGTCCTGGAGCTCTAGAAAATATATTTAGTGTACACATGTGGGCAGGGGAGAAGGCAGGCAGCGGGAGGCTGGGGATCAGGTGTGTGTCCTTCCACCAGGATTTGTGTTCTGTGACTCGGGGTTTGATGTGAGCTGAGGTGGAGTAGAGCCGAGCTGAGTTGTTTCATTCTGTTTGGGCTTCCTCTACAGGTGAGTCTGAACGTTGCTGTGAGGCTGCTACACTTGGAGAAAATGGGGCTGAAGTCCCCAGTATTTGCCACCGGAGTAGCTGCTGTGCGTCTCTTACAACGCCCAGCAGTGCCATGGGCAGCACTCAGGGTGTCATACCCACGTGCTTACGTGCAGGTGGTTACACTGGATTTCTGATAGCCACAGCGCATCATATTTTCTAAAGCTGGATTGCTTTTTTAATTTGGTTTTCTGGAAGCAAATACCTGTTATTTTGCGTTAGGTCTTTTTTCCCCCCATTTCCATACGGACCCAACAGAGCAGTGGAGTTTTGGGCAGCATGGGAGCTGTCCCCTCATGCTGTCCCACTGCCCCGGTACCAGGGACACCAGGTGTTCTCAGGTTGCCAGGCTGCTCAGCACAGCAGCTCCAGGGCCCCTGCTGGGTTCCGTGAGCTCGGGCAGTGCTGGAGGAGCCCGCAGGACTCCCCTGCCAATCTGAAGGACTTCACATGCCGAATCCTGGCAGGCTGCAATCCGACTTGGAGCCTCATGAGCCAGATGAGCAGCGGCAGTTTCGGATGGGAGCTGAGCACTGGCAGTAGCTGCCGTAGGGATGGCTTTTGGGCACCTAGCAAAGCGTGGACGTTCGCAGCGAGACTTGGAAGCTCTCTGTTTGGGTAGGTTTGTGTGGCTGTCCCCGGGCAGGGGCATTCTGCCCCGCACCCTGTGCCGCCAGCCCGCGCTGGGGGCGAGAGCCGTGGGGAAAGGGACATGGGAACGAAAGCACCAGGGAAGTGGGGGGAAGAACTTGTGGGCTGAATAACAGCAGCACTTCCAGCAATGTGACCTTTGCAGAAAATATTTCCATCCAAGAACAGCCTCCTCCTCCCTGTGTGAGCTGAGCTCCTTTCCCCAGCACGGTGCGGGCGCCTGCGGGTCTTGCTGCAGGCACCCCGTGCTCCTCCCACCCCAGACTGGGCTGCTTGGTCTGGTGCTGGGTGGCGAGGGTGCTGGCAGCCCTCATTGATGCTGGAAGGATGGGGGCTGCACGATGTCCTACCAGTGGCCCCTGCCAATGGTGCAGTGACAGCGTGACGGTGCCCTTCTCTTGGCTGTCCCTCACAGTCCGGGCTGGAGTCCGTGTCGGTGTGCTTCACTGTGCACAAACGTTTGCACCTCTCTGGTTGTTGCAGCAACCAACTCTAGTCTGCCGCAGGAGCCTTGAACAATTTTTCCATTTCTCCATTGCCCATTTACTTTTGGTCAAGCTCCTTTCCGTAGTACAGCATGTGGTGTTTTTCTGCGTGGTTTTTATTTTTCTATGTATTTTTTGTTGAGATCCTCATATATTGCTGACCATGGGAGTGTGTAAACTGATCAGCTGTAAGACGAGACGGATCTCTGCTGTGCAGTCTGAGTAATATTTATCCTTCTCATTTCAAGTGATGCTAGAAGAGTGCAACAGAGACGTGTGTTTTGAATACACAGTGATAGCAAGAAGGGTCACGTGCAATTCGCTGAAGTTCTCTGCTTTGAGGAAATGCATGTATTTATAGGAGATGGTGGTTGGAGGGAGACTTCTTGAAGTCAGCCTCCTGTAGCGCTTTTTTTTAGTTTTTGAAAAAGGACGTGAGTCTAACGAGTGCCCTTCTTAGTTCAATCCAGCGTTCCTGAAGGTCACAGCGTATAAAGGGAATCCCCGCGTGGCTGGGCAGCCCGCTCACCTCTCCCGTGTGTTCTCCCTCCACAGTTGATGTGAGCACAGCATTGCCCTTGCAAGTGGCCCCGAGCTCCGTCCCGATGGACCTGCGCCTGGACCACCAGTTCCCCATGGCCGTGACGGAGCCGACGCTCCGCGAGCAGCAGCTGCAGCAGGAGCTCCTGGCGCTCAAGCAGAAGCAGCAGATCCAGAGGCAGATCCTCATCGCCGAGTTCCAGCGGCAGCACGAGCAGCTCTCCCGGCAGCACGAGGCCCAGCTGCACGAGCACATTAAGGTAGGCGGGTGGCACGGGCTGGCTTGGGCTGGAGACGCTGCTTTGGGGTCTGTGCGCCGCGAGGCTTTCCCAGTGCAACCTGCTGGCTGGGTGCTTTGCCTGGGACGAAGAGGAAATCTGACACACGGGGTGAGGAGGAAGTGCAGTTCAGAAGATGGCTGTTGCATAGTGAAAATGTGAGACATTATATAAATATTTCACAGTGATAGACTATTGCTATGGTAACATAAGCTTTCAGAATTGCTAATATGCTCCCTTTTCAAAGGGGGATTAGCGTGGCACATGGTAAATAGCGTTAATGTAATATTAAAAAGCAACCTCAATTCAACCTTATATAACTTTCATTTTAATATAAAATATATGTCAGAGCAGGGAAGATAGGATTAAAAGTTAATGTTGTATTATTTACAGACTTTTCAAACACAGTTACTAGCCTGGGTTTGCTAGAATAGTTGCTGTTTGAAGACTGATGATCAGCAAATGGCTATGTCATAGAATCGCAGAATCATTGAGGCTGGAAGAACCCTCTCAGATCCCCAAGCCCAACCCCACCCACCCCACCGTGCCCACTGAGCCGTGTCCCTCAGTGCCACATCTCCACGGGTCTGAACACCTCCAGGGACGGTGACCCCACCGCTCCCTGGGCAGCTGTGCCCGTGCATCACCGCTCTTTCTACGTATCTACGTGTGCATGTGTGTGAAGTGGCGTGGGTACACATGTGCCTACGTGTAAGCTTTTGTGCACAAGTAGCACAAGGGCAGTTACAGCATTTGCGGCTCACACAGCACATTTAGGAGGTCAGGATGTGGGGTCTCCATGACAGATATTTCTGTTACTGCAGTTGCACGTGCCTTGAGGTACTTGGAAATGCGACCATTCGTGTTTCACAGACACCCTCAGAGCACTGATGAGCAACGTTGTTGTTCTCCTTAAAAAATATGACTGATTCTGGTAAAAGTCTGCATGAGAAGAAAGTCAAGATCTGTTTTTGAGAAGGCAGTTCTCGTGGTATACCTAGACTGTTAAGTAATGAAGTTCTTCCTCTAATGTGTAAGACTACCTGCATGAAAAACTTAAAATAGAAAGGAAGTAATCCTGTACAAAAGGGATGACGACTTGTGAGGTGATCTCCTATAGTAAGTCATCCTGCCCAGATTTTTTCTTTTTTTAAATGAAATGGCACGTTATTGAAATAAATCCCATGGTATCTCACAAATAAAATAAACCAGTGTGTGATTACGGTGCAGGGTTTTTGTGAGAACATAGTTCTTGTCTTTGTGTTCATCAGTTAGCATTTGGATGAGTACTGGGTTTGCCAGTTCTTTCATTGCTGAGTTTCATACACTGGCAGCTGTGCTTGGTGCAGTGACTGTAGGTGCAGGGAAGCTGTTCTTTTGTCCAGAGAACTGACATTTAGAACCAAGCGTCTGGGCTGTGAGCTCAGAGCTGCTCAGCTGCTTTATAGCTCATGAAAAACAAGGTGGGAGGGGAGAAGGGAAGAGAGCCTTAAAGCAAATAAATATAACTATGAGCATTAGGGCTTTGCAATGTGATCTTTGGTATAGAAGTGGTTCTGACTGAAGATGCAGAGCTTTGTTACAGAGGAGTTCCTGTGTTTTTCAAAAATCATGCATGCACGCTGCACTGCTGCAAGCATGCAAGGGGCGGGCTGAGTCTGCACTGGGGCAAGAAGGAGCTTCCCACTGCTTTCATCCTCGTCTTCACTGTTATTGCTGCGGATGATCAATGTTCTGAAGAAGCTTCAGATAAGGAGAGTTACTTTTCCATTTGTTTTCCAAGGAAAGTACAGACCAATCCCAAGAAACATCACTGAGACCTAAATGCTAGTGCACATGAGGACAACGGGTCTGAAGAGTTATCGCCGAGCAGTCCTGAACCACTGTAATCTTAACAGAGACAAGGCTGGGATGTAGTTTATGATCTTTCCTTTTCACTCCAGCACTGAGTCTTTGGATTAACTGTGAGAGGAAAGCAGCAAGTCCTTGACACTCGGGATCAGGTGCTTGGTTCCTGTTGTCACTGATGAGATGAAGGATTTCATTCATCTCTTGTCTCCAAAGCAAACCGTTCACTGTGCAGGAACAGTTCAGACTGAGTGACATAGTTATGAGGTTCTTCATCTGAAAATATTGTTGCCTGAGTAGTTCACAGTATTGCAGTGAAGGTGTCCATCACTCCCCTTAACAAATTTGTATTCCCATTTTCCTCATGAGGTAGACATGTTGTCTTCTTTGAATGAGAAAAGGCATGAGAACCTGTACCTGCCCAGATTTCTGTTAGGAATACACATTAAGAGTGGCAACTAGAGTGAGCTTGCCTTACTGCAGCATCAGTTTTAGTTCTCAGGCTTTTTCACTCTCTTGCCTGATATTGGAGTTTTTTGATTCAGAAAGCAAACTTTCATCAGCTGTTGCAAGGTGACTGTGCACCTTGCAAACTTGCATGCTTTAAAAAAAAAAAAAAGGGGGGGCTCCTGCAGTTCAGCTAGAATTTTCAATGTCGTAACAACCTCAAAATCTAATGAAACAAACCAAAAACTTAAAATATGAACCTCAAAGTTCTAACCTTACAGCAACACCTAACAAAATGGCAGTTCTCTGACCTTCTCTCTGGTATTGGTTTCCTTGGAAATGGTCAGGACCTTTGTTATTCATATTATTAGTTCTGAAATTGCTCTTAAAGCTGTTTATGCAAAAGGGGCAGAACTCTGCATCTCACTGTGTTCTGCATATCTAGACAACGCTATCTGGAGTTAATTAATTTGGCTTTTTTCATTTCTGCCTAGCATCCAGCATTTTAATCAACAAGTGCAAAGCATTTGGTGGTTCATCAGTCTGTGCCCTCAAGCAGTGATTTCTGTGCTTTGCCCTGTCTCCTACCTGTTTCCAGCACTTTTTGCTCACAGTGCCTGGGTTGTAGGTGCATTTTGGTACTGCAGGGCAGCCTCAGGGCACAGCCACACACACAGTACCGTGTTGGATCTCCAGTTTGGCAAGACACACGGATTGCAGTACCTCTGCACTCTTCCACTTAGAGGTGTTGAACAGTTTTTCCGAAAGGAATTCCCTGGTTGGGTGTCTGCTCCAAAGAGTATCACTCACAAAGTGTGTGGATGAGGATAAAAATGGTTTTGATGCATTTCTGAAGGAGCTCTTGTACCCAAAGGAGGAAAAGTTTGTGTTTGGGGCAGACGTAGAGCCAGCATTACTCAGTTACAGCAAGCAGCAGTAAAATTTTAAGGCACTTCTTTGTTTAAAGTGTTAAACCCTTAGCTGATACAACAGTAATTGTGGTTTGTGTTTGTTTTCTTTAATTTTTTTACTGTGTTGTTGGTGTGAACAGAGAAGCTTCTGACTCAAGTAGGGGCTGAGGGATTGGGGGAATATCTCTCCCTCCCGCCAAAGCAGTACTATAAGGAACATATTAAGTTCTTTTCAAGTCAATGAAATTTGGCTTGAAGACTGCTGGCACGTCTTTCTGTTTTTCTATTCCAGTAGATAACTTTTTCCCTATTGAAATGTGAAGTTTTGGTATTTTCCAGGACTTGGTTTGGTTCCAGCAGCCCAGCTTTAATTGTTCGGTCCAGTGCAGGAGGGCGGGCGGTGGCCGCCGTCCCCTGTCCCCCCTCAGTCCCTGCTGTCAGCTGCTTGCGTTGGAGCAGAAGTGGTGTTTGGGAAGAAAGGGGCTTCTTGTAAAAGGGACACATTCTGGAGGATCATGCGATCTGGAGAAGCAGGCTAACAGCAAAATAGTGTTTGTGGAAGGAGACCCTAACGGGACGATGCTGCAGCTCAGAGCGCTGGGGGAGCAGGATCATCGCGCGCAGGGAGGAACGAGAGAACTCTGCTGTGTTTAGGGAAAATAAGCAGAGCCTTCTGAAGACTACACAGCAAACTGTCTTTCACAACAATGGCACAGCTTTGCAGATTGCTGCAAGGCGACACGTGAAAGCGGGGTGAGACGGGAGCGAGGCTGCTGTGGGCTGGCTGCGGCTGCTCACCTTCGCTGAAGCACATTTTCCAGCGAGGTGTGCCTCGCCAGCTGTGCAGCAGTATTTATAGCCTTCCAGTCGGCCTTCCTAAACAAAAACAAGGATGGAACAAGGAGCCTGGCGCCCGGGCCGTTGCCGGTGATACCGTGGAAAGGCTCTCTGCAGGTTCCAGCGTGAGCTCGGCCTGACCTTTGATTGCAAAGCCATCGGCGGGGAATATTTTCCTTTGTGAGTCACTGCTTCCCAGCCAAGATCAGCTGGAAGTTACCAAAAGCTTTTCCATTTGCCTTCTGGTCAAGGGCTGGAGCGAGGCGGTTCTGGAGGGCAGGACACGTGCTTTGTCAGGGCCAGAGGCACCCGGGACAGCGTGAGCTCTGCAGAGCAGCGAGGCGCACAGTGAGTGATGCAGCTCGTCCCCTCTGCTCCTGCGCTGCCTGAAGTTGCAGCAGGGCTCAGAGGAGCTTTGGCTGTTTTGTAGCTGGAGCCGGAAACTTGCTCAGGGTGCTGATGTGCATTGGTGTTAACGCATGGCAGCAGGCACCACAAGTGTCCTAGTGGCAATGGGGTGGCTGCAGGGCTCACAGCCCCTTGTGGAACTGAAATCTTAACCTGGAGGCATGCAGAGGTGTTAATTCCTCATTTTTTCTGACATCTGAGAGCAGAGCATTAGTGTGCATCAGTAGCAGAGGGAGCGCCATACTGTACGTGCATGTGTAGGGTGGCTGGAGAAGCCATGGCTTTGCACATACAGCGCTGGGCATAGGAGGGAGCACTGCAACAGCGTTCACTGAGGAGTGACGCTGAAATTGTTTTCTTGTTATTAACACAGAAATTTCGTGTGTTTCACAGTATGCCTGGGCTGCTGAGTGGCTTTATGCCAATCAATAAAAATATGTGGAATGTTTGCAGACATCGGCTTTATATATAGCAACTTTCAGATAAAGCACGGGGAGATGGAGTTGGTTTCGCTGCTTTCAAATGACAGGTTTTCCATCAGCACAGCTTCTGGGCTGGTGGAGAGGAGATGACATATGGAAGCTTGCAGTACCTGAACTGGGTGTTCAGAGGCATGGGGAGGAGCTTGCTGGCCATGCCTTAGTTTTGTTCGAGGGTAAAAGTCTTCTAGGGAATCTGAAAGATTTTGCAGTGCTGTGAATCACAGAATCACAGGGGTTGGGAGGGACCTCTGGAGATCATCAAGTCCAACTTCCCTGCTAAAAGCAGGTTCCCTACAGGAACACAGGAGCACAGGCATAAATAAAATGGAATTTCTTTGCAAAGAGCTCTGGAGGTAGGTATTGTGCTGATGCTGAAGTGAGAAGCTGCTCTCTGCTTTCACCTGGTGACAGCTGCCCTTGCAGCTTGGTTTGCTCACAGGGTATCCACCTGGGCACAGTGATACCAGCTTCAGTGTGACTGCTTTCAGTGCAGCCCTCGTGGTGCCCAGAGTCTCTTCTTGGTGGCTTTTCTGAGATGAATTTTTTCTTACTATCTAAACAGGAAAAAACACACCTGTTAAAAACGTTCTGACACAGTTGATGTCGTCTGCTTCCATCCTCCAGCTTTGCTGGGTGCCTCCTTCCCCATGCCTCAGGCTGGGGATGCTGAAGAAGCCCCTTGAAGCCTTGCCAAGAGGCTCATCCTGCCCTGCTGCTACCCCTTCCCCTGTTGTGCTGCTGAGCTGACTGCTGGGCCCGTCCTGTCTCTGTGCAGCCAGACTCCCTCAGCTTTGCTCTGCAACTGTTCCGCAGAGCGTCCGCTCCTCACAGTCTGCATCGCTTTCAAGAGAAACTTAAAAAGCCCGGAGATACCAGGTGTCTGCCTCTGTGTTCTGACATGATAGGATTATTCATCTCACAGAACTGCAGCTGGGTACAGGCAGTGGTAAAAACAGACTGAACATTGTGTGCCTTGTTACTACTTGAATTCATTGCACAGTGTTCTCTTGCTATTTCTAGATGGTTTCCTCTTCTTTGTCAGTGACCTTCTCTTGTTTTTCTGGTACACGTAGCTGACTCCATGGCCTGGAAGTCTTAAACTCGGATCCTGCAAAACTTATCTTCTGATGGAAGTAGCCCTGGGGAAAGCTTTTGTAAGATCAGAGCATTTGCTCTCTTTGAAGGCTGGGGGTGACTTTCCTCCTGCTCAAACCAAGATCTTTTCCAAGAACAGAGTAGCAAAGGGCAGACCTGCACACAGAGCTGTGCACAATGCCAACAAGTTCTTGGAGCAGCATGGACACTTGTAAGCCCCATCTCTCAGCTGAACACAAAGTCGTGTTGGTTCGGACATTGTCCTGAGAAGCATCGGGGTTTCTGGACTGAAGCAGGATTGCAGTATAGTCCTTGCAGGTCTTCTTAGAGGATGTACGTTAAATAGCTAATAGTTTCTTCGGGCTCCTTCTGAGGTGGGCCGCTGTGTGCTGGCTGGGGGGAGCAGAGTGAGAACACCAGGTTTTTCCAGCTTCAGGAGATGTGTACAAAAATTTCAGTGAAAAGTGGAATCGCAGATCTCAGCCCAGTGGTGGGCTTGGTGGCTTTCATCCTGTGGAACCCTGCACCAGTGTCTGTGCCATTGGCTGACAAAGATAACAGGATCTTGCTTCCTTGAGAACACGTGGTCATTTTTTCAGTGGAATCCAAGCAACTTTTGAGGTGGTTGAATGTGTTCTTTTGCCCTTCATGGCATGAGTTTGTCTCCTGGCATAATGTGAGTGGGGCACACTGATTTTTTTTTCTTTAAAGCTAAAAGCCTTATGGTCGCTATTCAGTTTAGAATTTCAAAATAGCAGGGGAGAAAAAAAAGCACATTTGCAGTTCACACCTAAACGTTCATCTTTGTATTATTTTTGAACTAGATAAAAATAGATTGGAAATAGTTGAAGAGAATACGCAGAGAATCAAGGCAGGGAGTAGAGAAATACCCGAGCGAATCCTGCGAATATGTCAGGAATAGTGACCTGTTAATATACACCATCACTGATTAAATTAACATTCAGAAACTGAGGATTCCTGTTACTGTATATGGTCTCTTGACAAAATTCAGCTGGTGTATGCGAGGATGAAGTTGTTTAAAATGTAAATCATACTGTGAATAACCTCACTTGTCTACACACAGTGTGAACAATGTTTTAGGCTTAATCTCCGTGTTTACATTTCCTGTTTAACTGGTGGTGGTGTGTAAGGATGATAAATGTTCGGTATTTCAGTTGGCGGCATGTTACCTTTAGACACAATGCCTCTGCTCTGCTTGCATGGGCATCAAATGATGTTGGCCATTCATTTCTAGTCTGCAGGCACAGCAGGCGTGTGAGTTTTCAGACAGTGACACAGAAAAGTGCTTTGTGATCTGCTTCACCTCATCCATGGGCGTTAAAACTCTGATGAATGGAGCTGAAGCAGAAATCCCAGACATGTAAGTGGTGGCTGATGCCTTATGGCAGCAACCAGGCTACCAGCAGTGGGAATGCCAAGGAGACAACTGAACGCATTGCTTGCTGATCTGGAGGGGTTTCCATCCCTTCCTCTTGTGCCTGCCCACTTACCAGTTCAGTCACTCTGCCCCTGTTCCTTCACGTGGATGACCAGGAATGGGGGGTCAGTGGGTGCAGCCACACTTCTTTCCTTTGTTCGTATTTCCTTCTGTGATATGACCAAAATCCCATGGTGATTTCTCTAGCTGTTCCCATTACGGGATCTTTGTCCAACATCTCCACTCCTGATCCTGATTTTAGCATAACATTTCCATTCCATCTCCTCCACTCCCTGCACCCTGAGGCAATTTTGAGAAGACAGAGTTGTTCTTCTGAGAACTGAGGTCTGATCAGATAGGGCAAAATAAAATCTCATGTGGCCTTAAACATCTGGGGCCCCTGCCTATTTGGGACAACTGCATGGCTCTAATTTACAAAGACTCCTTATTGCCGTCATGATCAGACTTGTGTGTTCCCTACTCCTGGTGCCAGGTCTATTCCCACCTTTCAAGGGGATAGTGGGAGAAGAAACTGAATGTGTTAGGTGCTGCAGAGGTAGCTCTCTGCTTTCTAGAGAGGCTGTCAGATGCTCTCCTTCTGGAGAAGGCGTGAAAATGAGGCTGGAGTTGCAGTCATGGAGCAAAGGGCACAGAGAAATGCATTCTCAAGGCTATGTTTCCAGATGCTCAAGGGATAGAAGTTGAACCTGCGGCACAAACTTTCAGCCTTTTAGGAATGATGAGCAGCAATAGGATGTGAAAGAAATGGAGATGCTAAAGTTTATATCCGTATATGAACTGCCAAACTAATAGTGTGGGATCTTTTCACCTCGAGCTGGCAATAGGGAGGCTTAGCCATCATTCCCTTTCCTGAAGACATCTGAGCCTCATAAACTTGAACACCAGACAGTCTCAGTTGGATATGTCTACCTCAGATCCGTCTCTTGCCCAGGAAGCTGTCAGCAGGGAAGGATTGTTTTCCTGAGCAGTGGAGAGAGAATTCTGACGTGGGACCGCCTGCCGTCAGGCTGTCTGATAGCTGGAAGGGGGCATGCTGGGTATACGTTCAGTTGCTGATACATCCAAGAAAGAGCTGATAGGCGTGCGTTTGTCTGAGCTGTGTTTTCAAATTTTTGTGTCTCGGAGCCCTTGCTACTTGGCTTCTGCTGAAAACCACAACTCTTCCCCCTCCTCTCCCAATATAACCAATTAATTCTGACTCGTCTCTGGTATTCCAGCAGATATCTTCTGTACAGCCTGACTAGCTTTGCCCTTGGAATTAAAACCCATGGTAATGGAGCCAAGAGAGAATCCTGAAACGGGAGCAAAAGCCTGAGACTGCAGTAAACAGGATGGGGAGAACACGAAGCAGAGCATACAGCCAAAGGAATGGCTAGCAGTGAAATTCTCCAAAATAACCTAGTACAATAGAGGTTCTCCCAGAAATACATCAAAATATGCTGTGCACCTATATGCTGTGATTTTTTTTGTGGGGTGATCTGATGTGTATATTTTTCAGCATTGATTATCTTTCTTTTTATACAGTCTGAGCTCCAGCTCCTTTTAAATATATGAATTAAGCCCTCCCGTACTATAGAATTCACCAAAACCAGTGGTGTGTGATTTACCTTGAAAACATACTTGCACCAAAACCCCAGCCTCACTGCCTGAGAGGTGAGAGGACAATTCTGTGAAGCCCCTGAAAGCGTTTCCTGGGTCATGCTCCAGCCTTTAAGCTGCACGTTCAGCGAATGCTGGGAAGGTCGTGGAATGCTTTTGGCAATGTCCAGCGTTAAGCTGTCAGTTTTGAAGCTAGTATTTTACTTGTACGTGACTTCTTTGAGGCTATTGCCTCTGTCAGAGCAGCAGAAGTGCTTGGGGTGATGTCCCATGGTGTTGAAGCATGCTGTAGCACCTTCTGTAGGTGATCTCAGACTTAGGCTGAGGTTGAAGTTAGGAGGTGGACATAACACAAAGCTGCTTTGGATCACATCAAGCTTCTATCAGCAGTAATTGTGCCAGCTGTTGCTCACCCAGACTTGCATATGTGATTATCTCCAGCTGCATGAGTAAGGGTGAGCTGTCTGGGTACGGATAGTTTTACCCTGCCTTCCACTAATTGCAGTAAGGTAAAGCATTCAAAATATGTATTATAAAGATGTAGGAGCTATAGCTGAAGCTTCAAAACCTCTCCTGCTTTGCAGATTTTAATCAGTTTTACCATGGCATGTGAAGTAAATGGCAGAAGGACCTTAAAGCAGCTGTTGTATGGGAAGGAAGAAGTGTGTGTGAACAGAGAGCAGTGTCTGGCTTCTGGGGGAAGAATAAGGTGGTGTCTGCAAGATCCAGGGATGCAGGAAGGATCTGCATTCTTTTGCTCATCTAGCAAACCAAGGAGTGGTTATGGAGGCCTTAATGCCACACATCTTTGTGAAACACGTCCTCGTTCTTTCCAGTAAATGGGATCTTTGCTGTCGGTACCACGCACTTGCCAGGAGGGCACTGGCTTTCTTCTGGGCTGAGGCTGCTGGAAGGTCTCATGGCACTGCCTTGCCACCTCTGTTTCAGTGACTAAAGGAAATGATTTAGCTCCTCTTAGGTTAAAAAGAGGTTTCTTTGTGCAGTGAACATTTACAATGTGCTTACTGATAAGGTGCTAGTTTGTGTTCCAGGTAGACGTGCCTGAGAACTGAAGACAATTGAGGAATGTGGTGGCAGAACCCACTGCACTGCTGAGCCCATATGGCTAGCTGAAAACTGATAAATAGCTGGAAATGCGCTACATTTTCCCTATTACATTTATTAATATTAATTTATGCTAAAGAAGCACCAGAAACACTAACTACAGGTACAGTTGAACATTTGTGCAGTTTTCATAAATAGTGGAAGCAGTGACATTAAACATATGCAGGAATCCCCATAGTTATAAATATTTACAAATATTTATTTTGGCAAAAGCACCTTATTCAGATATTTCGAGCTGGGCTCACTAATGCAGCGTGCATACTTGTCACACAGCATACTCCTCAAACTGATAGCTGAATTAGTCTGATTGCAAGGGATCTCCCTTGGTGTATCACTTTGTATCTCACAAATCTTTAAATTTCATTACTGTTCAGAAGCAGGCACCGCTTCAGCTACGTGCAATTAGCACACAGGCCTCGCGGAGCTGGTGTTGGTTCGTTTGCCAGCCGGTGAGACCTAATGCAGCGTGTGGCTCGCGAGCCGGGTCGCGGGCAGTAATTAATCATCCTTATGAGAGCCACCTAAGCGTCTCTCGGTGTGTTGCGAATTGCAGCTCAAGAGATGCTCAGCTCTTCCTAACTTGGGCAATTTCCAACAGACCCGAGCGTGAGAGATTGTGTCCTGCCCAAAGGTGGCTCTGAGGCATTTTGCCTTTGAATATCTGTAGGCTGTTTTTCCACTGAGATGATCGAGTGAAGGGTGAGGGCCACACCAAGCCCAGGACCTGTGGGTATTGCTTCTTCTGACGAAGGAGCTGTGTGCCGTGCAGGAGTGGGGACAAAACCGTCCTGCCCTTAACCACATGCAGCTCTGAATGTTTGCTACCTTTTAAAATTCGCTCTAAATGCTTTAGCTGAAACAGAGAAGCTCGTATGTTTTTTAAGTTTCAGTTTATCTTGTGCGTAGAGCAGCTTTTTGTTATCAGATTTCCTGTTTCTCCTGTTTACACAGTCCTTAGTGGGTTCTCTTGCTGTTTATGGGTCTTTATCACAAAGCAACTGCAGATAGAGCCATGTTTTTAATCTGAAATTTAAATTGTAAACACTTGCAATATTAAAGGGAAGTTGGGGCACAGTCTAGCACCAAGAGAGTTCTTAACCTCACCTTGAGCAATGGGTGCAGGATGGGTGCCACAGTGTAAGAGGGCATGAAGGTATTGGAGAGAGTTCGAAGGCTGTGAAGATGGGGAAGGGTCTGGAGGACAAGGTGTGTGAGGAGCAGCTGAGGCCCTGTGGTTTGTTCAGCTCAGAGCAGAGGAAGCTGAGGGGAGGCCTCGTGGCGGCCCTGCAGCTCCCTCATGGTGGCCCTGCAGCTCCGTCATGGCAGCCCTGCAGCTCCCTCATGGCAGCCCTGCAGCTCCCTCATGGCGGCCCTGCAGCTCCCTCATGGCAGCCCTGCAGCTCCCTCAGGGCGGCCCTGCAGCCCCTCACAGAGAGTGGAGGAGCAGCGCTGAGCTCTGCTCTCTGGGAACAGCAACAGGGCCCAAGGGAATGGCATGGAGTTGTGTTGGGGGTTTAGGTAAAGGCTCTGCCCAGAGGGGTGGGCATGGCACTGCTGCCCAGGGCAGCGTCACGGCCCCAACTGCTGGAGCTTAGGGAGCTGGGACACCGCTCTCAGCCGTCGGGTTTGGGTTTGGGTGAGGCCAAGAGCTGGGCTCAGTGACCCCTGTGGGTCTCTACCAGCTTGGGATGTTCTGTAGTTCTATGGTTTCTAAGCTAAGAAGGGCTTTTCTGCACCAAAGCATGGTGTGATACAGCATGGTGGTTCTATTCCCCCAAGCTTTAAATGTACCAGCAGGATAACAGCATCAGCACAGATGAGCAATGCAGGCCTCGCTGTGGATTAGCATCCCAAATCCTTACCCACAGCCTTGGCTGAGAAACCTGAGCGCAGTCAGCGCGGCAGCATCGCCGGCACACCCTGTGCTTCCTGTCAATAGCGTCTGAGTAGTTTGTTTGCAGCCCTAATTGTGCAGAAATATTTATGCTGCAAGAAAACATCATGGTCCAGACAGCCAGAAGTGGGTTTTCTTCGGTCCTTTTCCGAGGCTTCAGCAGACAGCAACAAATTTCACTCTTCATTGATAGAACTGGAGAGATTGTTTAGTATTTTTTTTTAATATTTCAACTTTGAAAAGGGTTGAAAACTACATTAAGGAGAATCTTTGTGGAAACTGGGGTCAAAATGAGCTGAAACAATATGTCTCTAATGAAATCCCCGTAAGCCATCCAGATAGAAATTGTTTTTTTCATTTACATTTCACTACAGATGTCAATGGAAGCACAGTCCCTCCTCAGGCGTCATAATGTATGTAAACCATTGCGGGGAGCGAAGCATGCAGAGCCTCGGAGACTGCAGATGGAGAGAAAAGGCTCCTGATTTCATACAAATAACAAAACCTGTTTTAACATATTGTGCATTAAATATTGTTCATTTGCATACTTTCTATGGCTAGGTTATAAAAGCCCACCATGTGGTGGACTTGTTGGAAGTCTGAAAAGATACTCTTTCTCCAAATGGAGATGTGTGAGTGCTGCTTAATTATAAAACAAAAATAACTAGTTTTTTCTGTTGTTTTCTTTTTTTTTGGTGCGTTCTGGTTTTTTTTTGTATCTTTATAGGTTTTCAGAGTCTGATTTTTTTGCCGTTTACATAGAAATCAACAGCATTAGGAAGGGAAGCATAGGTGCAGTCGCTGGGAGTTGTGCTGGCTTGGGCTCGCTGTCGTACAACAGTCTGCCTGCCTGCAGCCGGCAGCAGCAGGGACTCCTCGATCCGGAGCTCCCAGCAGATAGCCAGGCAGATTGTACGCTGCCACTTGCATTATTTTTTTGCATCTTTATATAGAATTGTGTAATTTTACATACAGCAGAGCCACGGCTGAAACACTTGACAGTACAAATGTACAGTAGCACAAGTTAAAAAGAGAAATCACTGTCAAAAGCATAAATAGAAAATGTGAAAAAGAAGGAAAAAAGGGTGCGTTGAGGGTGGAAGTCTTGCATACACATGCACATATATTGTCAGGACTTGAGGAAGGATGGAGTGAGCCCCATGCTTGAGGGGAGCAGGTTTCCTGGCTCGATAGCCAGGCCCTTCCCAGCGATGGGATTTCGGGAGCCTGGAGCAGTGGGTGGCATCGGAGCACAGACACCCATTAAGCCCAGGCTCGGAGAACCTCAGCGATGGCCAGAGCGTGCGTGGCGTTCCAGGTTTGGAAGGCTAGCACTGCCAGCTTCAGATCAATCTGCTAATTTATAAGCTGCCAACGTAAAGAGTGCGGGCGGGCGCGAGGGGCTGGGGCACCGGCATCCCTGGGGATGTGCAGGGTAATCGGAGCTGCCCGGGGACCTGGCTGCAGTGCATCTTCCTGGGGAGGGTGCCATCGAAGTCGGGAAGTGGCACGGGAATAATGGTGACCTTTTTTAGGATAAGGTGGTGTCTTAAATCTTAACGTTAGCTTTTTCTTGCAAAGAAAGCAAATTTCAGTGGAACTCAAGGTTTTTCAGGGAGAAGTGCCTTTTGCAAGCCCTGTGGAGATTGATTCACAGCTTGCCAGGCTGTGAGCTGCTGAGACTTGTCATTTGTCACCTGCTTTTCTCAGCACGGCTCGCTGCTGGCCGGCTGTCAGGGCACAAGGTGTTCTCTGATCACTGACAAGTACCACCCCAGGGCCCCACAAACCCACCCACCACCTCCAATTCCCTGATAAAACAGCCCCACAAGGGATGCTCGGGGCTGGGGAGGGCCACCCCACGTGTCCCAGCAGGTTGCTGTGTGCTCACAGCTGTGTGCCTGGATATGGGGACCTGAGAGGGGACGGCAAAGCTGGATGGGGGCTGTGAGCGGCTCTCTTGGTGGTGGTGAAACCAGTTATAGGCTTGGAGGGTCAAACTTGGGGGAGAAAGCATATGAAACCTCATACCCTCCCCTTGTCAGTCTCTCCCCACTGAGTGCTGTGTAATTCCCTGTCTTTTACAAGAAGGTAGGTCCCCAAACCTGACTTTTCAAAGTCAATTTTTCTTAGTTAAAATAAGTCATCAAGTGCCAGATCCCGGCTACCCATTCTGTTGACTGCTGGCTGTGTGAAGGCCTTCTGAAAAAGCCCTGTGGTAAACCAGCCTTTGGTGCTTCAGCTCCTGAACACCCCATTTGATGAAAGCTTTGCAAATTTTGTCCTTAATCAGGCAACGCTTCTTTCAGTTCTTCCATGGTGTTGGGGGGGCTGGGGTGTATCCTTCCTGAGAGGCTATTGAAAGGTGCTTCTCTAAGGAAGCAATCTCTGTAATTGAGCTTGGAAATGGGCGGTGACCCTGCCCTCAAGGAAGCATTTAGCTCTGAGGTTTGGTGGCAGACTGGAAGTGACCAGCATGTGATGAAGCTGCAAGGCTGCCCTGAAAGAGTTGGTCCATGGGAACTTTTCTTTATTCACTGATAGCAAAGGAGCTTTGGAGAAACCAGTGTGCGAAGTTATATAATTAAAGGCTTGTTCAGAAAAGTCGATGTGCAGTGGAATTGCTATTGCAAAGCCAAAAACGTGGTGGCATGTTTTGGTTCAAGCGCGTGACTCGGTGAGCTCAGCCGTGTTCCTTCAGCAAGTGTGCGTAGTTCAGATGTCGTCATGGGGTTTTGCTTGAAACACGATGAAGAGAAAACAAAAGTCCAGCTGAAATAGCAGGGGAAAAAAAACAGTCCAACTCAGCTGGGTCAAAGACTTGTCCAGCAAAGCTGTGCTGTGTTCGTGCTGTGTTAGGATGGGATCCACAGGCACCAGGTTTTGACAGGGCAGCATTAAGTGCTGCCCTGAACCAGAACCAGGGCTGCAGAAAGTGCCTGTGGGTGCTTCCCTGCACGACAGAAATGCCATCTTTCCTCTTTCTGTGATCTAAACAGCATTAGTTGCAACTGATGGGAGGTTCTGCTCCGGCACCGGGAGGTCTGCCTGTGTTAATTTGCTCCTTTTCCCTCGTCCCTTCCCCACAGCAGCAGCAGGAGATGCTGGCGATGAAGCATCAGCAGGAGCTGCTGGAGCACCAGAGGAAGCTGGAGCAGCACCGCCAGGAGCAGGAGCTGGAGAAGCAGCACCGGGAGCAGAAACTTCAGCAGCTGAAAAACAAAGAGAAAGGAAAGGAGAGTAAGTAGCAAAAGCTCACTCGTTCGGTGATGACAGGTCGAGCAGATGAATGGAAGCCATAAAGCAGCTTCATAAAGCTGAAGAGACCTTCCTGATAGCCTTTCTGCAGAGCTTGGCTGCACAGGAGCTTATGTAAACGGTTAGGAGGTATTGAGGGGAAAAGAGGAATTTATTTCTGTGCTTTATCTTCGTTTTTGTCTCGCTAAATGCCTTTTTAGCGTTTTTCAGAACGAAGCATATCGTCTCTTTATTTGATTTAACGTTTTCTGAAGTATTTTTGGCAGCTTTCCTAATGGAGGCAGAATATTAAAACCATAAAATACACCAGATGCACAGTGCTTTTCTTTTTCTTTGCTTTTCTTAATTTCACTCTTTTAAGATGTAGGCGAGTTCTCAGTTCTTAGCTTTAAAGTGTTTTCATTCAGAAGTCCTTCTTTCATGAGGTGCAGATTGTGGCTGGCTTCCCCACGTGTCATTATGCACTTCACAAGATTCAGTAACGTGATTATGGCCTCACAAATCCCCTTATCAAAGACACTTTGGTTACTTGTTCTGTTTTCTTTTAGAAGTGAATGGGAGGAAAAATACCTTCGCTATCAGCTCATTAGGTCTGCATTCCACATGAAAGAAGGAAGCCTGTGATGGAAGCAGCAGAGAGGGGTACCAGCAGATGAGATGCTGTCTGGGGACTAGTAATGAGACAGAGCTCCAAGAACAACTTTTCTAGCAGGAGGGGGCTGAGGTCTGTGAGGCTGAAAATATCTTCTGCAGGTTGAATTCCCCACTCCCTCTGTACTCATCCTGCAAGGGTAGACTTTGTTTAAGCTGCATTCAGAGAAGGGAACTTGCAGACCTACCCCATATCTCATAGGAGCAGTTCATAGGAGGTCCAGCGCATGTGTGTTGTCGTTGGGTTTTGTTTGGGTTTTGTGTGTTTAAGCTTCAGGAGAGAAACCAAAGGATCAGAGTTGCCTTCAGAGAAGCACTTGAACTTTCAGGAGTGAGTTAAGGTGGTGGTAGTGCAGGCTGGCTGCTCCGGGGTGCGGCTGGCTGCCACGTGCAGCACTTCCCGTTGTCCCCTCTGCTGTTTTCCCAAGGAAAGGCAGTCAGTTTGAGCTGCCTGAGAGCTGTAAGCACTTCACCCTGCTGTTCTCATCAGCTGCTGCTACTGTACCCATATTTCATTGGATCCCTCTGCTAAATTGACATCTGGCTGTTCTCGTTAAGACAGTCTTCAGTAAACAAAAGTGTCTGAGTCTGTAAAATGAAACACCTGAAGCCTCTTTTGGATGAAGCACGGGTGTAGGGGAAAGAACAGAATTTGAGGATGCTAAATTGAAGGTCCTGTTCCCATGGCTACAGTTTTATTCTTAAGATACTTTTATTTAAAAAGTACTATAGTGTATAACCATTATAGCAGCTTAGCTCTTAAGAATGCTTATTTTGCTCACATCAGAAAATTTTGCAGAGTGTAACAGTTAGAATTGTCCAAATCTGAAATACAGAGTACATAGTCTTTGAAGAATATGGTTTGTTCTCCATCCTCTCGCCATCGCTGTAAGCCAAAATACATTGTTTGGTACCTTTTAGAAGGCAAATCACAGGTAGGGTTGGGTTAGCAGTTACCAGTTCCTTGCTTTCTCATCTCAGGATCCTTAAGCTGTGCCTTGTGAGCCGAAATCTGTTATCATAAAGCTTTTGATCAAAGCATGGCTTCTAAGAAAAGAAAGAAAATCGGTATGAAATTAAAGATGCTTCTTGTGCAGGCGAAGGAGTGATCGTTGGTCGTCCTGTCTTTCCACTGCTCCGGCTGAACCTAGAACCAGCCTTGTGCATCAGTGCCTCCAGACAGACCTCATCTGTCTTCCTGTCTCCATCCTCCTGGGCAGGGACCATTTGGTGCCTTGCTGCTCAGGCAGCCTCTGCCTGTGGCTTGTCCTAGACTTTCTCCTACAAATTGGCTGGCTGTCATCAGCCCAAACTATCATTAAGGGCTTTCTCTCATTAGCTTTCGTTTGTTCTTCTCCTCTGTTGTTGCACTGTGCAACCTCCTCCTTCTTGAGGGAGCTCTCTCCAGCTTCTGACCTCCTTTATTCTCTTACCACTGCCCATGCTTCTTCATCCCATATACAATTTGATTCTGGGACAACATGTAACCTGTTTTTTTTTTTCCTTATTTCCCTACCGTGGTCTGTCACTCTTGTTAGGGCTGAAGGTTCTCTTCTTCAGTCTCCACTGGGTATTGCAGAGTACTTCTGCCTGTATCATATCACTGCGTATATAATATATTAAAAGTTAATTTTGTATACATATATATTTTAATCTTTTGTCTCCAGGGTCAAGAGCTGAGTAATGGTCAGAACATCACACATGACAGCTTTGTCCATGGCTCCAGCGTTGCCTGGGGAAGAGAATGTCTCCCCGTTTTTATGCTGTTAGCATATGTGGGGCCCTTCAGCTTCTAGTTGAGGAGGAAGATGTGCCAGGGAAGCTTTTGCAAACCTCACAATCCAAAAATGTTTGGCTGCAAATCGTCTAAATAATGTCAGATTTATCCAAAACCGATAGAACACAACCATGTTTGATTATTTTTAAGATGTTAATAGATGGAAGATGATACTTTTTGGAGAGATAAGGCCTTTATGCATGAATTTGTCACCTATTCTGGTCTGGCCATGTGGCTTCCACACTGGTATGGATTTATCTCCAGCTCCTCAGCTGAACTTCCCTCTGGCGTGCACACCAAACCTGCATTTTGTAGAACTAGTGAGAAATGCAGGGCTCCAAAAAAGCGAATTTCCGAGCTTTTCAATTCTGCTTCAGTGGTTGAGCGATATTACATCTTCAGGCAGTGCTTTATAGAATTATTGCAGTTTCCTTCTCTTGTGGAGATATAAAAAAAAAAATTGTTTCCCCAGTCTGTCAAATGGCACCGCATTGTTGAGTAGGATCCAGGAGACAAAAGATCACCCTGTCGTATTTTAGGTTTTCTGCTCCCAGCCGAGCAGACGGTTTTCCTGGCCTTTTCACTTTCTCGTAGCCCAGATATTTTCTTCTTGGAACTCTTGGGTTACACCGTGGTATAGATGAGCCATGATTTTCCACAGGTTCTGCTTGCCAAACTTTCTGTGCATTACTCCATCAGGAACTCTGCCTGCGAATCTGTTCTGTCAGCTGAATGATAATTTTAATCCATCACCACAGTCAAACAGGCTGGTCTCTATTGTGGAGGAAATAACGATTAGAAATTGTACAGTTGACATTTTAACTGTGCTACAAAATTACTGACTTTTTTCTTTAAATGTTGGATTTTCTACTTGAAGAAATAGATTGCACACTTGTAAATGAATTGGAATATTATGTAGGTCTTATTGTACACAGATACTTTGGAACAAAGAGGTCCTTATTTACGAGCTTTTTCAAGGCTGAATCTACATACGAGACATTCGTCTCCTTCCCCTTCTGCTTGCAGATGTGACATTTAAAAACTTGAGTGTACACAAGACCCTTTTTGGTAAATACCTTTGATGAAAAGGAAGCTGAGATACCTCGTACAAGCGCTTTATTCTGCATGTACTTTTATGCAAGTGTAAAAATCCTCTTCAGAGGTCTTTTCTAGTAAAATGATAAATCCCTGATTAAATCCCCATTTTCAAACATCGGTTGTGATTATATGTAAAGCTGAAGGGGGGTAAAAAAAGAAGAGATCTCCTTACTGGAGGCACTTTGTTCTTCTCTTTGAAATAAAAGTTCTTCTGTTGGACTGAAAATCAAACATTCAGTTCTGAATCCTCTTAGAAATTTTAATTCTTGAAGTGTGTAACTTTTGTTTACAAAAAGCTTCAGCTCTTGTCCAAAGTCAATCGATTAAGTAACCTTTTCTATGTTTTTTTGACATTTCAGGTGCAGTGGCAAGCACAGAAGTAAAGATGAAATTACAAGAGTTTGTCTTAAATAAGAAGAAGGCTTTAGCACACCGCAATCTCAACCACTGCATATCCAGCGACCCTCGCTTCTGGTACGGGTAAGTGGTGCTGGGCTCGTCCTTACGATTCAGCCAGTGCCACCTTTTTTCACGCTTGCTGGAGCTGGGGAATAGACCTGATGTATTTCCTGATCAACCCTAGCAGTGATTGAACTAGGGCTTGACTTTGCTGTATGACATGAGAGCGTTTCAGCATGAATAATTTTCATACCTTGGGTGATGTCACAGTATTTTTGTGAGTAGAGGTCCTTGCTGTCATCTTGAATCCACTGTTATTCAGACTAACATGTCCTGTCATCAAGATCTACCTGTGTAAGTCCTTTAGTTTTTCACCAGGGTTTCACCACATAAGGCTTGTAAAATTTGAACATTAAGAAAAGGGGGAAATGAGGTTTTATGTTTAGTGAATTGTAACTCGGGGTAGTTGAGCCAGCATTGCTTTTATTGCCTGCTTCTCATCTTCATCTCCTAAAGCTGGAAGGTTTGTTTCTCTGTAAACTGCTGACAACATGAAGTGCACCTTATCTATACTTCTGCTGACACCTGTGTTTTCTGCTGGAAGTGTTCAAGTGTGAGTCTGCTGGAAAATCCAGATGTCACATGAAGTGAGAAGGCAGCAGGTGATGTTATAATGGCACGGAAGCAAGGAGTCACTTCTTCAGTTGGTTCTAATGCACCAAATGGCAAATACGACCAGTGTCATGGGTGGCATTAGTAACAAGGGACAGGTTCCAGTTTCAGAAATCGACTTCATCATTGTATAAAAGAAAATTGGAAAATTTGAGATGGTTTGAAAACATTCACCGCTGAAACATCATAAATATCTACATTAAAAAAAAGTGTTTGTGATGTTGCCTATAGTGACAGCAAAACTGATGAAATTTTGAATGAGAAAAGCCAAGAAAATTTTGCTGTGAAAATTGTTTTTAAGTTGAGTATTTGACATTATTTTAGGTCTTCAGCAATGAACATGTATACAGGGATAGTGAGGTCATAGTCAGGTGATGTTTCCAAATGCAAGAAACCAAGCTGAAATTAAATTTGAAAGATATTCCAGCAATGATCCAGTTTAGAAATGCTGAAATGTAGTTGGCAGAAGAATTCTAACATTATTCCACCAGGGTGAGATTGAGCAATTTTAATACGTCTGTGAAAATCTCATCTGAGACTCAAAAATTGTATGGCTATGGCACTGGGTAAAGAAGTGATATGTAGGGTATGCAGAAGTAATGTTTGAGGCCCATTAAGGTGGTGTTAAAGATAGCAGAAGAAATAGGAGAAGCTGAATTTCAATCAATCAAAGACAACATAAATAATTTTTTTTAAAATAACTGATTTTCCTCTATTTTTAATTGAGACTCACTAAGAAATTTGAGGATTTTAAAAGCAATTGAAGACTCTCTGAGTCACTGTGTTCTCTGCTTTTTCCAGTTGGTTAAAATGCCTAACTTTTAATGCAAAAATGATATTTTATTAGGATTAAGGTTAGTAAATGAATGCTTTCTTCCAGAGTCTTTGCTCTTTTGGCCTTGGAGAAACCTCATGTAGAATTGTCATCATAGATCATAGAATCATAGAATGGTTCAGGTTGGAAGGGACCTTAGAGATCACCTTGTTCCAACCCCCCTGCCATGGGCAAGGACACCTCCCACCAGACCAGGTTGCCCAAAGCCCCATCCAGCCTGGCCTTGAACACTGCCAGGGAGGGGGCACCCACAACTTCTCTGGGCAACCTGTTCCAGTGTCTCACCACCCTCACAGCGAAGAATTTCCTCCTTATATCTAGTCTAAATCTACCCTCTTTTAGTTTATAACTGTTACCCCTTGTCTTGTCATTACCTGTCCTTGTAAAAAGCCCCTCCCCAGCTTTCCTGTAGGCCCCTTCAGGTCCTGGAAGGCTGCTGTCAGGTCCCCCCGCAGCCTTCTCTTCTCCAGGCTGAACAGCCCCAACTCTCTCAGCCTGTCCTCGTAGGGGAGGTGCTCCAGCCCTCTGATCATCTTCGTAGATGAATGAATCGTAGATGAATGGAATCTATTAGAAAGAGGAAAAGTAAATGTGGGAGTGGTCTCAATTCCTTCTACTTTGCACAGTTTTCAAGTAAGTGCTTTTTCACCGAGAGCCCAGTACTCAGAGCTAAATTGACGTCTGCTTTCCAGCTTCCAGTCTTCTTTCCTCATTCCAAGCCAATACTGAGACCCTTCTGAATACAGCTATATTCTTTAAGGTTTATTGTGGCATCTGAACATCCCTTTCTTGTGATGCTTCAGGGATGCAGCAGGTAGAGGCAGCGCACAAACGGGCCATCCCCTTTCTTAGATGCTCATCTTCCCTCCATCTCTTTTGTCGCAGGGAGAGGATCTGTGTTTTGGTTTCGAGCACAGAAGGGGAAGGAGGAGCCTCAGAGGCCTCACAAATCTTTCCAAGGGCATGCTTCAGCGATGAACTGCAGGCAGCTGGCAGCTGGCTGTGCCCAGCCTTCGAGGAGGGCAGCACGGCTGTGGAACTGCAGTGGAGGGTTCTAAGCACAGCCCTTCAGCTGTTCAGGCATGAGCTGAAGAGTTCTGCTTTCCTTCCTATTCAAAAAACCAAGACACAGAAAAAGAAGAAAAAACCCTTTAAATTAATGATGTATTAGTATTTATTTGTATATCATCTCATAGGTTACCAATGCAGTTACAGAGATATTTACGCACATACTTGTAGCGTGATTTAATTGGGTGGTGGTTGGGTTGGACACACGCGAATGAGGCTTGCAGAAGATCGCCTTGGTGCTCCTACTGTGAGCAGGCAAAGCAATTAAATGGGAACAGATGCTGAAATCGTCTCTTAAATGACACGCCTGCTTTTAAGCACTTCCTTTGGTATTATTAAGGTTTGCGATTTCCTTTAAAGAATTTAAAAACATTGCTTGAAAACAACAGATCTCTGAAGGGTATTGAACACCACAGCAATCCTACGTCAGTGGCTTTGACACGGAATGTGTTCCCTTCACACGTGGAATAGCTGTTGTTGTCCATGGGGATGTGTGGATGCTTTGCCTTCAGCATCTTGCATGGGCTTGAGCTTCACTTACACTGCCAATGGGGTGTTTATCAGTGAACATTTTCTAATTAATCACCAGTGTTGAAGGACATTGCTGCGTGCAGGTCACACCTTGAGATGGAGAGCAACCAGTTGTAGAGGTCTTGCAGAATATTCTCATGGTCCAAAGGATCTACTAAGGGAAAGGAAGATGTAATGCTCCATATTATGTAAGGAATAAGGCTTCATATATACTATATGAAGTTCCATATATAAGGAAAAAGTTGTTTATGCTGAGGGTAGTGCAGCGCAGTGCCCAGAGAGGTGGGGGTGCCCATCCCTGTAGACACTCGGATCAGGCTGGGGGGCTCTGAGCACCCCATGGAGCTGGGGGTGCCCCTGTGCACTGCAGGGAGTGGGACCAGAGGGCCTTCAGAGGTCCCTCCCAACTCAAGCAACTCCATGATGCTATGATATTGTTTCCTGGAGGCTTTCATAGGGATCTTGCACAGTACTTGACTCCATGGTGTTCAGGCCATTTTGTAAACTCTCTAATATATGCAGCTCCAGTCCATATGTAATTGTTTAGAACTGAGTTGTGGACTGTAATTTTCAGATTATGTTAATGACAGGCAACAAAAGAAGAGGCTCTTTGGAATCTCACTGTCAGACCGTCCCTGGGACCAGAGGGCCGTCTGCCGGGCAGCCCTGCTGGCAGGACACTCTGCTCTCCATGACACTTAACATAAATCAGCATGCCTCACCAGGAGCACAGACAGCACCTCGGGCTCGGCGAGCAGGGCTATTATTTCCCTGGAAGTTTGCAGAGCTGCGCTTGGGAAGTAGCCACACGATGCAATAACAATCATGAAAGAGAGCTGAGCTGAGTATTTGCATGTTGAGGAGAGGGGCAGAGATAATTACACGTTAAATTATGCCAGCGTATGTAGATGTCGGCATTCTCCATGCACCAGCCACTCCAGCACAGATAGATAGGGGTGAATATAGATTCATGGATATGGTCAAAGCACCACGCGTGCTTTGCTGCGTGCATGGGCTTTGGAAGGACCTCACAGCCCCAAGAACAGGGTATGTGTTATATGAAGGTATGTGTGCTTTCAGGAATGCCTGCAGGCTGGATTTCATATACAATTTCACCTCTTAAAAGACCTCTGAAATTCCTGAACGGGCACGCAGACCAGAGCATCTCGCTCGAAGCTGTGTAGGGTGTTGGAGTCCTCAAGCAGTGTAATGTATTCATGTTTGCAGAGTGAAATATCTCTCATTCAGCAGCCCCAAAGCACATCTAAACAGGCCCTTTGAGTTGCTGCACATTCCCTAACAAAGTGATGAAAATAGCTTCAATGTACATGATTGTTCAGCTTCAGTCATGATTTGAAAAAAAAAAATAGCCACTTGCTTGTATAGGCAAGAGCAAAAATGCCATTGTGTGCCATGGTGGGTTTGAGGGCTCTTGGCTTGTGGAGCCTGGGCTTCCTGTTTGTGAAACATCTCTCTGTGCAGCCTTCCTATGGCAGGAGCAGATCTGGGCAGAGAAAGCAACGTCTGTTTTCGGGAGGGCATCAAATATTTTTCAGCTTGCTTCTGTTTTTCTTCCAGGTGATGATTAAGCTGTGCTGCACGTGGGCATTTAGTGCTGCAGATGTTCAAAAGGAGATGTGGAGATGTGTGTGAATGCTCATGTGAGATACAGCATTGTGAGAGCACACAATTACTGAGCCTGAAGTTTGGAATATAAGAGGGGGGATTAGGAAACCACAGTGAATCACAGTGAAAAGCTTTCCAAACATACTGCTCAAGGAATTGGGTGAACTGGAGTAGTTTCCAAGTTGGGAATGGCTCCTTTTTGTCCCTTAGAGAACCTTTTATTGTAGAATATTTTAGCTGAGATCTGTGATTATGCAGCAGTGTAAAATTTCAGGTCTTCCTTCCTTTGGCCAAGTGCTTGTCCCGTGTTGTTTGGTCATTTATAGAAGTCAAACAGGGCTTAGGTTCCATTTAATTGAATTAAAATATAAGATTGTTTGACAGCTGCACGACTGTCACCTGTATTGCTAAATCACTGGTTCTGTTGATGTAGCTGCTCTGCTAACCTGGAGGTTTCCAGAAGTCTTTACCAACTGTGATTCAGGGAGCTCCTGAGAAATGGCAAAGCTGGGCATGAGGCATTGAGTAGGGAAGATGCAGCCAACGTGCTGGCAGGAGGTTTAGAAAACTCACTCATTATTTAATATCCTTAGCAAATGGCATGTGCTTGTCTTCCAGCAGCCTGCCCCAACAGAGCCGTGAATTACCAGCCTCAGGAAGCCAACCTGGAAGGGCAATGAGTGCTTTGGCCCTATCGGTGCTAAGTGCTGGGGT
Organism: Penelope pileata; assembly: GCA_013396635.1. Lineage (NCBI taxonomy): Eukaryota > Metazoa > Chordata > Aves > Galliformes > Cracidae > Penelope > Penelope pileata. The sequence continues at coordinate 99,748 of WBMW01004298.1, read as the reverse complement.
CAGGACGCAGGGCAGCAAGAGGCAGAAGGCCACCCATGCAGCGGGCTGCTGGTAGCCAGCCTACACCCATGGCTCCTCATGTGCTTCTCCTTCGGTTCGATTCCATCCTTAGGCTTTATCCAACGAAGGGAGGTTGTTCATGCTGTGGTTGAGGGGAGTAACGACACCTGTGCTGAGCTTTAAGGATGTAATTACCAAACTCAGCCCAAGGATGTGCTTAGAACTGTGGTTAAATACCTTCTTGAGTTGGGCCTCGCTCAACGGGGTAATTCCTATACTGGAAATTATGCATATGTTTAGTGACCTCCCTGTATATCAGACTTTAAATGATCTTTTCCTTCTTTCTAGTGCCCAGAATGAGAAAGCTACTGCCAAGAGGTTTTCCCTTGTATTGCCTGCAGTGGAGCAGAGAAGGTGAAGCTGCACTCATCCCCATTGCGTTTCACTTGTGTGAAGTTTCTCCCTTCTTTCTCTCCCTGTCTGTGCAGGAAGACACAGCACAGCTCCCTGGACCAGAGCTCCCCACCCCAAAGTGGTGTATCTGGCACCTACAATCACCCTGTCCTGGGGATGTACGATTCCAAAGATGACTTCCCACTCAGAAAAACAGGTAATTCCCACCTTGATTTTCTGTGTTACCTACTGTCTTTGCTGTGACACTTGGTCCTTATATTTCCAAAAGGAAAAAGAAAAATGCGTGTTTTACCAAAAAGCTGTATTTCAAGGAGTGATTTATTTAAGAAGTGCTCCCACCACCCTGCTCCCCTCTCCCTCTGCCAGCTGTCACTGAGCAAGCAGTGTTAGAGGGAGGCTTTGGGTGTGCAGGCTTGCACAGCTATATGCAGAAGACAGCTTTGCTGTGTGTCAAAGCGTGTGAGATGTTTTCACAAAGTCAAAACTAATACAGAGATCTGCGTGTCTGAAGTCAAAGTATGCTTTGCTGAGTGAGGAAAGTACCAAGAAAAGTTCATTTCTTCTGGGATTTGCATTTTATATACAAGTTTATACTTTAAATAAATAAAAATGTTTCTGCCTGTCAACGTGCAGGGACTTCCTGCACAAGTTTTGGTTCACACCTAGACAGTTGTTTCTCAGTTAGGTTTCTCTCTGCATGGTGGCTAAGCAGGTCAGTTATTTCTCTGCTATATATTATGTAAACCAGCTTGTTTTGGTTGGCTGTGGTCCTCGGCTCCATATCACATGCCTTGGCCAACGCTGCCTCAGCTTCTAACCTCGCAAGCTTGTGATCCTCAGCAGCTCCCTTCAGGGAGCAGCTGATCTGCAACGAGCTCACCCCGAGCTGGGGAGCACTGCTGCTTGCATGGAAGGTGCAGACAGTGCTGCATGTCGGAAACTGCTTCCGAATAGGAAAAACCTCCCTTGATTCAGCTTCACATGTTCCCCAGGTGCTATTTCTCAGATATGCTTTGTGGATCTTTAAATGTGCGAGGATGAGCACTGGTCGTCAAAAGGTGTGTGATCCTAGTGGTCAGGAATGGCGATGGGATGCTAACCAAATCTCCCTATGGATTTACTAGAGCCTTTGCTCCAATTGACTGTCCTAAACAAGCTCCCAAGAGCTGGCTGCTCCTCTATTCCTGTTGGTTTTCCCAGTCTCTAGGCATGGTGGGCCAGGTGACAGGTACCAGACACATCAGCTGCACAAGAATCAATTTAAACTTGGCAATCCCTTCCCAGGATGAGAGCTCTTCCTCTGCATACCTTATGTCTTTGGGGTAAGTGCTGACAAGGATGCAAGCCCTTTCTGCAGGACTCCAAAGGCAGAGATGAAAACAGGATTTGCTGAAGGGTAGGGCATCCTCTAATCTCCATTTCTAGATAATGACAGAGTATTGTCCTGCACCTAATGACAGTGCATTAGGTGCAGCAGACGCTGCTGCATTGTTGGCGCTGGGGACAGCCAAAGTGACACTGTCTGGGCATCAGGACTTGTCCTTGCATAGAGGAGGAGAGTGCTGCTGGAGGACTGCCCTCAAAGGAGATTTCCTTCAGTTCTGGAGCCGTCCAAGCACAGAGATGTGCTTTGCATACACGTCCACCTGGAAGAAGAACCTCAGTCCTGGGCTGCTGGCAACCACTGATGCCGTTTGCTTCTGCTCTGCTGAAGGCTGTCGGTCTCCTCTGGGAATTCACAGCATTTGCACGCAGGAGAACACCCCTTGACATCACACTTATTGCATAGGGCCCGTGGACAGCATGACCCCAAGGACTTTTCAGCTCTTTCCCTTTCCTTTTGAAACCAGGCACTCCATTTGCAGGGAGCGCATGCTAGCACCCCCGCAGCATAAACTTCCCTTTGTCATCACTTCAGGGCTGTTTCTTTACACTCCTAGTTTGAGGACAGATCATCCCTCTCACTCCAAGTGCTCTGACCCTGGGTTTCTGCAGAAGGAAGGAGTGGCTGCACGTCATTCTCCCGTTGTTTCCCAGACTGAGTCCTGTTGAAGCATCTGGCTGATAGGGTGAATTAAGCAAGATAAATGTATCTAACAACATTATTAAAGATCGTTGTTATTTTAAAATAGGAGGATAGTTAGCTGGTTTTGTTCTTCCGGAACACTGGTGCTTGTTCTTTGTGGGCATCAGCATTAATCTTCTGGGGATTGGTATGCAGTGCATACAAGTTCCCTTGCAAGGTTCAGGGGAGATTTTTTGTTGTTGTTGTTTTCTTTTATTTTCCTTTCAATGCAACTGCACTTCAGTCTCTGGCACAATGATATCCTGCAGAAATCCCGTTGCCAAGAATGTTAAGTTGCTTGGACTCCTGAACAGCCTGGTGTAAACAAAAGGCAGGGAAGGCTGGAGCCCATCCTAAATAAAGTTCCTTATTACCAGTGAGCTTTTCAGATTTTTGGCACGAGTCAGACCTCTGGCTTTGTGTTTGTAATTTAAAACCGCCATATCGTGTAGTCCAATTTTATTAAATTAGATTAAATATTTGCAGTTCAAATAACAGAGTCCATCACAATACAGCTCTGATTAGCAGGAGTGGCATCCAACCAACATCATTGTTAGGGACGTGGGGATCGGGGCACTGTGGGAAGGCTCTTGGAGCAGGGATTTCTTCCAGGGTACGTTGGCAGTGTGTCGGCATGTTGAGAAATTGTTCAGAAAGAATAAACCTGTAATTGTGCTGGGTTTTAAAAGGGTTGCCCTTCTTCAGTCTGATTGTTTAAAGCCTCATGACGTGGAGCAGATTGCAGCAGTGCTCTGCGCACACGTGGGGACAGCTTGGTCGTGCAGCATGGGTGGATGTTGCGTGAGGGATGTGGTGAGCTGGCCACGCTCACTGGAGTAAGAGTACATGTGTGCATGAGCAGTGTCACAGAATCATAGAATGGTTCAGGGTGGAAGGGACGTTAGAGATCACCTTGTTCCAACCCCCCTGCCATGGGCAGGGACACCTCCCACCAGACCAGGTTGCCCAAAGCCCCATCCAGCCTGGCCTTGAACACTGCCAGGGAGGGGGCACCCACAACTTCTCTGGGCAGCCTGTTCCAGTGTCTCACCACCCTCACAGTGCCCTTATGGTGCTTGAAAGTGTTCACCATGTGACACAACGAACACTTGCAGCACGCTCCCCGTGCGTCCTGTCCTCTGAAGGCCCACCGTCGCTGATTTGTTGTACCAAGTTGTGTTCCAGTTTGTTGGTTCTGCATGAGGTTGTTGTGCTGTCAGGCTGCTGCAGCTGCTCATTGCCTGAGCCCTGCTTGCAGCCTGCCTGCAGGGTGCATTTCTCTTGGTTCCCTCCGGCTCAACACTTGGGGGCTCTCCCTTTCTTAACCAAACCGAGAATAGTTTGGTTGGTGCCATTCATGCTTTTCTCCTTTTGCTTTAAATAACACAAGGATTTTTTACTTCCCCACTCGTGTAGTTTCTTTAACTATATATATACACGCTTCCTTTACTCTGTGTTTTATCCTGACAGCTGTTGAGGGGAAAATACAAGTGACCTGAACCAAGCTTGGTGCCTTCCACATTTAATGGAGCTGCACCATATCGTGCACTGGCACCCTCTTGGAGAACCTCTGGAGAGCCCTTCCACAGCGATGCCAGGGCTTGGCTCTGGGCAGTCTCTTGTAGGCAGTTTGATAACCCCAAGAGCTGTTTGTCAACAGCTTCTCTGGTGCTGCTGAAGCTATCTGTAATGTAGCTGTTTGGTTTTGTGCTCCTAAGAATACGATAGCCTTGTTTCCTCCCCAGGAACAAGGTTTGTTAGGATGTTTTTAGAATTTGAGCACGGTTTGCATTAAAACATGCTCATAATTACAAAGCAGAAATGGCCAACATCATCGTGATCAGTGGAAGACCAAAGAGAATTGTTGAACTTGTTAGCATGTTTTTCGTTTTATTTGTGTAGGGTTTTTTGTTTGCTCCTTTTTTAGCCTCCCGTGCAGCTTTCCTCCTTGCTCCTGCAAAGGGATAAGGAATCCTCCCGTTCATTGGGACTTGACAGCTAGGCAGGTTCTGGGTCCTGCCTTCAGCTGGCTGCTCCAGGGAGGGAAGCATCAGGATGGGCATGGAGGTTTTAGGGAGGCAAAGGATTCCTGTGGTCCCAAATATGTTTGCACTGCAGAACCGTGGGATAGCGTCTCAGGGTGTGAATTTCCACTATTTCCAAAGCCAGTCTGAATGTAATGCCAGACTGGGAGCTTACAAAGACATCTTTGGCAAGTGTGTGTCTCTGAGTTTCCTGGCTAGGTGGTAAATGAGTGTGTACATGCGTGTGGTATGTACTGGGGGAGAAATGACAACTGGGAGGTGTCACAGGCCCATCTTTCAGCTACTCTTCCCTGGGGACCAGGAAATAACAAGGATCCTACACAGCAACCTCCGCTCCCAGCAATGCCTCTTGGCAGACAAAAGGACAGACAGAGGAGAGCTGGCTGTAGGTCAAGTATCGTGTCTTGGGGTTTGTGGTAACAGCAAGCTGTCCTTAACCTTCACAGCCCACTCTGTTAAGAGCTGGCAGGAAAGCTGTAAGGAGAATTTTTTTGCTTGGCATCGTCAGAGCACGGCTTATGCACTCCTCCACTGCAGCAACTTGGTGGGGGTCGGCCTCTGCCCCCAGGTCACAGCGATGGGACGAGAGGGGATGGCCTTCAGTTGCACCAGGGGAGGGTCAGGTTGGATGTTAGGAAAAATTTCTTCTCAGAAAGTGCAGGGATGCACGGGCACAGCTGCCCAGGGAGTGGTGGGATCACCGTCCCTGGAGGTGTTCAGACCCGTGGAGATGTGGCACTGAGGGACATGGCTCAGGGGACATGGTGGGGTGGGCTGGGTTGGACTTGGGGATCTCGGGACTTTTCCAACCTCAGTGATTCTGTGATTTCCCTCAAGGAGCAAAGCAAGGCAGCAAAATGGGAGCTGCTCCTCAGCCTTCCCCATGGGTAGCACAGAGCAGCAGGCCACAATGGAAGGCCACAGTGGCTGCTTGTTTTCCAGGACTTCATCAGCATTTGGGACCTGAGAAGTGCATTGCCCATGCTGATCCCAGCAACCGCTTCATCTTTCAGTCCTGAAAGAGTCTGATGTTGTTCTGGCTGGATCTGGATGGGTGCTGGTGAGGAGCCTAAGGGAGGAAGGCATCCAGCATCCCACCCTGGGCAACCTGATCCAGTGAGTGGCAGCTGGCCCATGGCAAAGGGGTGGAACTGGGTGGGCGTCAGGCCCCTTCCAGCCCAACTGTTCTATGGTTCTGTGATGCTGTTGGTTTCCTTGCAGCACTGCTGAAGCATAGGGTTGTTGGAGTGATGTTTGTGGCTAAGCAGGTGAAATTGTTCTGAACCTGTACTTAAATAAAAGGCAAAACGAAAGGAGTTGTCAATAATTAAACACGGCATTTATCAAGAAAGGCACAATGCCTCTCCGAGTTGGTTCTGATGATTGGAATGTTCTGAGTGGTTTGTTTTGTGACAAAGATTGTTTAGGGGAAAATAGAGTAGGCTGAAATCCCGGTGTGGAGTGGGAGTGTAATTTAGAGAAACCTTTGAGCTCTGTGTTGTGGAGCATCGCTAAAGCTGGAGAGCAGCGCTGCTCTCCCTCCCACGCTGCCCTCCCTGCCTGCCTGCTCGGGGTCCAGCCTCCCTGGGCGTGCTCTGCTGCCTGCAGGCTTTGCATGGTCACAGATAGTGTGTTCTGCTCCAACGTCAGCCTCTCTAACCCACAAACAACTTAATAAAGACAAAAATTGCTTCTTGCTGCCAGGCTGCAGAGTAGCTCTTCAGACCAGGCCATTGACACGTCAACAAACAGAACCAACCAAAGTGCAGCCGGAGGACCAGCAAATGCCTTCTTCATTCCTTCCATCTCTTCTGACAGCCACATTGGCATGATAGGGAGTTCTTCACTCCTCTCTTTCCTTGATGCAAGTGGTAGTCACAAGCACAGCCAACAGCTATGAGATGTGCTGCATGGTCTCCTGCGCAGTGCTGAGGTTTGTTCAGAAGCCAAAGAGGGGCCACCCCCTTTCCTTGCTCCTGAGCTCTGCTGAAACAACTTCTAGCATGAGTGTTGGGGATCCAGAGGGGAAAAGCTGGGGTTTTCCTTCAGTGCACCTCTGGAGCCCAGGTTTCTTTCTATTAGGAGCAACCCAGCATCAGGGGCAGGTGAGATGCTGGAAGGGCAGGGCAAGGAGGAGGGAAAAGAAGAAAACCCCATAGGTGCCACTTCTGGGGGAAAAAAGTACACAAGGAGATTCTCCCCAGAAGCTGCAGCCACCATGGGTCCCTCAGTGACCTACCTGCTGCTTGGAGCTGCTCCCTGCCCTTGTGCTGAGGCAGCCAGGAGCTCCCTCTGGGCAGGCCCTGCAGCTTTCTGTGCTTGCGTGAGAATTCCACATCTGTCTCCTTCCCTCCTGCAGAGCTCAGGGCTGCTTTAAACACCTTCCTGGGGAAACTCATTTGCAGTTGAACTCACTTCATTTTCTTCCTTCTTTCTCTTCCTTATCCCCTTCCACATCTCATATCTTTCCTCCCAGGTAATACTTGGAATGCTGCAGAGTTGCTGTCTTTATTTAGAGTTGGAAAGGGGCAGAGGCAAGATGTGGCATTCCCACGGGTTTGTTTTTCTAGTCCAGTTTTGGCTGTTCACAGAGGAAGTCTTCGTGGTGCTCTCACTGTCATTCTGTGTGGTTCTGTAGTCAGGGATGTGATAGTGAAGCTGTAAAAAGTGTGAGCATTGTGTGCTCAATTTAAAGAGTGTCAAAGCCTCCCTTGTGCTGCTTAGATGCTGAGACTCCTAAACTTGAGCATGAAAAAATGCCAAGTATTAGCCTTTCCTAAGTTTTTGTTTTAAGGACACGGCCTTCCACAAATATACAAAATAGTCCTTCCACAGAGCTCGTACACAGAGCTCGTGCCAACATAGAGTCAGGAGAAAGAAAGAAAACCCAGCAAATATCTTTATGTAGCCCTTCCAACGTAGCTGTGTTCCAGGATGTATTGTTTCAGGTCACGCGTGATACCTCGCACACAGAGAGTAGATTGTTTCTGCCGGAGTCCAGGTCTTCTTGTTCTCATTTTCCTTTCTAGTTTTGGAGTTTTCAGCTTCTGTTTGTGCCCTGTGGTACCCCTCTCCTTCAGGTTTGTCAAGGATCATATTCTTCTCTTCCTCCTCTGTGCTGATGCCTACAAGGATTGGAAATCAAGAGCATCAGCTCTCTCGTGGTCCAGAAGGGTAATGGTGGAACAGTCTTGTGGCTGTTAGAGCTTTGTGTTTGGCTGCTGGGGAACTTTGCCATGGCCAACTTCACCAGGTCCTCCTGACTGCACTGGCCCAGGGTGCCCAGAGAGGTGAGGGTGCCCATCCCTGCAGACATTCAGGTCAGGCTGGGGGGCTCTGAGCTCCTGATGGGGCTGTGGGTGTCCCTGTGCGCTGCAGGGAGTGGGGCCAGAGGGCCATCAGAGGTCCCTCCCGACTCAGATGGTTCTGTGATTCTGTGACTAGGTAGGGCAGGATCCAGTATTTTTGGGGAGAAGAAGCAGATGCTAAGTTGCGCAATGGTCTCTCTGTATCAACAAAAGACAATTTGTCTTTGTTAAAATTCTAGGTTGTACAAAAGGCCTGTTTCACACAGGTTTCTCTGCTCCTCCCCTTTGTTTAGCCGTAGGGTAACCTGGACTGGAGAAAAAATGACAAGGTAATTGTGTTGGCCTTTGCCTGGCTGATGTGGCTTAGTGTGTGCTTTAAAAAAATTACAAAAGAATAATAGCCTTTCTCGATCAACAGCCACCAAAATTAAGATATGCGAGGGCAGGAATTGGAGTTTTCTTGGTGCATTGTTTGCTTTTTTCATAGATATGGATGGGTAATGGGAACAGGGCAAACTCTGCCCAGGATTTTGTGTTTTCGACTTGCATAGACTTAATGTCAGATTAGTTCAGCAGCTTAGTGAATGCGGTTCCAGGAAGAAAACAATGAGAGTGACATAAATGTTGAAGAATTGGATTACATGGGTCCTGCTGCAGTAAATGAGGTAAAAGAGGGGTAACTTGGGTTTGAGTCTGTGAAAACTAAGGAAGCTTTTGGCTTACGTTCTAGTTATTAATTTACTCTCTTGGAGAAAAACAAAATAGTCTTTGAATAAACCCTTGTTATAGGCCAAATTAAGTATGTCACTGCTTAAGAAATCCCACTGGCTTCTCTGGAGCTGACTCAGACTTGGCCATATGCTTCATTTCTTTGCTAAACAGGAATCAAACTAATTTTTTTAATAAATTCACAACATTTGTTTAAAATACTTCACCGCCGCAAGCTGCAGAAGACCAGCAAGTTCTGCATTTCAGTTTGCAGCTCTCCAAGTTACGCCGGTTAGCAGTCAGTGGGAACAGCTCTTTGCTTGGACATGGGGCCTGGCCATATGAGCGTCGAGAGGTGTTTGGTGGCATTGGGGTTCCTGAGAGAACATGGAACTTTTTGAACTGATACAGATAGCTGTGTGTTGCTGAAATTCATAATTTATACTTGTGCAGGACAGCTCTCTTCGTTACAAACTTTTTTTGTTATACAGTAGTTGAAAAGCCATGTGAATAAGCTGAAATGGTTGTTCTGAGTTTTGGAAAGGCCTCTTGAAGCCTGACTCTGGAGTTATGAAATGTGATAGCTGTCAGTTCTTTGAACTCGAGGCTGTTCCGTGCTGCTGGTGCCGCGTTTTAATTCTCCTGCTTGGAGTTGTATAACACCCAATTAAAGGCATGGAGGATTATGCTCTCTGAGGTCTTGATGACATCTTAGATTTGGGATTGTATTTGGGGGAAAACTCGCAGTTGTAGCACGGAGCAAAGGCAGGGCATGTGGCTAAACAAGCGTGGTTCTTTAAATAGACATTTTGGTGTTTCAAAACCTGATCCTCCATCTGGGGAAGCCAAGGAGGACACAGAATACTTCAGCCTGAAAATACTTCCATCTGGCAAATTATCATGTGCCGTTTTGGCCATGACTTCTCTTTGAGCTGTTTTCTCTTTTAGGTTTCTCGCCATGTGTGTTCGTTCCCTTCCCGTTGCGTGGATGGATTTGGGGTTGTGGCTGTTCGTGAGGGATACACCTGGCAGCGCTAGCTCAGCTGCCATCCCCAGATCCTTCCTGCCAGCTTCAGAGGAGTTCACAATCCATTCATTCCCCGTGCTTGAAGGCCATGCAATTACTTGTCTGTTCCCAACAGAAAGCAGGCGTCAGATGAACACCGCGCACGATATAAATGGTGTATGAATGAAATTTACACCAAAGTACAGTTTATATTGTCATGTTTTTCTTTGTCGGGAGATAGACCCATGCAGCAGCTGTGGCACAGGCTTATATTTCATGTACTGGTTGGCAGTACAAATGTATCTCAAATGGAATGGATCAGCGTCTAGCTGTGACACATTCCCATTTATTCTTTAAGATCTTGATCAGAGCATCTAGATGGTTACTAATAAATAATACTTGCACCAACTGAAAGAGTGAATTAAAGCGTGTAGCCTGAGGTGCTGAATGTTCCCCTGTCCAAAGACTGCTTGAAAAATATGAAGGCAACTTCTGCTTTGAAGAGAATTCCATAAAGGGGCTAGTCAGAGCACTCGCTTGTGTTTCAACTAGTCCACTCTTCTAATTCTGTCCTCCAAGCAAATGACAGATTTGCATTCAGCCCCCTGCCATTTTATATGCAAATGTCCTATAAGATGATTCTCCCCTTTGCTAATGCACTTCATGCTGCATTTTAAGCTTCATCTTGATGAGTCTGACATTTTTTTTTAGTGCTTCCTTTATCTCTTTCTGGCATTTTTCTGTCCAAAACTGTCATGGAAAGCCCTTTTTTCCCCCCTTTCCCAAAGTTTCATCAAAGAACTGTTTTGATGGCTTAACTTTAAGCATTTGATCTTGAATTCATCAGCTTCTGATTTCTGAGCCCTGCAATTAATGTGGTTGGTCTTGATCTTTTACATGACCTAGTGGCCAAAGCCAACAGTAGGGAAATATATCCATAGCCAGGCTTAGTTAATTCAAATCAGTTTGTAAAACCCATTTTAAGTCTTCTAAAGAAGTGCAGATTATTGGCCCTGGAGTGCGGGGAGCTGAGTGTGTTGGTAGTCAGTGGTGAGAGCGCAGGATTTGCCGGTTCAGAGGGATTAAGCCTCAGAGTTGTTAAGAGATTGAGGAATAGAAAAGATTGGGCCAGTTCACAAATCTCAGAACTGTCAGGAGCCCTCGAGCACCAAAGCAGATATTTCGTGTGTACTCGAGAGATGGCAAAGTTTACAGAGAAAATCATCTCACAGGAGGAATCTTGACTTAAGGCTTCATTACCTTTATGAAAACTTGATAAGCTGTGCAGTACAAACGTGCTCGGTGTTGCCAGTTGTCATTAACCTAGAGGTATTAAGGGATCCCAGGAGTTCTGCTTTGACTTCCAGAGAAATGAAATCCCAGGATTTGGGTGCAGAAGAGCTTTTTTAAGGGGATGTTTCAGCTGTGTGATGTACACAAAGCAAGTCAGGCTGTGGTCTCAGGGAACAGATGCACACCCACTCTTGACAACCGGGAATTTTGGAAGTATTTGATGTGTTTTTAGATAGAGTTTCACTTTGTGGCCATGATGATGATGTAACCAAGTAGCTCCCCATATAAACAAACCTCCTCCTCCCTGGCCTTGGCTTTGGCACTGGCCTCTCTCCCATGCCCATTTTCTCGAGTAGCGCTCATCAGATCCCAAAGTGAGGTGCTCCAGGGATCTGAACCAGTGAGAAAATACTCACATTTTTTGTTGTGGGATTTTTGTTGTGTTTTTTTCCCCCTGGTGTCCCTCCCTGAGCCAGCTCATGCTGTGGTCTGATGACTCCAAGGGCATGGGGCTGCCCATTGCAGCAACCCATCGCGGGCAGCCTCCCAGCCCCACGGCGTTGTTCCCTGCTGACCAGCCAGCAGCATCTCAGCCATCTCACCAGTCCCAGTGTTGATTTCTAGATCTCCTAACTTAGGTTCCACCTCTGGCTTGGGAGAAAGCTGAGCAGGGACAGGAAAGTGGGAATGTGAATGGTGCTCTCTGGTCTGGTCCAAATGAGTTCACAGCAGATTGCAAGGCACTGGAGGGACAACACTGCAGGACAATTATTATTTTTAATTAAAATGTTATTGACTTTCATTATCAGTGAATTCAGATATTGCATAGGCTGGAAACCATTCATTATATTTAGTAGTCTTTGTTCCAAATATATGGTATCAAATGACTAATTTTGTTCAGGCTTTGCAAATGCTGAACTGTAATCCAGCCTTTGCATTGAGCAACAAACCTACTGAAATAATACCAACTAAACCTCTGCTTGCTTCTCCTCCTTCTGTTCAGCGTCTGAACCCAATCTGAAGTTGCGATCCAGACTAAAGCAGAAAGTTGCCGAAAGACGGAGCAGCCCCCTGTTGCGCAGGAAGGATGGCCCGGTGGTCACTGCCCTGAAGAAGCGCCCGCTGGATGTCACTGGTATGTTGGGTGGGCAGCAGAAGCTGCAAACTCACTGGGGTGTCCCTTTCCAAAAGCAATTCTTGCATCTAGCTGATTTTGCGGTCTGGATCTCGTGCAGCTCTTCATCTTGGAGTATAGTTGGTTGTATAGTGATAGGGCGAGGGGCGATGATTTTAAGCTGAAAGAGGGGAGATTTAGATTAGATAGAAGGAAGAAATTCTTTACTCAGAGGGCAGCGAGGCCTTGGCATGGCTGCTCAGAGAGCTGTGGGTGCTCAAGGCCAGGCTGGATGGGCCCTGGGCAGCCTGAGGTGGTTTGGAGCACCCAGCCCGTGACAGGGGTTGGGCTGGATGGACTTTGGGGTCGCTTCCAACCCAAACCATTCTGTCATTCTGTAATATTGGTGGAATTCGCCAGCGAGTGATGCAGATATGTGCCAGCAGCACAGGTCCTTGGGTACCCATCTATAGAGACAGCATTGCCCCATCACAATGACATTTTTTTTGGAGCTACATTTAAGACATGTATAGACAAATGCAGATATGCCACCTGAGTGCTATTTTTTCCTGAGCGTTTCTATGATCTTCGGCAACAGGTTGTTGAGAAATAAAGTTTCTCAGAGGTGATTGTACTGATCTCCATGGGAGGCCATAACTCCTAGCTGCCTTTCTCCAGCAGTGAGTGCTTTACTACCCTGACATGTTTTAGGCTTTGGGAGGATTGCCATTTTTGATTGTTTAGTAATTGTATTCAAGTTTTAAAGCATTTGAGGCTTTTTTATTTAATATGTAGCTGGTATTTTTGACTACGTATTTACCATTTTTTGTTGAAAAATTCTTCTGGGAATGAAGTTTGTCAGGAGGGCTTAGGTTAAACTAGGTTACATAGCTCACCATAAAGTTAATTCTTAGCACCACCTAGGGATGCCTCTGTGTAAGTGCCACTACGTGACCGCTTTCTCTAACTTTCATCTGGGTGTTAAGGCACGCTGGCATGGCTCACACAAACTCCAAGTGAGCTCTTGTTAGGTTTCAGGAGATCCTGGGGCACCTGTGTGCTGCTCTGTCTGAGGCTCTCTGCAAAAGAAATAGATTTCAAGAGCTATGCATAATTTACATCAGGTCTGAAAATCGAATTTACTTCACCCCTCGTGTATTGCCATGTCTTGTGGTTTTTAGGATAAATCAGGCCCTAATGTCTGAGTGCTTGATCCCAGTAATGCCTTCAGAGATGGCAGTGGAAGCTCCTGCTTCTCACAGGGCATGGGCCTGGTTCAGGAAGGCAGCCTGGAGAAAAATCAGAGCAAAGCTGAGCAAGAGCTGAGCTGTGCTTGTAGCTGGCTTATGGTGCACAGAGGGAATGAAGAGGGGCTGAATGTTTGTTTGAGCAGTTACAGGAAGAGGGGAGCTCTGGGTGTAAGATAACTTCTAACAGTCCCTCCCCAAGGATAAGAAATTACTTTTAATCCTTGAATATTCATAGAGTCAAGGTTTGAATGTGGTAGCTTTCCTAAGTCTAGGTAGTATACATGAAATCTTCTCTGTGGTAGTTGGTGATGTGGTACCAAAAAACTCACCAAAACACTGTTCTTCATGCAGTTAGAATACCTTTTCATGAAGAAGTTCAATGCTAGGTGCTCTGTTCGGTGTTACTGAGTTTTCTTGATAAAGAGAAGCCTCCTAAGTGCAGAGAGAATAAAACACAGCAAGGCTTTTTTTTAGGAAAAAAAAATATATTAAAAACCATCTTTGATAATTTGCTGGAGGTGCCTGCAACGATCAAACTAACAAAACAGTATTTACAGAATAATGCCATGAAAGAAATGATTTAAAAAATCCTCCAAGTTGTAACAGTTGGCTTTGATTTCTCCTGGGGCATCCCAGGGCAGTCAGGAGGCTGCTGCAGCCTGTATCCTTGCAGCTGCTGGGAGCTTCTTCTGGCACTGGGCAAATCCTGTGCCTGGGGAGGAAGAAAGCTCAGGAAAAATGCTTTAATGTTATTTGCTTTCAAAAACAAAAGGAGAAACACTGGAAGCTGTGCCATGCACCAGGTGAGAGACCTTCTGAGGGAAGGTTTCTGGATGTTGCAATTCCATACACTGTTTTTGTTTGTTGTTGTTTCTGCACAGTTAATGGGCAGGCTTTGATTTTGAGCTGGCCATCTCCGTGGTTCTGCTTAGTGAGTTCACAGGAAGAGTGTTGACAAAACAGAGTGAGGTGAGTGTCCAGGTGATAACAGCATTATCTGGGGCATTAACTCTGCTTTGGAGCTTTCCGGCAAGAAAGTGTTTTACTCCCAGAGCAGAGGCTTGCCAAAATAGAAGGCAGTGTCCTGAAGTGGACTTAGGCTCTCTTGGATCCAGTGGAACTTGGCCTAATTTTTTGTGAAACATCCGCACTTGTGGTTCAGGTGTGAAGTCCAGCACAGATCGTGGTGAGAGGGAGTTGTTCGGGCTGTAGGCCAAAGAGCTTTAAGGAAGCACTCCAGAAAAGTGGAACAGGACAACCTGGCATACTCCAGTTTGGCTTTCCATGTCTTTTGTCATCTTCCGATTGTATTTAGGGCCATTAATACTCTTTAAGAGAAATTCTCATGAGGTGAAGACGTGAATGAGGTAAGTAGGTGCTTGGAGAGGCTGTCGGAAAGTGTTTGTCAGTATGTTAAGAGCCATGTGAAGACATAGTGAGGAGATGGGAAGGAGGGTTGCCTTCCTCCAAAACAAAACTTGAGGGGTTGTTGTCTGTCTAAATATCATCTCAGAGATTGCTTGTCATGCTAAAAGTTGGTTTTGGATTTGTTTTAGACTCTGCATGCAACAGTGCTCCTGGATCTGGTCCCAGCTCTCCAAACAACAGCTCCAATAACATCAGCACTGAGAATGGAATTACAGGATCAGTCACGAGCATTCAAGCAGAGGTACAGAGCCTTTCTCTGGGTTTAACATTGGGTTCCTCATCAGTTTGCACAGAGATGTAGGGCACAGAGACTGGTGTGCAGCTCTCTGCAAACCCCAGCTCATGACTTGGAGCAGAACTGGGGAGTTACCTCTCAGGCTGGGCTGGCAGGAGGCATTACCTGCTTATGAAATCCAGTTTGAGCCAGCTCAGGAGCTGCCTGTGGTAACTTGCCGTGGTTTTACTATGAGTAGAGAGTGAAAACCGAGTGATTTGACAAGGTAAAACATGAGGAGCATTTCCTGGTCAAATACAAGGATTTTAAAATATTGGGCATCTGTTCTGATTCATTGTGTGTAGGGTGAACTCGTTGTGTGCAGTAGGTTGCTGTAAGTGTGGCCAAACCAGAACTGGATTAGAGGAAACAGATTTAACCTTTTCCTCCCCATTTAGGATTGAAAGCGCGGTGCCAGATACTCGTTTATGTAATCCCGTAAGCTCCCACCATCACCTGAGGCATCTGCTGTGGCTGTCAGGGGCAGGAAATGGGGCTGGGTAGAGGGGGTTCAGTCAGCACAGCAGTTGGCATTACTGAAGCCCGTCTTTTCCTAAAGGCACACATAGGAGTGTGGGCCGTGTTAAGTGGCCCTCACTACAAGCTTAAGAAAACCAAGGTATCATGTCACTGGGGCATTTCTTTTTATCCAGCTTGCCACCAGCTGTTCTCCCTATGAATATAGTGTCTGTCTTACAGATTTTCACTTAATTTTTATTTCTGATGTGGTGTCACAGTGTTTTATGTAGGGAATATGCCTTCCACTCCTCACTCTCCCCTGCCAACTTACCCAAGACACGGCTCTATCCACTCTGTTGTGGATCTTACAGGGTTAAGCCAATTCCTGCAAAGGCTGAAGCAGTCTCAGAGTCTTGACACTTGGAGCTGAAGTGCTCTGAAGAAATGTGGGCTTTGAGATGCACTCTGTTTGGTAATTTGGAGCAGATCTGGGAGGAGATGTTACAAGTGGGGTTGCTTGTTGGGTGTGCAGAGCTGAAGGCTGGCTGAGCTGTGGGCATACCCCAGGTATGTTCCTGTTGGCCTCAGGAGGATGAGTGCTCAGCTACCAGCCCTGCTGCTTCAGGAGCTGCCAATCTTACTTATACTTAGCAAACTGCAAGCCTCCAAGCACTAATGATGGAAAAGCCACAAGATTTGACAATTTCTTGTGATATAAACAGAGCAGACTCCTTCCTGCAAGTCAGCGTTAGCTCCTGAAGATATGTATGAAGACACAGCATTCTCATTAACCATTTTATTTTTCAAATAATTGGAGCTAATCATCTGTGGCTAGGCCCCCAGCACTTAATAAAATGGACACAGACACAACTTTAAGAAGACCGTTTTCAGCAACTGCTAGTAATGCAGCAACTTTGTAAGTTAGGCTGAGGCATGGGGGGTGCAGACAATTCAGAAGGAAACCCCCACGCTGCCTGAGTGCTTGTCTGGGAGCTGTGTCAGGGACAGCCGCCTTCCCTCCAGCTCCTTTTGCAGCTGTATTCCAGTGGCTCTTTCACAGCAAGGCCCCTGCATGCAAAAATCAATTGTGTTGATCTAAAATTTTAAAAAGAGCAATATCTGATGCACCAGCAAGGAGGAAGAAAATGTAGTTGTCATCTTCCTGAAGAGAATGTATGGCGTTTTCCCATCTTTTTATATTTTTTTGGAAAATAGTGAAAACATACAAATGATGGTGCAGGTTTAATGTTCGAGCTGCCCAGGACTGCATGAAGTATATTGGATCGTTGCCATTGTAGGATAGAATAAAGCAAAAAATCACTGTGTGATGGCAAACAGAACATCACTAACTCATTGCATGGGTTGTTCTCCTCCCAGCACTGCAGACATACTTGAATGGCTTAGCTGAGTGTCCTGGTCCTCGCGTCACTTTGTGGGAAGATGGCTCTGCACGGCATGTTGGTGATATTAGCTGATGCAAGGTTTATGTGGGAAAAACTGGACGTGGCAGGGTTTTGGTTTCTTTCAAATCTTTTTTAGTATTAGTATGCCGTGGTAGCCTAGGTGTTTAAGATTTCTTCGATACCGATTGACCAAGTTTTCCTTACGTTCCCACGTTTGCATAGTATTTTTCTTTAAATGTTTCTGAAAAATGAATGTTGCCAACTTAGTGTTCCATGCTCGCCTTTATTTTGTAATGTTAGATCAGAAATGTGTCCCTCTGCTTGTTGGTTCACTCGGTCACCTCCTGAACCATGTCAGATATGGTGGAACCTGGCACTGATCTTCGTTCTTGGAGTTTAAGTGCTTGCCTTCAGCACAGAAAGGCTCGAGCTCTGCCTCCTTTAAAATAAGCGATTCCTATTTTTAAATATTGTTTTTAAAGGCTTGTCTGCCTTGGAAAGGTACATGGTATTCATTGCCATTGTAGCTGATGGGAGTCTATAAAAAGTGCTCGATTACCGACGAAAATTGCACACGCTGAAATTGCTCTCTTCTGTGCAATTCCAGAAATGTTTGTGTACAGTCCATAGATGGGATTTGTATATTTAAAGTGGTGATAATGCTGCTAAGTATCTGATGCTTCTCGTGTCAAGCTGCTGTGTTTTTCTCATCCTTGTTTTTAAAACACATCCCCAGGAGATAGATTGAGGCACAACTCCACTGTATTGATTGTTCAAAGAGAAAATGGATGTCGTTTTGTTTCGTTTACGGTATCAGTAAAATATTTCATTACTCTGCTGGCAATAACTATCTTGTTCTCAATGTGGCATGCTAACATTTTGCGTTATTTAAATTAAAACAAAATTGCCAGTAGTGTTCAAAATTACTCAGAAAAAAAATGTGTGGGTATGCACAATCATATGCCCTTAGCAGGTACCATTGAATAGCAAAATGCTCTTTTCCAATTTCCTCCTTTGTGGCAGCAAATTGGGAACTGAGATCTTAAAAACAGATTTGTTCTTTAATATATTTTCAGTAAGCTTGACTGACATTAATGAAGGCGCAGTAAGACAAAGGGGAATAAAAAACAATTCCCTTTGCAGATGAAATTTGGCACAGTGTCATATGAAAGTGAAGGGGGTTTGCTGAACGTATGGAATTCAGACCCGCTGGACACCAGGACAACGAGCAGCAGGTTTCTGGCACAGTGGGGATTGCATCTGAAACCCCAGTCCAGCATGGGGGTTACCCACCAGCTGTGGGAAGGTTCATTCCTCTTGCCTGGCCATCGCCAACTCCTTTAGTTGGGCTGCCCTGATGGAAGTGTCCACCAAAATTTCTGCAAATCGAAGAGGCAGGATTGCTTCTGAAGGTTGTTGTGTATAAATTGTTTTTCTTTTTTTTTTTTCTTATTTTAGTGCTTTTTTCCTCCTGGTGGTTGCTGCAGTCATGTTACTCACCAAGTTTCACCTGAGAATCTTTGAGAGACAGAAACAGATTTTTGTTTTCCAGAGCTGGCCTAGTCCTGCAACAAAGGAAGTGACCTGCCAAGGCCAATTTCCTTGCAGGACTACATAGGTCTGAAATGTATAAAGCCATTATCCAGCTCTCTGTTCCAGTGATGTACGTTGTTCCATAGAATAACCCTGGATTAATTGCTATCCCTTCTTTTCCGCATTAGCACCTGAGTTAAAGCAGTAGAAATTCTCTAGGAAATCTTCCTGAAATCTAACTGCTGTTTTATTTAAGTTGGAAAATCACCTGTCGCAGAACTTGGTGTGATCAGAGCACTTGTTTCTTAACAGGAAAATCAGGCAGTTTAAAATAATGTAATTTTTATAATGGGCTTTCTACCAAGTATTTCAAATCAATCTCATTTTGAAATTAGGCATTTTTACTTAAGTGTAAAGCGTTTTTACTTTAAGTGCCCGTAAGGTAATTCAGTAAATCTCACATTTCATCCTGAAAATCAGGAAATAGCTACATAAATGCCATCTTAGGGCTTTCTGATGAAATTTTGAGGTCTGGTTTAAGCTAAAGCACACTAGTAAACAGCAGGAATTGTCTGTGATTTGCTAAAGAAAACAACCACCGTTGTAATGCCTTTCTTGTTTTTAAGGTAATCTGGTTTAGCTTTAGAAGGGCAAATACTCTAGAAGGAGAATTAAGTGTTCCCAGGGCCAGGAGTGAAGCTTCCCACTCTGTGCGTTTCTGATGTGTCCTCCCAGCCAGCGCAGTGTCCTCCCTGTCCTGCCGTGCTGTCTCACTGGGACCGTGTTCTTCCTTGTGTTTGCAGACCAGCCTGGCCCACAGACTCGTGAATCGCGAAGGCTCGGTGACGCAGCTTCCACTCTACACATCTCCTTCTTTGCCCAACATCACGCTAGGACTGCCTGCGACTGGCCCGTCCAGCGTAAGTGGTGGGGAATGCAGGCCTTGAATTGTTGCTTGATTCCTCTCTTTACCCACCCTGACCTCACCTGTGGGTTCGCAGGGAGGATCAGCTCAGCAGGATGCTGAGAGGCTTGCTATCCCAACCCTGCAGCAGCGGATCTCCTTATTTCCTGGCACCCACCTCACTCCCTACTTGAGCACTACAACGCTGGAAAGAGATGGGGGGACGGCACACAATCCTCTTCTGCAACACATGGTCTTACTGGAACAGCCAGCTGCACAAACTCCCTTAGTCACAGGTGAGCACGCAGCAGACAGCATCCAAAGCTTGGTGTACAAGAAAGAGCAAATGGCATCTATTTTTTCTTTCATTTGGAAAGTCAGTCTCTTGTACAAAAGAGATACCACGTTATCTATACGTTCTGTAGGTTCAACATATAAATTTGTAGGATATCCAGTGTATGTGATACATTGGATAGTTGCCAACGAGGTTGGCCACATCATCCAGAGGCAGGAGGAAGATTCCTTGTCATTTTGATGAAACGAAATTAAATAGTATTTACTTGCAAACTTACGCTTTAGTTACAGATGTAAGAACTTGAACAATGTATTTATATTGTTCAAGTTCCAGCCACCCTAGAGAAATGCAGCAACAAAAATCTTGTCATTATTCTTCCTGTTTATCACCGATGGTTTCTATTCCATGTATCACAGAAGCACACATTTACAAAATCACTGATTAAAATACTGGCTTTTCATCGTCATTATAAATGGCAAAAATATGGCAAAATCAGCTGCGTTCAAACAGATTGTATTTGTTTGTATATGTTACATTTGCAGTATGTTAATTGCTTTGAATCACTCCCTGTGTCATGTTTTCAGAATTAAGTACCTGTGGGAAGGCATATTTCTATAAATAGGGTTGATTCCAAGCAATATTTCCCAGTAGGACACATTTCTGTTTTACATTGCGCAGTACTGAGACAAAGGATGTTCTACATAGGTTACAGACGTTGATACTTTTTCATTTCTTATGGAAAAATTATTGGGTGGTGAGGCCCTGGCACTGCCCAGAGCTGTGGTGCCCCATCCCTGAAGGTGCGCAAGCCCATGGATGGGCCCTGGGCAGCTGAGCTGGGAGGAGGTGTCCCTGCCCATGGCAGGGGTTGGGCTGGGTGGGGTTTAAGGACCCTTCCAGCCCAACCATGCTGTGATTTTCTGAAATTCTTGAGAGATGTTGATCACTGAAACATAACAGCACTGCTCTGTGGTTTGGCTCACGTCTGGTTTTGCATTCAAATGCCAGGAGTATACGTGGAGTTGTGATAAGCTTATAAGCATGTACATACAGAGCCCTGAGAGTGCTGTGTACAAATTCCATGAGCGTTAATGTAGTTTTCTGTTGCATTCAGTCATGGCTGTTGTGGCACAGTGAGGTTGCCCAGAATCACGACACATCCTTTGTCCAAAGACTGCTGATGAAGAGTCATTGCAGAAGATTTCCTCTCTTAGCAATATCACCAAAACTTTCTCCTCCGTTCGTGCTGGCATTTGCATTAAAGCACTCATAGGGAGTGCTGTTCCGTTTCCTATCCCACCTCTTTTAAAGCTCCCACCTGTTTACAGTGTACTGTGTGTGCTTCCAAGTGTATTCCTTCCAGTGTACCTGCAACGTGCCATGTTTTCAGAGCAAGTACAAACTGACACCGAGAAACATTCACTGTACAGCAGAGCAACAACAAGAAACACACGTTCCAGATGCAGCAGCTGAAACAGAGCAAGCTAACACATGATCTCAAAAGCCCTGAGTGGACTGGCTGCCAGACTCCAGTTAGTGCTTGCGACTTCCTCAGAAGCAAAGTGGAGTTTATTAGTATTCTGTTGGTAGCCTTCAGCTGTAGAGATAGTCTCCTGACTCCTGCAAAATGATCCAGCACACAGCACGCTGTTTCCGTGCAGTTAGACATGGGGATGTGGGGAAACTAAGAGTCCCTGCTGGACAGAGGTGTGCTGATTTAGTGAGTCAGGAAGTGTTTTTGCAAAGCTAATTTCTGGATTTTGGCTGGAGCTTGATACATGGTTCACCTTGAGAAGTAAGTGATAATAAAATCTTAGCAGTATGATTGTCTCCCCCGCTAGATTTCCTTAGATCTGGCATTGCTCTTGCACCAAGTTACTCTGGATAGCATCCCTCACATTGACATGCATATACTGGGGGACGTTGGCCATTCACATGGAAGCAAGCAGTCTTCCAAGATGTTCTGGAGAGACCTACTGGATCCCTTCCTCTGCTCTCTAACTTGAACTTTGCTGTAAGGGAGGTGGACCACATCTTTCCAAATTATTCATATATCCATACACATATTTATGTATGTGTATACGCACACACACATATTTATAAAATAAGATACTCTTTTACATTATTCTTTTCAGAAAAGCAAAAGGTGGGAGAAACTCACTAAATTGCCCCAGGAAGAGAGGCATCTAAATGAATCGGTTTCAAGGAGGCAGTGTCCTGGGCCAGGGACCTGCAGGTGTCTCTGAACTGCTGCCTTCAGCTGGCTGCAGACTTCTGTGCAGCTTTTCTCATTTTTCAACTAATGAAGAACAAGTAAAGAGGAGAAGACAACTTGTCCAACCCTAGAACTGAGTCGCATTTTTGAATGTTACTGACCACTTGAGCAACTTTTACAGTGTTTTGTACAATGAGGTAAAGCAAAAGAGTATTTTTTTCCCAAAAGTGTGTGCAGCCTTATCCACTCTAGGGAGACAGCCATTCGCACAGGTTGTGACTTTCTATCCCAAGGTGTAACTGGCAAAGGTGAAGGCTTGCCCTCAGCTCCTCCACCCTTGGGTTTGGCTTCGTGTTGGGCATGTCTTCACATCCCAGCTTTCTGAGAAGCGTATAAAGATACGTCTTAAGAGAGCAGAGCAAAGACTGGCTTACCCAGGAGCAGCTGAAAGAAGGAAGACAGTTCCTGCCGACATGCGCTCACCAGAGCTCAGATAGGTGTTTCACATGGTTGTCATCCAAGAGACCCAAATTGCCCAGGGCATACGAGTAACACATGCCATCCCAAAATAGCTGTGTGTTTTGTTAGTAGCACAGATGTACAGGACAGTGATGGAAATCTTTTTGACACTTTATCCTCTAAATTAACTTCTTCCTAAAGAAATAATGAAACCTCATTGCACTCATGGTCCTGAAATGCATTGATGTTTTTCCAAGGCAAATGTGGTCAGCAGTTTATCGCATGAAAGCTTTCATTCCTCGTCATTTCTACAGAGTAGATGCAGCACGGCCAAAGGCAGCCACGCTTCCCTACACAGTCTGGAGAGAGAACCAGTCCCATCACCAGCCATTGTCCTTCAGCACGTCTGGGGGCATCCTGTAAGGCAGAGCTGCTGGATGCTGCAGGGTGGCAGCAGGGGCTGGTGCTGTCCTGGAAGTGAACCCAGAGTTACTCACTGTGCTAAGGCAAGCTGTTAGACTTCTGCTTCTCCCTGAAGCCACCACAGTGCTCCTAATTCATGTCATCCACTGAGCGATAGAAAGGTCCCTAAGATATGGCTGAATTTAAGAAATGAAATATTCTCTAGGGTCTCTGAGTAAACAAACAAGCAAAGAATTGAAAAGTATTATTCCATCCAGTGGTCATTAATTGTTATCTGTTCTCTTTTAAGGATGCTTCAGCTGTAAATGGCGAGGTGGCTGGTTTTAACATTTTATGTCGTCACCATCAGCGTTACTCAACAGCCGTTTTCTCCCTTCCTTTCTTCTTCCTTTTTTTCTTCTCTGCTATTTTTTCCTCCATATTATCTTCAGACTGGTATCTTTCAGGACTGCCCCTCCACGCACAGTCTTTGGTTGCTGGAGAACGGGTCTCCCCTTCAATACACAAACTCCGGCAGCATCGCCCGCTGGGGCGCACGCAGTCTGCTCCCCTTCCCCAGAACGCCCAGGCCCTCCAGCAGTTAGTGATCCAGCAGCAGCACCAGCAGTTCTTGGAGAAACACAAACAGCAATTCCAGCAGCAGCAACTGCACATCAACAAGGTAGGCACGACCCTTTTAAAGGCTTTCTTCCTCATGCGGCATCAACACCAGCTTTAGCCAACAGATTCCTGGTTTCTTGTGCTGTAACGTATGTGGTGTCCGACTCCATAAGCAATCCTCCTCCATCCTTGAGCCTCTTTTTCATGATTTTGAGAACTACATCAAGAGGGGTAGGGGTGTGCATCACCGCAGCAAGGATCAATACTGCTGTTGCAGGTGGTGGGAAGCAGTACAGTTCAGACTTTCCAGTAGTGCTTTTTAGGGTTGTCGTTGCTGCCATTCATCCACGCACATATCTTTGTCGGTTCTGTAGCAGAGAACGTAAAATGCTGTCAGGGAATTTGGGGAAAATATCTGTTGTGTTCAGCGTGAACAGGAGAAGGAGCAGTAATGTGAATTTGAGAGGAAAAAAGTGAGAGGTTTCAGACATGACAAAACTAGAAAATAACTGGAAGTGAAGGCATTCAGAAATACTGAGGCATTCTTCACTGAGATTGCCTTTGGAAAGAGAAAAGATGTTCCCATCTCCAGTCCAGATTCTCGTAACTCTGTCCTTGTGTAAAACCTTACAGGTTTCTGTGCATTTCTTCTCCTGAAAATGAGGGCAGTGTTGCTCTGCATCCTGGGGAGGATGTTTTGAAGATTAATTAGAAGTGATTCCAAAACTGCTTTGAAGAAAGAAAGCTATGTTTATTGGCTCACTGTCTGTAAATCACTTAGAGAACATCGAGTGAACAGTGCAGAACACTGCATCGACGTGCAGGTTGCTCTGCAGCCCAAATTATCAGCTCGGGCATCCCACTGTTACTGCTGAAGCTGAGACAAAGCTGCTTTGGGGTGGTGGCTGGGGAATGCATATGAAAAGATAACATCTGTCCTGGTGTTTTAGCCCATCAGGAGGTACTGCTCACCTTCTGAGGGCGAGATCTGACCACAGGTCGCATGGATGGAGCTCTACCAGTTGACCCCAGCTGAGGTTTTGTCAGAAGGCAAAGTCTGTTGATCACCTTGCAAAAGGGCTGCAGGGGAAGGGGGAAGGAATTCGTCAGCAGTGTGATGGTTGTCTGGCTGCCCAGTCATGGCTTTCTTTAAGAAACAAGCCCACCAGTGGGCTTCGGGCTCTGAAGGACAAGCAGGATGCCAGGTGTGCCTTTCAGGTTGCTGCAAATTTAATTTGTGGCGGAGATTTCTCCAAATATTTTCACTGTTCCGTAGGAGAAAATGGGACTACTGAGAGCTGGCTGAAAAAAGTCAAATAACTTAAAACAACCTTCCAGCAAGGAGAAAGAGACAGCTTAAAGCAAGGCCCCCCTGCCCCCCAGAGTGTTGTTTACGGACTGGAGGGAAGGCAGGATGGTTACACAAGCTGCTGACGTCAATGGTGTACTTCTGGATGGGGGCCACCATGCACCGCCCGTGCCAGCCCCAGGCTCGGCCCGGCCCTGCGCACCGGGCTGGTGGGAGCTGCTGTGGCCAGCGACGTTTCCCTCCCCAGAAAGGGGGGCTGGTATGTGAGGCCTGGGGTGCTAGGTAGGGTTTCTTTGTTAGGAAGTCCACTGCAGCTCAGTTTGTTTTAGTTTTTCAGGATTTCCACTGCCAGCACTTGGAGGTGTCCGAGGGCTCGCCGTGATGTCCCTCCCGAGCTCATTCAGGCTTCACTCGGACCTCCCAGGAGCCTGAATCCCAGCTTTGTTAGCCTGGGGACACAGCATCGACGGGGGGAGCAGCTAAACCCAGCACACAGGGGCTGTTCCGTGCCTTTGATTTATAGAAGCAATGAGTTAAAAGCGTTCCGGTGCTCGCTGTGTGTGTGTGTGGCACGTTTATCCCGTGGGACCGCATCCAAGTGCTGACATGGAAGAAGACTTTTCCCAGACACACAGATATTTTAAGACCTTTGTGTGTAGGAGAGTGAGGGCATGGTTAAAAATAATGTAATAGATTGCTGCCTTTTAATTATTAGCAGAGTTGACAGCGCTGTCTGCTAGGGGTGGGTTATATTTCCTGTAAATAATATGAGGCTGTTCTCAATCGCTGGTGAGTTTTCCTGTCTTGAAGATTTTGGCCTTAAACTTGCCCTATTTGGTGTCTACATCAGATTAGATTTTTGAGAGATTGCAGCCAGAACAAGTCCTGTTGTTTCCAAGAAGGCAGCTAAGGAAAACACATTGTATTGCTCCCAGCTGATAAGAATAATTATCTGGGGGGTTCTGCTTTACAGCCTTGGTGCCTGGGGTTTTGGAGCAGTAACCTGAAATTTGACAAATAGGGGAAAATGTAAGGCAGAAAACAGAAGACACAGCCCTGCACACCTGGTATTGGTGTTGTCACCTGGAGGTGACATCTGTGTTTCCTTCGAGCAGGGAGAATAAAGCACACACACTCCAAAAAAAACACTGTTCCCTAAAAACTCTTTCCCTAAAAAATCTTTCAGGTGCTGGAACAGGCTGCCCAGCCAGGGACATGGCTCAGTGAGTGATACTGGTAGCAGGTGGACAGTTGGACTGGATGATCTTGGAGGTCTTTTCCAACCATAATGATTCTGTGATTCTATGAAATAAGGACAAAAGAAACATGAAGGGCAGACAAGGAGAAACAAAGAAGAGGTAAAGAAGAGGCATCAGAATCATAGAATAGAATCATTACGGTTGGAAAAGACCTCTCAGATCATCCAGCCCAACTGTTCATCTGCCACCAATATCACCCACTGAGCCGTGTCCCTCAGTGCCACATCTCCACGGGTCTGAACACCTCCAGGGACGGTGACCCCACCGCTCCCTGGGCAGCTGTGCCCGTGCATCCCTGCACTTTCTGAGAAGAAATTTTTCCTAACATCCAACCTGACCCTCCCCTGGTGCAACTCCAGGCCTTGACCACTCGTCCTATCACTAGCACTGCTGAGTGCTGCTGCAGATCTGGCATTCTCCAGCGCTGCAGAGCCCTGTGCTCTGCCTTGGCTGCTTGTTGGGTGGCATGGAACAGCTCCACTCCCTCCCTGCCACCCAGTCACCCTGAGTTCAGATACAATGACATTCGCAGGGCACTCATGCTGTGGTGATGATCAGGCTACAAAGCATACATAGAAATCAACAGCTCCTTCAAAACCAGGGGGTGGTGCAGTAAATAGGATTGTGGGTAAGATACTGGATCACTCCTTGTTAATTGAGCTCTGTGCAACCTTTGATCTGAATGAGGTGTGAGCCCTGGAAGAGTAAATTCTAAACAAGCCTGAAATTAAAAGCTATACATTAACACAGGTGCATGGGAGAAATGACCTTAAATTGCACTACCAACGCACACTCATGTTTCCCACCTTATTTGCATGTTTAACGTTCAAACATTCATTGGGAATGTTTGGTTTTTTCCCATGGTCGGAGGAGCTTTGCTGGGGGTGAGGAATTGTTGTTTTGCTGTGCAATAAATATACACAGCAGTCCCAGCATCATTTCATCTGCAGCAGTGGTAACTTCTCTACAGACTTCAGTGTCTTTTAAGGTACAGATTTTAGTTTTGTGTGAGAGAGGAGCAGCGTGGTGCTCGCAGATCCCCGTGGCGTTAGAGGTTGGAGTCCAGGGGGTGTGTTGGTCGTGGTGGCCTTCAAGAGCCAGAGGAAGTAGGGCAGTGTTCCATGGTATTTTGAGTTGGAGTTGAGTTGGCTTTCTAGCGTGGTAGGTCTTGAAGCAGCAATTCCCTTTCTGAAGAGAAACGTGCTAGTGAGATTTCTATAAATCCTGTGCCAGAAAACTCAACTTTTTACCTTTCTGTAGGGAAGACGAGTGTTTTGGCTTTCGTCCACTGAAAGTATAATTCACGAAGCCTTCATAGTTCAGATAATCTCCCTTTTAGTCCTGAATTGTCCTGGTAAGCAGATGAACATTGAGCTTCTGTGGTCAAATTGTGGTCCCTCTGGGCAAGCCCCGTTTTTAGCAGACTGCAAAGAGCAGTGTTTCTCCAGCTGGGGCATATATATGGCAATGTATATATGCCAGACTACAGTGCCTGGACTTGTCTGTGGTGCAGCAGTGTTGGGTGGATACATTTTTATTAACACCTAGAATTTAACCTTGGTATTTCCTGCATTTTTCTTTTTTGGAACACATGAGCTGCTTAGCCTCAAGTGACTTCTGGAGCACTTTTTAATATATAGTGTTTAATTTGTACTATTGGAAAAATACACTGTGGGTTGCATTGCACAGCGTTTAGATGGGGCTATTATGCATTGAGCAGTTTAAGGGAAAGCTGTTTTGGTGTAGTCCTTGCTTGTTTATCACTCAAACAATTTCCTCCTATACCCCCTCTCTACTTTCAGGCTGATGGATAAAGTAACAAAAGGTTTTCATCTTCGTGAAGAAATGCACCTCTTGCTGTGTGTATGCTGTTAGAGGGTGTTGCCAGGATCCATTGTTCTGTGGGGTGTTTGTTGTTGCAAATCTGGCCATATGTAGACATACCTGATATAATCAAGTCCATGATTTCAATTATTTTGGAGAGGGAGGAAAAAAATCAGCTTCTGCTGATGCCCAAGCGTTTTCTTCTCGCTCCCCTTCCTTCCCCCCGCGCCCCCGGGCAGTCCCTGTTCTTTGATTCATTGCAGCTCGTTCGCTCCCTCTCACCTAGGCATGGAGGCAAGCAGGCTCATGGTCCTTCCAGCGGGTAGACTGCTTCAGACAGCTAGTTTTCCTGCTGCCTCATCACTTTAGGAAGGAAAAAAAAGAGATTTTATCTAGGCTTCAGCTGCTGCAGGACATTCTGCATGGCCTATGCCCAGTTCTGCCTCTCCCATCGTTCCTTATCATTGCTTGTTTCTCTTTAGCCTATGAAAGTTAAAAGTTAGGCTTTCCCCATTCTGCAAGGGGTGCCTCACCTGGGAAGAGTCATCCTCAATAGCCAGGAGAGCAGGGCTCATGTTTGCCAGTTCCAAGTGATTAATTCAAGCCCTCAGCAATATGTTTTCTCCTCTAAAGTCTTGTCCACATGCCTGCTCCCCATGGGATGCTCTCTGCCTTGTGCCTCCCTGCTGGTGCTTCCCTTTCCCTTGAGCATCCCTGCCAGCACCTGCTCTGCACTGCCTGCCTCTCACCTCTCAGTTCCTAGCCATATCCTTGAGTATAGAGCAATGGTTTTTTGGCTTAGGATGCTTGTGAGCTGAGCCTTTATTGTTTCCTCACCTTCTTTTTTCTCATTTTTACCAAAGCAGTCTCTCCTGCTCTGTAGAGTTGTTCTTTCCTCCTTGAGTGTGTCCTCCTTCATCTGCAGAGGGAGGAAAGGGAGGTTTCCTCTTTTCTGTTCCTCTGCTTGGTTGACATTACCAGTGAAGAAAAGTGAAGTCTCAGCTGGTAACAGCCACTATTCGGCCCCGTTACCCAAGCAGGGAAGCAGCTCCTCCTCTCTGGGCATACTCTGTGCTTCCAAGGACAGAAATGGGTTAGTTCTCAACAGAGTTGTCTGATCTGCCTTTCCGCATCTTCCAGTCTATGCAAAGGTTTGACCAGCTCTGCTTATCTGGCAAAGAGGAATGGGCTTTTGGCATGTTGTCAAGCATGATCTCTTCGAGCTTGCACTGCCTGTAGGTAACCCTGGATGAGTTGCATGGAAATGTGATGGTTTATCCTGAAGTTCAGAGGTGTGTGTGGTGCTTTCAGCCTCCAGCCTATGTCCTTTGCACATCAGTCTGTCCAGCAGCACTCAGTTTTCTGAAGGGACGTGTCTGATGTTATGACTGATACCTCCAGAAAGTATCCCCTCTCCCAGAAAACTCTTGTTAATCGTCATTTTGAAAGCAGTCCCATCAGTGATTCGGGCTGCTTCTGTACTTTAAGTAGCTATTACCATGAGGAGCAACACTGGTGAAACACCAAATTCCTGTGTTGTACTCATGAACTGGAGGGGATCTTGAGATCTTCAGGTTTTACCTACAGTCCTGCCCGACTGTCAGCCTTGCATTTCTGAAGGAACCTTGCGTTTGCGTAGGACCAGAAATTTCTTCTGTTAACTTCTTGTCTTCCTAGGAGAAAGACAGAGAGATGCACAGTTTAATCAGAGGTGTCCAGATAGGAAGCTTTGCTCTGCAGTCTCGTGGAAGTTCTTCGTCTTTGCACCTGCATCCCAAGCAGCTCTCCCTCTGCCTTTTAAAATCAGACAGAGAAGGTATCAAGAAGCAGCAGATACAGAGTAGACAAAACCGATGCTGACAGTACTGAAATTTTACTAGCAAAGAAGAGAGCCCTTTTTTCTTTTTCTATATGAAGCATTCCATGGAAAAAATGGATTTCCTCGTTTTGGAACCTGATGTTGCTATATTTTATTTTATTTTTTTCTTACTGCTCTTTGTGTTTCAAAGAGGTAGATAAGAAATGTGGCCAACTGGTATCTAGTGGTTTAGTAATGCTTGTGAGTTGAGTAGTTACTTCAGTACTGCAATAGCTGTCCAAGACTAGAGAGGCAATGCCTTCCTCTGTGTTTTATGGTGGCAGTGTGTGATAGCAAGAGGTGACGGTGTTTGAAAACAGGAATCACCTCACTGCAAAGGGTACAAGAGAGCTGAGCAGGGGAAAGAGTTGGGCGTGGGTCACTGCTTCATTGCTTACTATTTAAGATATATTTGTAAACATTTTAAATGCTTCCTTAATTCATTCCCTTTCACTTAAATGACCATGGATTCTCTTAAATTAACGTCTTGATTTTAACATGAGCATGTGTTCATAGAATGACAAAAAAGGAAGATTTTCAAGTCATGTCCAGTCATATTTTTATGGACCTGGGATGCACATCACTGTGAATTATGTGTAATTTGTTCAGAACAAAGTACTTTCTTTGCAAAATTGTAGTTTAAGAAGAATTGGGTTACAGCTAGAACAAGTGACATACCAATAGATCCAGTTTATACTGAGACAGCAAACTGAATGTTTGAAATGTCCTTGTCGTTGACCACTTCATCTTTTAGCCTTCATTGCAGCATTTTACACATGTGCTTTTCATTAAATGATTAAGTCTTTATGGAGTTGGAATAATTTAAAATTTCTAGGGAATTACACTGCTTCTCATTTCCATTAGATTTGACAATGACATTGTAAGTTATTTTCCCAGCAATTACTCACCTTGCGTAGTTCATGAGTTCAAAAGGTATCAAGTTCAAAGCCTGAGACCTGTGATCCAAGCAGAAAAATGTAGAAGATGATTTATCGTGATTTAATTATCTTTAAACCAGATTATTTTCATCAAGCCTCAGTGAACTTAAAGAAAACTGATGGAAGAACTACCTTTAGCTTAACGTGGTTTGGCTATGCAGTGTGTCTAACTAGTCATGGAATTGGGGAAGTAGAGGTTATTGGGGAAAAGCCCACAAAAATCCTTGAGGAGTTTTGATCGCAAAATGATTTAGGTTTGTGGGCACCTCTTGGGATCATCTAGTCCAGGCAGGGTCAGCTAGAGCAGCTTGCCCAGGACCACATCCAGCTGGGTTTGGAAAACCCCAAGGATGGAGACCTCCACAACCTTTCTGGGCAACCTGTTACAGTGTTTGACCACGCTCACAGTAAAAAATAAAAATAAAAAAAATAGAGTTTATGTTCAGAATAAAATTCTCTGAGCAAAACACACCAGGCCTGGCAGGCCTAGGTATGTCTAGTGTAAGTGCTGCCCAAACCTGGTCCTCCTCCACCGACATCCTTGCTTCAGACTTCCCTCTGGTCTCAGGGGCAAGTGATAGCTGAAGGCCAGTCTTACTGGGGAAGAAGGCATGGAGCATCGTGCCCTTTTCCATGTCATTTGTCACCAGGTCCCTTGTCCTCTTCAGCAGTGGGCCCACGTTTTCCCTGGTCTTCCTTTTGCCTTTATTATTTCCCTTCATATCCCTTGCCCAATTCAATTCTGGGTCAGCTTTGGCTTTCCTAATGCCATCCATGCAAGATCAGACTGTAGCACTCTTTTCTCCTGTGGGTCACCTGTCCTCCTTCCACATCTTGTACACTGCCTAATTGTGTCAAGTTCGGTTAGATCTCTGTTCATCCATGCAGGCCTTCTGCTGCGTGCTTTTGCTCAATCCCTTACTTGTTGGAATGGATCTTTAGCTTGTAGAAGGTGGTCCTTGAACATCAGCCAGCTCTCCAGGACTCTCCTCTCTCTGGGGCCATATCCCATGGGGCTTTTCCAAGCAGATATTAGAAGAGGCTGAAGCCTGCTCTCCTGAAGTCCAAGGCTGTGGTCTTGCCCTTTGCCTTGCTTTCTCATAACCAGCTGGTCTTTCCTTTGTTTTTGTAAATGACACATCCAGGAGAGCACCTTCCTTGTTGGTGTCTTGATCACCTGTATCAGGAATTTGTCATCAGTGCACTCAAAAAATCTCCTTGACCCTGCAGCCTTGTCCTTCCAGCAGATAATAGGGTGGTTCAAGTCCCTTATGAAGACCAAGGCCTGTGAATTCTTCCAGTTGTTTGAAGCAGTCCTCATCTACTTCTGCCTGATCAGGAAATCTACAGCAGCCTACCCATTGCACTGACAGTCATCTTGGTCTGCCTGCTTATCTTGACTTACAAGCTCCTGACTAACTCCAGACCCATACCAAGGCACAGAACTCCATCCATTCCTGCTCTTTTCTCAGCGTAAAGGGCAGCTCCCCCTCCTCACTTCCCGACCTGTCCTCCCTAACCAGCCTACATCCCTCCATCAAAGTACTCCGGTCATCTGAGTTATCCCACCACATCCCCATGCTCCAAGGGAGATCCCAGCCCTATAACTGCACACAGACTTCAGATCCTCCCATGTGGTCCCCATGCCCTAGTGCAGAGGCATTTTGGGGCACCCAAGAGTGCTAATTTCCCAGGACAGGCTTGAGAGCTTTCCCCACCAGGCTGTAGTGCAGGCACCTCTTTCTTCACATGCCAGTTCTCAAAGGGGTGCCACTTCAGCTCTGTTTTGTAGATGGCTGTTTCCTTTTTTCTCCCACCACCCTGTGCCCTTGCCTTGACTGCCCTGTCCCAGCAGTCTTAGCAGCTGGTTGAGGAATCTCTCCCTCCTCCGTACTTCAAGCTGGCACTACCAGCTGGCCAGCCCATTGAAAAAGATCTATCTAATTAGGTGGGATCCCATCTCTTCCAAGCAGCTGTTGGTTGTGACAACTCAAATGCTTTTGCCAACAGCAGCTCTGCAACCAGTTATTGCTCAGTACAAGATTATTGGCTCTTCATATCTAAAAGGGATGGGCTGCACCCACTGTCTGTACTGGGGATCCACGTGAACCCCACAGAGTTTTCCCTTAAGCTGAGCATGATAAGGACCTTCTGCATGTTATGCTCCTTTCAGGAGCTGACGCACAAACCCCAGTAATCCACAAGTGCCAGAAGGCTGTAGCCCTGCGTCCTCTTCCTTCCAATGCTCCGATGGTAAAAGAAGTTTTGAGTCCCACTTCTGTGACACCTTCTGTTGTAGCTATGAACATTTTCTTGCTGTCATCGGTGTGAAACTTTCAGGCAATTAATCCTTCATGTGGCCTTTTTGTCCCTTTGTATAGATTTGCTGAAGTTATATGGCAGAACCTCTCTGCTTACATTTAGGGAAAAAGGCTTAGTTTCAGGGTTGAGTCAAAGCTCTTCAAAGAGCGAGTTACTTACAAGTAGTCACTCCTTCTGCATGTGTTCAATAACCATGTTTTGATTTAGCTTTATTAGATTTAAAATCAATATTGCTTTTCATACCAATGACCTAATCCTTATTAAAGCTCTGCCCTGACAGCTTTCAAAGTTCAGCATTTTTTTTTATAAGCCTGTGAAACGGGTACAGTCTGAACTCTTTTAAAGAAAGGAAATTGATTTATTTAGCTCTGCTGGATTTAAAAATAGTACACGTATATTTTTGCTCCAAATAAAAATCATAAGCAGCCTGAGACCAAGCACTGAGAGTTTTACCTCACTGATTTTTGCAAGAAGTTTGAGCTTCTGTGAATTGCAGTGAAAATGACATTGTTCCCTGTGTTTTAGCAGACACTTGCAGAGAAGCTCGCTCCCTCTCGTTAGGAAGGTCTGCTTAGAATGGTGCTCTTCTTACAGTCGATTTCTGTAAAGATGCTGAGAGTGTGGTGTCCTCCGTTTTCTCTTAACTGACTTCAGAAGAGTGCGAGTTTTGGAGAAATGTTGACGATAAAATTCTGATATTTATGATAATTTGTGAAAATGTATGGTGGAATTCATGGGGTGATTCCAGAAGAAGCCACACAAACAGTAAGCAGAACCTCCATGAGAGCATTTGTCTCATTTTTTCAGGATTTTAATTGCTAAATCCATGGTTGTTATGCCATTTGGGAGTTCACTGGCATCCATAGGTGAGGAGGGACAAGAGGTTCTGATTACTCAGGACACAGTGTTTCTTTGGTAGCACTTAGTGCTGAGGCTAACCTGATCCTTCCATTGCACTGTTGTTTTGGACCTTGTTTGTCGGATAAGAGCTACAATTCACGATTTCTCTTTTCATGAAGCTGATTCTTTGAAGAGAACGCAGTCAGCTTGACCTGTAATGAGTTACGCTTTGTGACCCCTTAACCTCTGGGACATTTGCAGATCATATCGAAGCCCAACGAGCCAGCCCGCCAGCATGAAAGCCACCCGGAGGAGACAGAAGAAGAGCTCCGAGAGCACCAAGCCCTTCTGGAGGAGCCGTACAGCGACAGAGTTGCAAGCCAAAAGGAGGCCCCAGGGCTGGCCAACATGGTGCAGGTGAAGCAAGAGCCCATTGAGAGTGATGAGGAGGAAGCCGAGCCCCAGCAGGAGCTGGAGTCTGGGCAGAGGCAGGCTGAGCAGGAGCTGCTCTTCCGCCAGGTGAGCTCCCAGAGCCCTCCTCCTGGAGCTGAGTTGTTGAGCAGCATCTGGAGCGATGGGTTGAATCTGTGTACTGCTGTTGTGGATTAACATCAAGATGATAACCAGCCCTCACATCACAGATACTTACAGCTGCTAGGAGCAGGTGTCAGAAATCTATTAGTGGTACAAAAAAATGTTTGCAACTAACCCAAACACCTAAAATAAGATTTTCCCAGCCTTTGACTGGTGGATTGTAATCATCATATAGGACCAAGCTACCCTTGTATGTGTAGAGAACGGGGAGGTTAGCACTAAGCTATCGTGGCGTACACCACCTGTGCCTGCAGACACATACCCAAGCATCACTGCATGTGGCCTATGGAGAAGACAAGCCTTGGTGTTTGTGAGGGTGCTGTTATGGGCCTCAGGGGGAGAGGGGGGTGAGAAAAAGTCTTGCAAGAAAGCAGTGCAATTGTTTTACAGAGTAAATGCCCACATTATTACAGTGACCATTTAGGACTTGGCTTTTTGTGAGCACCCTATACAGCTCCAAGGGGGAGAAGGTAGGGGGAAATCACCAATGGATGCCATCCTTTTTCTGGAGTCACATTGTCAGTTCAAAAATCCCAGAGAAGAGAATCTGGCTAATCTGCGCAAAGCAGTCAGTGTGTTTGCAGCCACTCAACCACTTTCTGTTTGTTTCTTTGGGAAGGCAACGTGCGTCTTAACATTCTTTGAGTACTATGTGCTAGCAGAGAACACGCTGGTGCAGAGCATCCTAGCAGAGGGTTTTGTTTGAGTCTGATGTTTTAAAACAAACTGACTGCTGCATAGAAGGGCTGGTAAGGGTTGGGGTGGCAAAGTGGTTTTGTTGGAGGGGATTCCTTCTCCAGCACTGCAGATCCCAGGGATCCCAGGTGTGCTCCCTTTTGATGGTAAAGACCAGAGGCTTGGGATTGCAAGCAGTAAATCCAGTAACAATGTAGCATAGCATAATCTCCCAATTACCTGGCAGAAAAACCCTTTGTGGTAGCAGTAATGAGAGGGAGAAGGTTCGGATTCTCTGGAGGCACCTGAAGCGCTCTGCTCATCTCTGCAGCCCTCAGAGCCTCGTGTAACCGCTGCGTGGGCTCTGCAGCCAAGAACAGATTGCTGAAGCCCTGCCAGGGTGTAGCTCTCTGAGTAAATCCACAGCCCTTGGCTAGGGAAGGCGGACTGGTGCCAGGCTTGCAGTTGCAATGTCTGAATCAGGTGCAAATTGCTTGCTCTGCGTGGATGTTTGCATCGAGCCACTCACTGCCATCTCCAGGCCGACTCGCAGGCCCCATGTGTCGCATTTCCAGCCCCTCGCTGAGGAGCACTGTCTTCATAACAGTGCTGCTGTGGGGGATCAACGCCACTGCCAACGGTGCTTGTGCAGAGCAGTTTCCTTGATTTACACAATCATACATAGGCCTCATTTTCTTGGTAAAAGCAAAGAAATAAACACAGTGTGACACGCTGTTGGTGCCGGCCCTTTCGTGAGGGCTGCCTGCAGCACCTGCCCACTTCTCTTCCCACAGCAAGCCCTCCTGTTGGAGCAGCAGCGCATTCACCAGCTGAGAAACTACCAGGCGTCGCTGGAGGCAGCTGGCATGCCTGTCTCCTTCGGAGGCCATCGACCCCTGTCCCGTGCACAGTCATCGCCCGCCTCGGCCACCTTCCCCATGTCCGTCCAGGAGCCACCCACTAAGCCAAGGTTCACGACAGGTAATGTCTGGGGCGCTGGGAGCTCAATCAGTGGGGCTGGGGGAGCCCTTTCGCTTCACGCTGTGTTTTTCTGCCCCATGTCCCTGTGAGACTGTCTGTCTGAAGGCTGGATCTCAGCTGCGTCTGTGGGCTCTGTAACGTCCTGTTGCCTTTGAGAATGTGATTAGGTCATCTTCTGCCCTGCTGTCCTGCTTTTTCCTTCCGCAGAGGGACAGACACTCTACAGTCCAGACAGAAGATAATCTACAAAAATCAATAGAAACATAGTGTAGAGCTTTAATTATGTATCTATCTCACAAAAAAAAAAAGACAAGCCATACACTGTGACAAGGCTGATTTAGATGCAAGGAGAAGAGAGGCAATGTTACTGAAAAAGGACAGCATGCCAAATGCAGTGTCTATAAGCTGTATTTTCTGCACCTTCCCCTGTCCCTGCACAATCTCATGCCATAAGTTACCCAGTCTGGGCTCCCTGCCGGTCTGCCCCTCCTTCCACAGCACAGCCTGTGCCTGTAGGTTAGGGAAAGTGGGACGAGTTGATTGCTCCAAGTTGTCAGTGTGCAGAAACAGAGCAAAGAGTGTTTTCATTGTTTTCATACCTGTTTGGACTGCATCTTAAAAGAAAATGAGTGTAAGTCTCATGTGTTTAGTCTCATGAAAACCAGAAATGCAAAGATGTTGGTCTCCCCATGAAGATTTAAGGTGAAGAATAATTACTCTTCTTAAATCAGTGAGTGCTTACAAGCAACATTTTTCCATCAAAGTCTTTTCTGTCTCTTCAGTAGCTCTATTAACAGACAAAAGTTAATGATGTGCAACTTTTCAAGCCCCACGTTAGGTGATTAGGTGACCTCATTTTGAAGTCTGCCTTCTTCCCAAAATGTCAAGCCCTATTTTGTCAATGAACATTTCGCCATATGATGTGTTCCCTGAGCAAAGGGGAAAAAAAAAGGGCTGCAGTAAGGGCAACTCATGGGTTTGTTTCTCTCAGATTTATCCGTTTAATCTTATTTAACCCACTCTGTTTTGCATCATTAGAATCAGCACTGTGAATTAGATACTGATGGTATAGCAATAGTGATGCGTTAAAGCTGACTTTGCTCTTTGGCTGTTAATTGCAGGGTGAGAAGCATGTGCAATCAGCTCTCTAGAAGTCCAGGTAGTCTCTAATTTTTGTAAATCAGCCCTTCAAGTCTCCATCTGCTGCTAAGATTTAAACATTGGATTTTAGCAAAACTACATTTCTAATGTAGCCAGTGACAGCATCAAGATTATTCTAGCTTTTGGCTTCTGCCAAGGGTACAAAGAAGGGTAATCCTCCAGCTCACAGTCACACCAGATGAAACTTGAGCGTCTAATGCACTTAGACCCAACCCGTGGTGCTTTGAAAACAATGAGGAAGCCTGGCCCCACTTTAAGAGATTATTCGTTCTTTTTCTTTCCCTCTCCTCCTCCGGTATTTAAGTCACCTTGTCAATCATATGAAAGACTTTGAACATACAATAACATTTCCTACGTTGTACTCAGATATGTGCCTCTGAATTTCATTAAGATTACATAAGAATGTAACAGTAAGAATGCAGGTTTTGAGAAAGACACTGTTAGAGAGTGTGATGATTTGTTTTCCTTGGAGGAAGGGTTAAAAAAAATGAAAGAAGTGAAAAACCATTGTTTTTATATAGTACCATACATCTATTTAATCCAGTGCAATGAAATGAAAAATGCTTAGTGTATTTCACCTGTTAAACATCCTTGTCATGGCATTTACTCACGTCCAGACTCCAAGGGCTTGATTTTTCCACTGCCATCCATGCAGATCTCTGTGTTTATGCTAGGTGGATGGAGGAGGGAAAACACAATAAACTGCTGTCAAGGGAGAAGGTGGGTTTTGGCATCTGCTGGCACCAGTAAAGGTACAGAGCGTAAGAGGTGAGACTCCTCTTGCTAGATTCATGGAAAATGGATGCAAGGCAATTTTGAGAGGGGGTAAAATTCTATTTCTTTCTATGTAACAAACTTCAAAACCTCTACGCATTCAGGCCTTGAAACCTTTTTCCTTCCCTTTTTGTTTCCCAAGGAGAGGTCTTTCAGACAAGCAGTTACTGCGTTCCCTATGTGCATTCTTACCCAGGCGAAGGACCAGTTCAGTGATCCAGCACTATTGCTTGTAGTGACAGGAAAAAAGAGCCTCCTGCTCTGAGCACGCGGGCGCAGGAAGGAAAGGCAGATATCTCAGATGTCAAGCATGTGTGCACTGCTAAGGCTGGTTCTGTTTTCTTGAAGTAGTCTACAGTGTGTCAGTGATTGTGTTCTTGGAGGTGGATACTAAAGCTTAATCGCTAGGATTGAACTTCTCTTTGAAAGGCAGGAAATTAAAGCCTTGGGTATTTTTCAAAGCAAGCGGTGCCGAAGTGCATCAGGCTTCTTTTCCACTAGGGGAATCCATCTGTGGGATGAGTGGCTGCTTTGGAGACTGATTCTAACACAGTTATGTGCTTTGGATTTCAGAGAAATTAAGATTTGAATTCTTGTGGTCGTTTTGTGGGAGGTGTGGAAAAGCAGACCTCTTTCAGTGGCCCTAATGAAGCCAGCAATGACAAATGTGACTCCTAGGAGATCTGTTCTTGTCCAACAGACAAAGGACTTCTGTGTTCAGAATACTATGTAGATAAGGCTAATGCTTTCTCCGGACAGAATTAGGAGCAGATAGCTTGTAATTCTGTTTTTTATGTGTAATTTATTTTCCTGTCCCTGTCAATGACCAGTACCCGAGACTTCAAAGGTAAAGAAAAACGACAGAATACGCTGCTCAAACGCGGTGTGCATTACTGCACATGAAAGTGAAAGCAGTGCCCTCCCTGACTTCTTCAAGCAGTCCTTTTTGTGTCCTGAAGCACGACATTTAATTTTCCTTCGTAGGAGAATATGAAAGAAAGCTAGTCCTTGAACTTGCCCTCTATAGCATCAGTAGCCCCCTCGACTTTAATGAGTACTTCTGCATGCACCATTCTACGCACTTGAATAAGGCTTCTCAGGTTAGGCCATTAATTTGCATAGCCCCAATTATCCAGTCTCTGATCTCCTATAAAAATGGTTCCACAAATTATCCTGATGTTCTGCATTAAAGTATTTTTCATTTCTGATGAAGGCATTTATTCTCTCCTGTGCAGAGCAATATCATTATCTGAACCCGAAATCGCATGTTTGTTCTGCCAAGAAAGGCGAGTTGGTTGTACTTAAGTGCTGACCTTTAGAAGTGATTGTTCTCATGTCTTAAAGAGAATTGCTTCCAATATCACTTAATTTAACTTGTAATGGCCAGTGTAATTTCATATTTTAAGCTTAAATTATCAAGTTCTCCTTTGTGTATGTGTCTTCATCTGAGTGTCCACAACCAAAGTAAGCAACTTGGAACAGTTCCCTTCTCTCCAATGGTTTAATGTTTAAAAAAAAAAAAAAAGTTGATTGACATGATCACAGCACAGAAAAACTTTGTTGAGACTGTGCTGTTATCAGTGAATCTTTGGCAAGATCTTTGGAGAAACTTTATAGCTTATCTAAATTGCATAAACCCTGCTGTAGTGCCCATTAGCTTCAAAAATAGGGATGAGTAGGCATCCTACCACCACATTTTCTGACACCCTTTTCTTTAATCCATTTTTCTACCTTAAATTGAATAGACTCTTAGTAGAATCCATCTTAGATGTACACATGCATTTTAAGCACACCCGCAGCTTTCCAGCGTTTGCAGATGAAGCTGAAGTGATGCTGGTTGCTGTGGCTGGGGATCAAGCCCACGGGTGCCACCTGCATTTGCTCTCATCATTGCAACTCTCTTGGGTGGCACCAAGTGAGGTGAGCTGGTAAATGCCACTGCCTAGTTCTGAACTTACACCAAGCTTCCTTCAAAAAAACCTGGGAGGTGACTGGCAACTGTGCTGCACTGTAGGTTGTCAGGAGAGCAACTGGAGAATGTAAAGTCAATGAAAAAATCTAGATTTTTGTTAGTATTTATCACTGGTTTTGTCTGTTCTGGCTTCTGCCCTGCCAGTGCTACCCAGACACAAAAGAGAGAACAAGACAGAAGCTTGTAATCTGACTAAACATTGTTTTGCCTGCATAGCTAGGGTTGCATCCTGATGGTATTACAGGAGTTATTATTTAAAGCTTAGGGACTTGGGAAAAACACCTTTAAAAAGAAGCACAGATTGCAATGTAGATTCTCACACTTACTATTTAAGTAGTGTTAGACCCCCCCTCCCTCCTCAACTTTCCAGTGCAGTCAGTATAATTCACTGTCGAGTTGTGCCCACTTCTCAAGGAGCACAAAGATTTGCCAGAGCAACAGCCTGGGAACCCAGGAGGCAAACAAGAAAAAGCTGCTTAAAACGTTACTGCTTGGAAGTGCTTGATTCTTCCTCAGACTTGTGACAACATGATATGAGCTAGCCTCAGGTTTATCTCCAGGTTGGAATGTCCTTTCCAGCTTCTTGGTCTGAGTTTTTCTGTGTTACATTTTAGTTTTTCCATTTGTATTAGTGAACTCTCTGGTGCACTCAGTTGCCTGTACTCCATGCAGAGTCCTTTTGCCCTTCTCTTTGCCCATCCCCAGAATGCCTCACTTGCACTGTCTCTCTGTATTTGGTTGTAGGCTTCTCTGTATACTGTCCTGACTGCTGGAATGATTTGCTTTTGTATTTTTAATTGCTTTTCCCACCATTCACTTTTGATTATTAGGATCTCATGGTCACACATGAAGTATTTTTACCTATTTCTTTTTCCAAGCCGTTGATTTTAAAGCTTTCCAGCTGTGGGTAAACCCCCACATCCAATTGCTTTGTAGCGAGGTACACTTTGAACAGTGCTAGCAAGAACAGCTCAGGTGCAGGATCCCAGTTGGGCTTGTTGCTTTATTGTTTACCAAAAGCTGAGCTCTGGTAAGAATTGAGTGTATTCATACACTCTGTATGAATACAGAGTGTATGTATTCTGTATGTATTCAGAGTCTGTCTCTGGCAAATGTCAGCACGCCAGGAAGGTGCTGTCCTGGCCCTGCTGACGCCAGCAGCAGGATGCTCCTGGCTTGGGAGCCAGAGGTGCAGCCAGCAGCCAACACCTTGCTGCTTGTGCATCTTTCTGCTTAAATTCAAGGCTCTTTGTTGAGCGTGGATATCTATGTTTAATATAGACACATGCACTGGTTTGCTTTCCATGTGTGTCACTGAAGTCCCTATAGATATGTCTGGAAGTCAAAGGTGACAGAACCGCTTTCCTATTTCAGTGTCAGCAATTTACCCAAACCTGTGGCAGTCTCATGCAAGTCTTGGAACATGCCTACACAGGGACCTTTTTGGTACCAAGTACTTTGTCAAAGTGCCTGTCATCCCCTGAAGATGACTTGCCTTCAAAAAATTAATTAACCTCAGAGGAAATATGTGCATGAGCATCTACAGACCTTATGCTGGTCAAAATACAGTGGGGAGTTTTCAAGGACAGCCAGTGTTGCCATTAGCTTCTCCTCAGGTGTCATCTGCAGGGCTTGGCTTTGCCCAGCAGCTCCTGATGGAGTTTGATGATGAATCAAACACCAGAGGCCTCTGCTGAGCTTTGCAGCACGCTCTTGCTCAGCTGAACTTTGGCTAACCCAAAGCCTGTCAGTTCACCAGCACTCCATTCCCCTCCTAGAACTCAACACGTTGTGTTTCTTTTTCTTTGCGCTCACCTACAGCAAAGCGAGGAGCTGCCAGGTACCTTCCCTGAGGCAGCATAGCTGCGTGTCAGTGCCAGGGTTTGCCTCGGAGGGGAAGGCCAAGTTTTGCAGAGGCAGAACATGCCTGCGCTCCCTGGAAAAGTGTGAGCACAGCTCCAGTCAGGCTTGCTAGCCGGGGTGCAGGCAGCAGCACAGAGCTCAGCTCCAGGCTACGTGTCCCTGTGTGTTCTCGGAGGTTTTTCACAGGCCTCTTTGAACTCCTTGCAGCTGCAGTTTGTGCCGTTTGCCAGAGTTGAGCTGCTTACCTGAAGCCCGCTGAGCTAGGCCTCGCAGGCCCAACACCGCTAGGCCCGACACCGCTAGGCCCAGCACAGGCACACTCTGCTGGGATTTAGGAGGAGCTGAAGGATGGAGCACATTTAAACGTTTCACTGTGCCTCTTTTGCAAATTGAAGAATAAGTTTTTTGTCACCTGGATTGCGTAGCTATGGAGGAACTGCTGGTTTTGTTCAGTGGAACATTGGCTATGAAATCACAGCCCCCGTTCAGAACTGCACCCAGGCAACTCTGGAGCATGAAGCAGTCTCCTGCGCTGTTGTCGTGCCACACATATGTGTAATGCAAGGGGATTTAGCTGCCTGACTCCCACGTTGAAATAAAACAGCACAACTAAATACCTGCATATTGTGTTGAATAATTATGCCCAAGTGTGTGCTACTAGACTTAATTAGTATATCGTTAGATAATGTTGATGCAAAGACTTCAGCACAAGCTATTTTATGAAGCATAGTGCCTGCTAATGACTTGTTCCTTCTGGTTTTTAATCCCAAGCCCTAGGGCCATTTTAGCAGCAGTTATAAAAGTACCCAGTGGACGAGTTGTAAGTCAGCCCCCTGCTAGATCGCGTTCCAGTACTGGCATGCTCACACTCATGCCAACGCTGTCATTTGTCACCTCCTTCTGTCATTCTCACAACCTCGGCCTGGAGTGATGATGGTGACTCTTTTCCGTATCTGTTGAGGATTTCTAAAGGAGGGGATTGCTGCAGGTTTGGTTCTGTTTCAGAGCAGCTGCCCACCTTGTTTCCTGTCACCTCAGACT
The DNA here is from genome assembly GCA_013396635.1 of Penelope pileata. Taxonomy (NCBI): domain Eukaryota; kingdom Metazoa; phylum Chordata; class Aves; order Galliformes; family Cracidae; genus Penelope; species Penelope pileata. The sequence goes on along the minus strand of WBMW01004298.1, from coordinate 57,141 downwards.
GTCAGAGCTCTGTGCCTCCTGGTGGGACACATAAGTGTTCAGTTGAATGCAAAGTGCTGTGGATCCAAAAAAGAAGAAAAAAAAAAGAGTTGTTCCATATACCTGGCGAAACAGTTTCATTCACTCACCAACTTTGTAACTCCTGCTGCAGGCCTTGTCTACGACACCTTGATGCTGAAACACCAGTGTACCTGTGGAAACACAAACAGCCACCCGGAGCACGCGGGGAGGATCCAGAGCATCTGGTCCCGGCTGCAGGAGACGGGGCTCCGTGGCAAGTGCGAGGTAAAGCGAAAAACAAGCACTGGCGAGGGGACAAGGTGGTGGGCCTGGGGGAGAGAGCACCTGGGGTGTCTGGTGGGTTCAACTGCAGGATTGCAGGCAGCTCTAGGGGCCAGTGTCTGGTTTGGAAGGCAGCGAGCATTCCGAACCTGCAACTCGGACTGGTGATTGCTACCTGGATGTGCAAACTTTACACGGCATTCCGGCTTCGGGTTTTTATAGCTCCAGCTGTTGGCGATGTTTTGCCATCTGTGGCTTAAATTTAATCCATTCCTAGATGACTGTGTTTGCGTGTTTGTATGTCAGGAGTGCTTTTGTAGCGATCTAATTTCATTGCGTTGCCATGAATTACAAATTTTGCCATGAATTACAAATTTTGTGGGACGCTGGAGAAAGCTCTTGCCCGATGTGAACTGCAGGGTTTTGCTGTGAAGTGGTCGTGTAATTTCCAGCCCTGTTCCCTGTAAACTGGAAGTCCCTATCCACTGTTAGATTTTGAAGCTGCCAAATATAAGAGCACAACATGAAGTGACCACGTCATTTCGTATCGCTCCAATCAGAGCAACAGGAGCTGTGGAGCAACAAGTTTGTATTTTGGTGTTCTAATAACTTTTTTAATACTCTTTGATAATCAGTGGTCAGCCTGCTGTGAAAATACTGTGAAAAGAATGAGGGTAGATGAATGTAATCACCTACCTAAATTAATTTTAGTGGACATGCATGTTTTAAGAGCAAAGCAAGCTAAGTGAAAAGTTGCTAAAACAAAAAGACTAGTGATTAATAGTTACTATTCGTAGCTAATGGTAATGATGATAAATTAACGATAGTATGTGTTCATCAGTTCTTTGAGCATCTAGGGGGATTGAATCACACTATGAATTGGAGTTATGTCAGCTTCTGGCTAGAAATATTGTCTGAGCGGTCAGAAAATGCATCCACGTGGTGGCAGCATTGCCATTAGGTAAAGCTTCCCTGTCAAACTCTTATTTATCCCTCTGGAGAGCAAGGAAGAACTTCAAATCTGTTTCTGTCTGTTGAGACCCATTTAATTGAATTGTGGGATTATGCTGTCTGACAGAAAAACAAGCACCCCACTGCCACCTGGCTTCTCTGCTTAGAAGTAGCAGTTGGATCATGCAGTCGTAGTTGCCTCGTCTCCTGGATGTGTGTTACAGTTGGCCTCTGATGTATGAAGTTCTTCATACCCTTATGGCCACTGGTGAAATTCAGCCTCATCTTGACTCTTCCCTCTTCTGAAAGCATGACATATGTAATGCTAGTTTCCTACCTCAACTCCTGTATTTCCTTCTCTGCTGTTTTTCCTAGAGGCCTGCCCTGCCCTTTCAGGATAACCAGCCGTGCTTTTCTCTCATTTGCTTCCCTGTTCCTTTACACCCACTGTCCCCTCCTCCTGCTCAGACATGAATTCCTTATTTATCCTCACTTTTCTCACAGGCTTTGTGAGCACAACCTTTCTCTCTTTCTCCGTGTCCTTCCTACTTCCTTGCTCCCGTGTTCTGTACTCAGTAGGGATTTTCCTGGAGCTGCAGACACTTGTTCACCTTCTGTTGTCCTTGACCAAAGTAATTAATTTTCGTGCTGCAAAGCCATTTTGGTCGTTTCCTGTCCCAGTATTAGGTTTGCAACAAGTCAGCAGCAACACCAGGGTTATGACACTCAGAAATTTGCCAGGCGGTATTTTTTTTTTTTTTCTGAGCTCCTGTTTTATTCTACGTTATTTTTAGCTGGTATTGCTGGCTGACACATCTGTGTGCACTCATTTTGTCTTCACTGTTGCAGGTATGTTGTGCTGTGCTTCAGACATTATGAGCCGGTTAAATGAGCTCAAGGGTCTGATGTGAAAATTGTTTGTGATTATGTAGTTAATCCATTTATTACAACTCATGTTACTAAAAAGACAGTTTGAACTTAGCTATTTCCTTGTCCTTGTGTTTCCTCTTGCTTCCCTAACAGTCCTTTTCTGTGGGCTGGGTCTGGGTATAGTTTGATTCTACTGGCAATAGAAATGGATTAAAACACAGAAATTGATTAAAACACAGCACCCTGCATGGTAAATAATCCTGTACACTGTGTATGGGATCACACAACTTCATGGGGACCCCTGTTTCTCTTCCAGAAAGAATGCAAGAGTCCTTGGTCCCCACACAACTGCATGCTGGCAGTAAATTCCAGCTCTGTTTTCTCATGCAAGCTCAAACAATTCTGTGTGTCTGTCTCCTGGAAATTTTCTTTTGGTGGTTCTGTTGCGCACATGCCGCAAGCCAGAAAAGGACTTGCAGATAAATATTTTATCATGCATGCAAAAGAAATGCTTGCTTTGAAATTTCAGAAATGTGAAAACCCATTTTCATCAGGCAACCCGAGGCTCCTACACGACCTGCCAAGTTCCTACCATTTCTCTTGGAGGCAATAGAAGGGATCCAGAAGGGGCACGGATATTTTTAGAACAGAAAAAAAGCACATCGCTTCCCGCTCACCCGCCCCCCTCATTTTTCAGCAGGGAACAGATATGTGTTTGCTGAAGTTGTCCAAAAACCATTTTACATCCAGCTGAGGGGAAAATGTGCAGTGGATTTGTGGTGCGATAGGTGAGAGTCCGTCAGGTTTGCATGAGTTTAAAGATGACCCTTTGGAGTGAAAGCAGTTGTCCAAGCTTAACGACAGCTGTGGTTTGGAGCACGGCTTGTTTAATTAAGTTAGCTTTATAAAATATGGCCATTACTCTGGTGTATGTTCAGAATTTAAAAGCAACAATTACACTAATTGAGGCAATCTCAATAAACGAGGCTCTCCCCCAGACAAAAACGCACAATTGTTGCATGGCATAATCCTCCCAGCCTTCATCAAAAGCACAAGGAAATCAATAGGTTTCGCTGTGTGTTTTGGACGTAATCAAACCCTTGGACTGCTCGACCAGGATTGGGAAGAATGAGTTCCTGAGTCAGAGTCTGTCTCCAGGCACATCTTGGCAGCAGTCCTGTGCTGTTCAGAGTGTGAGGACTGCTGGCTGAAGCCCTTGGGTTAATTGCAGCTGCAGAGGACAGACGTGAAAAACAGAGCTTGGGCTGGGCCATCTGTTGGAGCTGAGATGCACGCAGAGTTCCTCACAATGCATGGTGCTAGTGTTCAGCTTGGGGGCACGATCGGCCCCTGCTCCAGCACTGCAGAACTGCTGGTCGTCAGCGCCACAGAGCACGGGGGTGGTGCTGGTGCCTGGGAAAGCAGTCTCTGGAAAGAAGCCTTATTGCCATTTCGTAGAATCATAGAATCACAGAGTGGTTCAGGTTCTGGAGGCGCAGGTGGGACATCTGGCTTGCTGCCCCTCAATATTCATATCCTCTCCTATTGAAACATCGTGGGGTGAGAGGGTGGGTAAAATGCAAACCAAGGGAGCAGCATTTGTTGGTTTGAGATGATAGAATCATAGAATCATTTAGGTTGGGAAAGATCATGAAGACCACAAGTCCAACCATCCCCTAACACCACCACATCCACCACTAAGCCGTGTCCCTAAGCATCATCTCCACCAGTCTCTTAAACACCTCCAGGGATGAGGACTCCACCACCTCCCTGAGCAGCCCCTTCCAATGCCTGGCCACCCTCTCGATGAAGAAATTCTTCCTGATAACCAGTTTAAACCTCTGAGACAATGTGAGGCCATTTCTTTGTGTCTGAAGTACTACAAAGCCTCAAAGATAATAGGATATCATGACTTCAGAGGTTAGGAGTTCCCAGAAAGTGAAGAACTGCTCGAGTTTGGAGTGTGGACAGTAGGCTGAGTGACACATCTTGATGGGTTTGGGAACAGGAGCGAGGAGTGTTTTGTTTTCCGTCTTTATTCTGGATGGAGATCGAGTTCGTTTTCTGGATATCTTTACATTAGAACCGAGAACAAAGCTTTTGGCATGTGAGCTGGGAGATGTGCCCGAAAGCATCGTGGGCACAATCCTTCTCAGCTAGTTAGTGCTTGCTGTGCTATGGACTGTTCGGGCTGGGATGAGTGGTCATGGCCTGGAGTTGCACCAGGGAAGGTTCAGGCTGGATATTAGGAAAAATTTCTTCTCTGAAAGAGCGGTGATGCACGGGCACAGCTGCCCAGGGAGTGGTGGGGTCACCGTCCCTGGAGGTGTTCAGACCCGTGGAGATGTGGCACTGAGGGACACGGCTCAGTGGCATGGTGGGGTGGGCTGGGGCTGGGCTGGGGGATCTGAGAGGGCTTTTCCAACCTTAATGATTCTGTGATTCTGTGGTGGCTTGTTTCAGTAAGGAATAGCTTTTTCCTTGCATGCATTTCACTTGGAAGCCCATAAGAAACTTCTCCATCCACTTGCAGTTCCCATTCCTTTCAGGCCACCACAAGGGAGGGAGGGAGATGCCCACACCCCACTGCTGAGCACAGACCTTGGCTGGGTTTGTGGGGCTGTCTCTGTTAACTGGGAGCATCCGCGGAGGAGCCGAGACCATGAGCGTCCACGGAGGAGCTGGCGCATTGTTGTGGCGGGCGGCTGTTCTTGTGCGTCTGCAGGATGCCAAGAAATACAACGAGCTATTTCTGTCTGTCCACTAAATGTAGCAGCCGAAAATGGGTCAGGACGTCTCGTTCAAAGGGAAGGAATTGGCATATGGGCAAAAGGGAAGCTGTAAAAGCCTCTAAGGGTAACTGGGACAGGCTTACCATGAACAAAAAAGGAAGACAGGATGAAAGCTCAAGGGGGATTTGCCAGATATTTCCATCCCTTCTGGGTCTAACATTTTTGTGATTATTGCCTCTTTAATGGGACGGTGTATTTTTGCCTCATCATTAACCCCAGGAAATGCTAGGTGGTGGGGCAGAGCACAGAGAAAATGAAAGAAGAACTGGAGAGCAGAAATGCCAAAATTACGAGAGCCAGAGCACACGAGCACTCCTGCCGTGCTTTGATTTCTGCTGCCTGATGGCTCAAACGCTTTCAGAAAGGGATTTCCTGCGTGCTTTGAAACACGTGACAGGGCTTCTGCTGAAGTTCTGAGATGCAGTTCCCTAAAGTTTGCTTTGCAGGCTGTGCTACGTACCTGGAGATGCTGGCGACAGGGGTGGGGCAGTGCACAGAGGTGTCCCTTGCTGAACCCCACTGGAAGTGCCAATGCCTTAGGAGAGGTGGCATGGGTCCTTGCAGCATGTCTTGTCCCTAGCGCCCTCCTGCAAAGTGAGCATCGCACAGCAGTGTTTTCTGAACAGCAGCAGCTCTGCAGAGTGGAGTGTGTCTTTGACCTTAGCTTTAGAACAAGTTTTCCCCTTGAAAGTCAGTTCTTAGGAATGTGGTTTCGGTTTTTGGTGGTTTTTTTTTTCCTTAAGCTGTCCGTTCTTTGGTTCTCGTTGGAAACTCTGCTTCCATGGAAATGTGGAAGTCTTAAAAAAAAGCAGCTAGCACTTTTTTTTGACTGAGCCATGGCAAAGGCTCTGCAGGAAATGCAAGCGTTGCTGCACAGGCTGTGCAGCGCACTGTCTGACAAGGGATGTGCTTCCATGAAAGTGACCCTGGCATCTCCACAAGAGGCTTTCAGAGCTTCCAGCCTGCTTATTGCCAACTACTTACATTGTACTATTACAGAGAAGAACAGTCATGCAATTCCTTCTGTAGGAAATGAACTACCCCCCAAATGACAATTCCTTGTAAAATGTTTTGGATCGAATTTATTTATTTATTTATTTATTATTTAAAAAAGGATGTCATGTCCTGCACGACATCCTGGTTGATAAACTGGATAAATATGGGTTTGATGGACGAACCACTCGCTGGATAAGGAGCTGGCTGGATGGCCGCACTCAGAGAGTGGCGGTCAATGGCTCAGTGTCTGAATGGAGACCAGTGACGAGTGGTGCTCCTCAGGGATCGGTACTGGGACCAGTGCTGTTCAACATCTTTGTCGGTGACATGGACAGTGGGATCGAGTGCACCCTCAGCAGTTTGCAGATGATGCCAAGCTGTGTGGTGCAGTCGACACGCCAGAGGGAAGGGATGCCATCCAGAGGGACCTGGACAGGCTTGAGAGGTGGGCCCATGCCNGAGAAGGCTATGGGGGGACCTGACAGCAGCCTTCCAGGACCTGAAGGGGCCTACAGGAAAGCTGGGGAGGGACTTTTTACCAGGACAGGTAGTGACAGGACAAGGGTAAAGGTTATAAACTGAAGGAGGGTAGATTTAGACTAGATATAAGGAATAAACTCTTCCCTGTGAGGGTGGTGAGACACTGGGACAGGTTGCCCAGAGAAGCTGTGGATGCCCCCTCCCTGGCAGTGCTCAAGGCCAGGCTGGATGGGGCTGTGGGCAAGCTGGTCTAGTGGGAGGTGTCCTTGCCCATGGCAGGGGGGTTGGAACAAGATGATCTCTAAGGTCCTTCCAAGCTGAACCATTCTATGATTCTATGAAATCACAAAATCCCCTTCCAACATTTTGGAGGCAGTCACAAGCTCCAACTGCAGAAAGCAAGATGCTTTTCCACTGTCAAGAGTCAGTCGCCTTCTCTGGAATACCTGATGTCCCCCAGGCACCATCTGCCTGCCAGAGAGCACTCACTCCTGTGCGAGAGGCCACCTTGTACTGCCCAGAGTCAGAATCTCCAAACAGCACTTGGTTCTTACAAGCACATCGTTGCATCACAAATAGGCCATGGCAACAAAGGATAAGCTCCAAAGGTCACAGAATCTTAGAATGGGTTGGACTGAAAGGGACCTCAAAGCCCACCCAGTTCCAATGCCCCTGCCATGGGCAGGGTTGCCACCCACCAGATCAGGTTGCCCGTCGAACCTGAAAGATGCGCTGGAACTCTGTGAAAAGAAGAGTAAAAACCCCAGTTTGTAAAATGTAAAGTGAAGTTGGGTCTTGTTGACATCAATAAAAGTTACACCATGATCTACAATGAAGTGTTGACTTCAGTGTGCACCTGCCCTTGGTTTCAACCAGCAACAGAAGCAGGGATGGGCATGTATACTATGGTATTTCCAGTTCAAGATGCATCACGATATAAGAAAATAGTTTGTAATACACTTAATCTTAAAGGATTTACAGGATCAGTTTGAGAGCAGAAAGTCTGTAATTTACCATTAATCACTCAAAGATTGTGTTTGGAAAGCAGTATTTTGGGGAGAATAATTGTGGTGGGGATGGAGATGGGGTGGGAGGAACATTCGAAGGGCCACTTTTTCATCACTAAATCACTTCATAATGGTTTATAACTGAAATCCTGAGTAATCAGTGGTCCAGCAATCCCTGTGTCGTTTAGCAAATCCTCTCTGGTAAATATTTTTAAAACAAAGAAGAAGAATCCAAAGATGGCTTTATATGTCAAGCTAATATTTTCAATAAGGGCTTAAACCAAACTCTGTCTTACAAAAGGTTTTTTCACAGGAGAACCACTGTTATGTTTTTGCTTGCTTGACTTCATGACTTGTTAAGAAAAAAAGGAAAAATGTTCAGCAATGAGAGCTGAGCGTTAAAATGGTGATCTCATTGCTCTTTTTCTTTCCTCTTTCAGTGTATTCGTGGAAGAAAAGCAACTCTAGAAGAGCTGCAGACAGTTCACTCGGAAGCCCATGCACTGCTGTACGGCACGAACCCTCTGAACAGACAGAAACTGGACAGCAAGAAACTTCTAGGTATCGTTGACTGTGGGGAGGGCTCCCCTTCCTGACCCCCACTGCTGCTCACAGCCCCAGTTCTGGCAGTCACTTAGCCCTGCTGGTGTGAAAGGTGGGTGAGTGGGGCTCCCACCAGCCCCAGCTGCAGACAGTTCCCAGAACAATTGTTTCTCCTCCCCTACTTTCATCATTGTCTTGAGTGATGCAAGATACATCTCCCATTCTTCAGGGAGATCCCTAAGTCTTAGCTAACTACAACTTCCTTGCATAGATGTCTTCAAAACCTAAAAACAACCTCTCTGAGGAGGAAAGATAACTTAGAGTCTATTATATCCTTGGACAGTCTGCTCTGCATCTTAGGAAGTTCTCCTTTGGTTGGTAGGAACTGGAATGCTCTGCTGAGGATCTGGATCTGCAGCACCAACCAGCTGCAGAGACATCAACAAATAACTGTCAGGATTGTATGGATAACCCGCAAGAGGGATGCAGAGGCCTCTTAGATAGTCCTGCATTTGTTTAATTTTGAACAAGATTGTTTATTCCTTTCACTGGGGACTGGATCTTCCTGAAACAGGGTTGCATCTGCTATAGAGTGTAGACTTTTTCCTTGCAGACTACCTAGGGGAGGGTTGTTCAGATAACCAAGCCCACCAGAGCAGCCAAATCACATTGATTTTAGCACCTTGCCATCATGGAAGCATCTTCTTCTCCCTGTATTTTTCCCTCTTCACAGCAGTGGGTGATAGGCTGGAGGGGCAGTTTGGGAGGTTCTCTTGTGGGGATCAGCAAAAAGACGGTTCTGGAATCTAGGAGTTTAGAATGTTTATTTGGGGATTAGCTTCAATTTGAATGATATAAAAAGAGGATTAACTTGATGACCTGCATGCTGCAGTGGTCATGGCAAAAGAAAGTTGGAAAGATTTTTGCAAGATATTCAGTATGTGCACTAGATCCCCAAAGAGGAAAGCCATTAGCCAGTTGTTTAAACATGTAATTAGCACTGTATTTATAGCTAGGTTACCACCTCTTTAAAGCCCAGAGAAATGAAAAGTAGACATCTCTGGCTGAAGGGTAGTGCAATTAGTATGTACAGTTTAAAAAAAATATGTATGATGTCATATCCTTGCTAGTCTAAAACTCACTTTGCGTAAGACATATCCACCAGGCTGGAGAAACAGGGTGTAAATCTTCCCTGTGAACCTGAGCATTTGCACCTGCACCACCTTCACTCTGACTGATCTCACTTCACTGAGCTGTAGTGCTGAAGCAGAGCTGCAGACGAGGATGTGTCCCCATGGATTCCCCATGGTGGGATGCAGGCAGCATCTGCTGGCTTCACCAGCCTAGGTCAGATGGGGCTGATACCCTGCGTGGGGCTGGGGAAGCTGTGGCTCACCCTCACCCTGCTCCTTTAGGAGCAGCTTAAGGTCAGGCATTTGATACCCCTTGCAAGATAAATTTTTAGGGTGAACTGCTTTAACATTGTCTCCTGCTCATTCAACTGCCAGATCCTCCTGAAATATTTTACCATTCCCTTTTAGCTCTTGGCACAATCTGTATCAATAGTTCCCCAGGTGCTTTGAAGGAAAGAAACAGTTTATTTGATTAGCACTGGGTTTTGGGATTCTTACATTTTGGCTGAAACAAACCTGTTTAGAAAATGTGCAGGAAGAAAATCTTGCTCTACCTGTGAGTACCTCTCTAGGCTTGCTGTGCCCCCACGTGTCTTTCAATTACCTGTTTTAAGTGTCTCTAGAGATTAAGTTTACTCAGCTAGTGAATAAAAGTAGCTCTGACACCTGAGGGTGTTCCAGTACAAAGAGTTGCATGTTTAGGTGTAATCTGCAAAGAACATCAAGTTGTCAAGGGTCTGTACTCCTGATAAATCAGTTCTGAGAGCAACCTATTTGTGGGGGTGAGTCCAGATCTTGCCTGGGGTTACAGCTGAGGCTCCAGCCACAGCCCAAAACGCTGCCCAGCAGTTCTTCTTTTACTGTTTGAGGCTGAAGATACAGAAAGAAGGTCAAGGTTGTCAGGAGGAAGGAATTTCTGGCAGCACTTAGCTGAGCTTAGAGCAGGACAGGAAAAGCAACGCTGTCCCAGAAATCAACTGTTTCCTAAGTTGATGGCTTCCATGCTGCTGGCCTGGAGCAAAGATGTGTTGGGAAACCTCCCTGCAAAGCCTCAGTGGATGTATTTGTGCACAGAGGGGAACAAGCCTGTAAGCAGCCCCTTCTTCAGCTGTCCTCCCTCGCTGAAAGTTTAAAAGGCTTATAGAAAAAAAAAAACCCACAAAACAGCTTTGTGGGGTTCTTTTAAATATATTTCTAGGCTAAATGTATGGCGGGTTTGAAGTCTGAGAGCAAAGCTTTGCGTGAGGCTCACGTATGCAAATGTTGGTTGGATAGACCTGAGTGTCTTGATGTGTGTACGACCGTGATGGGGAACGGCCTCCGTGTGAGCTCTCTGCCGTTGATATGTCTGTGAGCAAGAAAGAGCATGAGACATCTCAGCCTGAAAGGAAGAGCCTGTAAAGCTGGAAGATGAAAAGAATTGTTGACTGCTCTTTTTAAGCTTCTGCAAGTGATAACAGGGAAGTTGCTCTATCTGGCAGTTCTTTAAGAGAATGTGGGAAGGGAGTGAGTAGCTCAGATTTTTCAGAGTTGTAAGCAGATTTCGATACGTTTCGATACGATGGCTCTGCTGATTACTTCTGCAGTAGTCCTGTAGTTGTCTCGCTCCTTCCTCAAAGAGTGCCTTTCTTTACCAACAACCACAGCAATGGTGAAGTCCCCTTCCCCAGAGGAGTTTGGGCATTACAAAGATCTGCTTTGCCGTATTGTGTCAGGTGGCTTTCAAGACAGACTGCACGACTCTACCCCTTGAAAGGTTGCTGCAGCCCTCAGAAGTCTCAAGGTGAAGAATATAAATCCATCTCCCATTTGACACTGAGGAGCTTTGGAACCTGCTGAACAAGCTTAAACACAGGCAAATAAGGCAATAAGGCTGCTTTTAATTTGCAGATAGCAATCCTAAATTGTTGTCAAGAAGATAAATTTTGAAATAATAGGTGGATAAGAAGGGAAGGATGTGACAGGAGGTCTGAGGTAGGATGATCTAAGAGCTTTCATGTGGATCTAATCACAGAGTGAGTCGGGCAGCGCGCTGGGATGGATAATGCAGGTGCATGGACTCCACTCTGAGGCAAGGGCAGCCCATATGCCTGCGATGTCTTTGACACCAGCACGGTCCTCAGAAGCCTGTGTCTGCAGTCATGGCTGATCCGTGCTCTGCAAAGATGATAGTTAGCATCGAAGGGAATTTATTCCTTCAGTATAGACACAACCAGAGCAGGAACCTGGCTTAGTGGGGAAAAACACAAAGTCCTCAGCCCAGTTTATTTAACTGTTAGCTTTCATTAGTTTTACCTAAGTATCAGGCAAATGAATCTCTGGCACTGCACTGCAGATCTTTCACGGTGCTTGCACGTGCGTATTTCCTTCTTCCCACTTGCCTGCTGTGCAGAGATACACACACAAGTCATGCATGAAGGGTAGCAGCAGATAGGAGAGAACACGCTTCTTGTTCAGTGCATGCTTTGTAAGCCTGCAGAACATTGAGTGGATAAAAATACTGCTGATGCACAAGCTGAGGAAGTGATGTTACACTCATTATAGCTACAAAATTATTTCCACAGAAGGCTTTCTCCATTTTTCCCAAACTCTGAATGTTGGTTTTGCTCTTTCAGTTAAAGCACGTTGTGTCTCCTTGCCACCAGTCTGTTTTTTGTCTTTGTCTTCTAGGCAGCTAACGCACTCCCAAGTCCTCCAGCACCTGTGCAGATGGCTGATAATGAGGGTGTTTTCGTGATTTCCATCCTCTTCCAGTTGAAAGTGGTTAAAGTGTTCATCTCAGTCACACTGAGAGGTTGTTGGTAGCGTCTCACTCATTTGTAGCCAGCCTGATTGCCTGAAATGTGGAGCAGCACAGAGCCCTTGCCATAAGCATTAGTGACTTATAGAAGAGTTTAATGTCAGAGAGGCTTTTGAAGAAGTCCAGTGCATATATTGTTTATCATAGAATGGCCTGGGTTGGAAGGGACCCCAAGGATCATCAGGTTCCAACCTCCCTGCCACAGGCAGGGCCACCAACCTCCAGATTGGGTTTATGTGTGCTAATATAACCCGAACATAGCAGGGTTGGCTGTGAGTCTTCTGAAAATTGTAAGAAAGCCATGGTCTGTTACTGTGTTCAGAAAGATTTCAGCATTGCCATAAAATTGTACCAAAATCTGGTGAGCTTTGACTTACTGGATATGTGTGGTTTTTTTTCCTGCAGGTTCTGTAACGTCGATGTTTGTCAGGCTTCCTTGCGGTGGTGTCGGGGTGAGTACTCTCTTTAATGTGTAAATAAGGTTCTGTTTGTTCTCTGAGTCCCAGTGGTAACAAAAATGGTTGTTTTGCATTCCATCAAGTGGGTAATTGCAGCCAGATGTTGTCCATAAACAGGGTCTGCCTGGGGTGTGGGTTTGCAGTGACAGCCTCACGTGCCTTTCTTCAAAAGCAGCGTGAAGATTTGGAACTATTTGGAACACTGAAGCGTGGGTGATATTTGTAGGCATGTTTCATCTGTGGCTTTTGGGACGAGAAACCTCATTTCACAGGCGGTGGTGTTTGATGGCCAAGAGGTCACTGAATTTTAAAGCGACTGTTGAATCCAAAAATGCACTGCATGGAAAGCAAGATGTGCTTTTCATGCTGCTCGTGCTGTGTAGGTGTTTCATCTTCAGTATTTGTACTTCAGAGCTGCCTGTCTCATAGTGCAGGTGGAAAATTTATTAATAAAATACCGATGCTGAAGTACAATGTTTGGGCAGTTCCAGTAAATAGTGAGTTATTGTATTTGCATCTGGGCTGTGCTATTGTCCTAGAATGAAAAGTCTCATGGGTTACAAAGCATGAAATTGCAGCCTTCAGTGTTTGGCATCTTCCATTTCTTGAGGCTGAATTCTGCAAGAGGTGACCGAAGTATCTGTCCATCCGTCATGGAAAAGCTGAGCATTAGTTTTCATCTGTTGAGATTTCAGATAGCAAAAAAAGACTTTTGTTTGTTCCCAGAAGGCTGAAAAAACAAATACCCTTCCCATACCTTGCATTGAAGGTTTGGGTTGGTTTTTTTGCTTGTTTTTTGAAGCCTGAAAACTTGAAAGTTTTCCTTTCAAGTCAGACTTTCTGCTCCAGAGTTGCTATGCAGGGTGACACCAGAGAAACTCTCGGAGAACAGGAAGGGAAAAGAATGAGAAGAGACAATAAAAGGCATTGTGTTTGAAAATTCACAGTGGTAGTTCTGATGCATAATTGTAGCTCGTGAGGTTGAATTTAGAGGTCTGGATTCTGTTATGGAAATGAAACAAAATTGTTTTCTTCCTGAGTCTTTGCAAAATCACTGCTTTGAAAATTATCCCATCAAAAAAAAGAATAATTGGCGTTTATTCATCCCGCCACAACTGAGTGCTCGTAGAGAGATTTTATTTTGTATTGTAAATATGCTGCAGTCTCCTAATTCATGGCAAATTTTTGGCTAGAGTTTAAAAGGTTTGGATTTACTCTGCCCTGCAGTCAGGCATGCCATTCAAAGCAAAAATTATCATTTGCAAATGAAGACTGAATGGTAACAAGTAGAGACAGTGCCTGAGCCCAGTGCAGTCCCAGAAGTCTTGCATTAAGTCCTAAATCAGGACAGGAAATGCCACAGTGCTGGTATTGCTGATCCGTTCAGCATAAAGATACGGTCTCTGCTGGTCTCCACCGAGCCTTAAATGTGAAATAAAACGTTTGTCAACTTCTCCGTGGTGTCATCCCAACAGATACTTTCGTGGTTTTTAGCTCTTTAAAACTAGTCATTTCCTAGTAGTCAACAAGGTGTTAGTCAGATTTTTCATGAAAATTTTGGTTGTTTTGCTTGGTTTTCCTTTCCCAGTTTCATTGAAAATGCGTTTGGGTTGTTTTGCTTGGTTTCTCCAGTTCCACTGGAAGGCAGCACGAGCTGTTTGTGCGCTTCTGCTTTCACATCTGGTGCAGGGAAACAGATTCTCCACTGCCTTTGGGATGCATTTCTAATTAATATATACACTGCAGCGATATGTTTGTGAGGAAGATGAGCCCATGGCACAGAATGGTGGGCTATAGCACATTGGGTGTTACGCACTTGGATGGGTTTGAGTGTTGACCACCTCCTTTGGGGTAGATCTACGTATCACTGATCTCACGAGCTCCTTTCAACCCAATTTTCTGGTGTCTTCCGAAGTGTGAGATTTGTCAAGGAAGCTGCCTTAGCAGTGTTGTATGTTTATTGAAGCAATGCAGGGAAAACTGTAGTCTTTGTTAGCATGCCAGCTCTGTCAGACAAGTTGCGCTTGATTTGATTTGCTCTGGGAAAATACTGGAAGAAGCCCTACAGTGGGATTTTAGCTGGGCCACAGAGCACGCCCTTCAGTAGCAGATGAGAAACAAACTATTTTCTGCACCAAAGGGGATGACAAGACATGTTTGAGATGCATCTCATGTTTTAAAACTCCAGATCCTAGAGTAAAACATCAGTTTTGAAGAAGTTCAGTGGGAGAGGAAGTATAATGCAAGTCTGGGAAGTTTTGGCGTGTGAAGACTGCTGGGAGATGGAGTGCTTGTTATGGTGTAATTAAATCATTTAACGTTGTTTTAGCCAGAGAGCCCGGGGGTGGATATACCCTTCGTGTATGGATATCCAGCCTACCAGGCTGGATGTTAGGAAAAATTCCTTCTCAGAAAGAGCAGTGATGCACGGGCACAGCTGCCCAGGGAGCGGTGGGGTCACCGTCCCTGGAGGTGTTCAGACCCATGGAGATGTGGCACTGAGGGACACAGCTCAGTGGGCATGGTGGGGTGGGCTGATGGTTGGACTAGATGACCTTAGTGGTCTTTCCAGCCTTAACGATTCTGTGATTCTGCTGTTGTTTGGCAGGCTGCATGGTGGCCTTACAGCTGTTTTGGTGGACGGGGAGTGTTGGAGTTGTATTTAGACTCTCCCTAACTCAGGATCGCCAGGCTGGCAAAATAATACTTCTTGCTGAGCAGTCATCAGTCTTCATTTTGTCTTCTATTTACAAGCTGAAGAGAGGCAGCCCTGCTGGTGTCAGTAGCTTGAGCAAGCTCTGCTCGCTTTGTACTGGTTTTACTGGTGAAGGAACAGTGGGTGCACGAGAGCGCCTGTGGGACATCTGGTTTGTAGCCCAGGTTTGGAGGAGAAGGGATTTATTGCAGCAGAAGTGTAGTTTTCTCTGACTTTGTCACTTAATAAGTGCAGCCTAGTGAGTAATTCATGTGTCACCAAGGCACTAGACAGCTTTCCAGCTGGCTGACTGCTTCGTAAGGAGGATTTTATCCAGAGAACTCAATACTGTTCTGGCAAATGCTTGCCAGGGGGAAGACATTCTTCATAAAGAAAAAAGGAAGGTTTTCAAACGTTGGGCTGCTGCAGGGTAATTTGGGACCAGTCCTCTTTTGGGTGCATCACTGGTTGGAAGGTAGGAAGCAGTGGTCAGAATTGCAGTCCCACACAAACCTGTGTGTTCTCTGAAGTGTAAAGCATGAGGTGGAGGTGGACTGTACGAAAGCGTGCTTTGCTGGTGATGTGAAATTTATTCAGGGTCATGAAGACGAAAGCTGACTGCCCAGAAATATTGATGGTGTGACGATAACACGAAGCTAAATAGCACAGTGGTGCACGAAAGTCAGTGTTGCTGGATGCAAAATAATGCCTGTGGGCAGGAGGGGGGCCTGCCCTGGAGCAAGTGAAAGCTGAATGGTTGCTGTTTCTTACAATTTGAGAGCTGGGGGTGTCAAATGATATTATGGGGTGGAAAGCTTGAAGCCAAGTCCTTATTCTGCAGACAAACAACACAGCCCTCTTCCATAGGGGATGTCATGTAGGTTAAAAGGATAAGTGGATCTGAAAGGTGATGTAGAACAGTCTGGGGGGAAAGAAGCTGTTACATCCCCAGTGACTGTGCCCCAAGGACTTGGCAGCGTTGCTGTGCCCTTCACCTCCTTGTTAGGGCCGTGGCTTAGGCACAAGCTCTGTGATTCAGCTCAGCACTTGCTCGGGGCACTGCCTGCTCGGTTGCTCTGGGGCTAACAAATAGATCAGCCATCCTGTTCTGCTTCAAGCCATCAGGGAACCTTTGAATTTCTACAAATTCTTTGTGCTAGCAAGTGTTACAACAGAAATTTTTTGAATGAGCAGGAAAAAGTTTAGAGCAAATCACTTCAGCACATAACACCTTTCAATCTCTCTTCAAAAACTAAGTCACAGTGTCTCAAAATCAAGGAGGAAGGTAAACTTGTTCCCCAGGGGTTGGAAACTCTTGGTTCTTTTCATCATCGGTTTGTTTAACACGAGGAAGCCCTCACATCATTGTAGCTGACACTAACAAACCTCCCCCCCTGCACGTGTCCTGATCCCAGCAGAAAAGGAAGAAACCACAGAAGCACTTCTATCAACAGACATGAGCTCTGATTTAAACAGCAGTAATGGATCCCTACTGATCTGCAGCAACATCTGCAAGCGCCGTGTTTCTGCTCAGTGACACTACCTCCACGTCTCTGCAGCACACACACGTTTCTTAATCTGTGGCTTACATGCAGAGTGTTACGTAATCCGAGATAATTAGAAGAAGATTGGAGAGAAAGGAGTTTCAGCTTTGAGCATCCATAAAATAGTTCCAGCATGCTTGCATCCAAATACTTCCAAGCACTCAAAGACTCTGTATTATGACAGCTAGTGTTTTTCTTTCCTTTTTTTTCCATGTATAATACTTTTTTTGTTTCTGTTCACAGTCTTAAAACCTAGTGATTCTTATTGGTTTTGATCTCTTCCAGAATTTGTTCCTCTATTTTTGGTTGTTTCGAGTGTAAAAAATCTTTACCTGCGCAGGTGTACAGCGTGCAGCGAGGTACATTATTGCAGAGCAGAGACAAAAAAAAAAAAAAGTCTTCCTTGAAATGTAAACAAGAAGAAACTTAATGGCAAGTCTTAGGAGGAAAAATGTGTGAGCAGTGATTTCAGCAGTGCTGTAGGAGACAGGATAAAGTAGAGGCAGCTCACCGGCAGCGCAAGTGCTGGGTGCTGCTTTCGCCCCAGTGTGAGGATGAGCTGTGAGGAGAGGAGAGCAGAACTCCTTTGTTTCTCTTTGCTTTGCAGCCACTTGTCCCTGCCTGTCCCTGTGTTGTACTTGTTGTTCATTACAACCTTTTTTTAGTATCCTCCTCATTTCACTCTGGAATAGCTGCCTAGCAGTACGTAGTGAAGTACACGGTGCCAGGAGGAAGCTCATCATGGGTATTACTAAAGATTTCTCATTTATAAGGAAGGAAACACTCTTTCATGTTTCACCCAGAAACAGCTTAGACATTCCTCTTAGAAGACAGCCTCCCTCCAGCTGACCTTCCCTCACATTTTCTGATGTACATGCTGCAAAGGCTTGAGAGCCTGCAGCAGCTCCCAAGAGCTGGATTCCCTCTCCCCACCTCTGAAGATCCTCTGCTCTCCTAAGAGCCCATGCAGCAGAATCAGCAGCAACTTTGCTGGAATAAGCAAGACTTTCACGTTACTCTCAAGGAGACTAGTGTGCTTATCCACTGCTCATCCAGCAGATGTGGAAGATGCGGTATCTCTGACGGAGTCGTATCCTCCAGTTTGGGAGAGAAAAAGAGAAATATACGCTCTTGGATCAACAAAAGGCAAGAAATATGCTTCCTCTCTCTGTAAAGTCCTTCCAGATGGTAAGGCTTCATGTGCTATCCCAGCAACAGCTCCTGTGATGGCAGCTACATCAAAGGGCTCCAATGCGGGGAAAGCCAAATAGCGTCTCCCCTGTGATGAACTTCAGAATTCAGGAATGATGGAGGGGTCAACAGCAGCCTGAGCACCAACCAGCAGCAGCTTGGGAGCTGGAGAGCAGCCCCACTCGGGGCCACATTAATAACATTTTCCACCATGGCAGAGTGTACACCCCTCTGCTGCTGAGCGCTGATTACTTCAGCGGGACCGTTCCAACACTTGCAGTTTCCTGATGAAGTGCTGCCTTGGATGAGGGCCCAGTGGTCTCCAGACATCCGTTCTGGGAAGGTGGCTGGGTGTTAAATCCTTATCGTGGAAATGGGGTGCGGCAGTGCTCAGCTTGGATCTCTTGATCCCGTCCTTCTCCCACTGGGTAGCTGGGCATGGCAGAGTCCTTGAGATGGGCTTCTAAACCACAGGTGGAATGCTCTTTCTGAGTACTTAATTTCTTTCTGCAGCAATAATATCTCTTTAAAACCTGTCTTGCCCTCCTTGCTCTTCCTGGAGTGCTGCCAACACAAGCCTGGGCTCTGCAGGCACGACAGCCTGAACTCAGCAGGGCTCGGCTCAGACACGAGTGACTTCTGCACTCGGGGGAAGGCTTTGTGGGGAAGGCTGGCACAAGCGGAGGTCTGAGGGTTGTTTTGTAAAGCTGTGTGCAGAACATGTGAATTCTGCTTTTCAGTATTTGTCTCTCTGATGCCTTTGTGGTGAATAAACATGACCCTCTGCAATTCTGCATCCATGGTACTTGCTGTGACAGGGCAAAGAGGGAGAGGACACCTCTTTCTACTGCTGTCCTGCTGCATTTTGTTTCAAGACTGAGACAGCTGGGTCGGATTTGCGCAGCCCAGGCTGCACGGTGCAGCTGTATGCCTCAAGTGAAGCCTGCAGGTAGGAAAAATGGGAGCCATCGTGGCGTGGCCCTTACACAGTGGAAGTGAGGCAGCAGAGTCCTACCAACTGGTCCTTACCTGAGATACCAAGAGCTGAAATGAATGTCACAGGCATTTTCTTCATGAAAGTCAAATGAGTGTTCTCTGTTACTTGAGTTCAGTGTGTCCCCCACTCGCAGACAATGCCTTCTGCAGGCAGTGTTGTGTATCACTCGGACCCTGTCGTACTTCTGTTCCGTGTTACTGCCCAAATTGGTGAACCCAAGGGGAGCCCAACTGCAACTTCAGAACTGTCCTCAGTGCAGCCAGTGCCAGAACCATCCCTGATAACAGCCTGGAGCAATTCCTTGTGCCTTCAGCACAGCCACAGAGGAGGTGGCTCGGAGCTGTGTGGGGTGCCTTGCATCTCCCCACGGCTCAGAGAGCAGGTCAGCTGCCAGACAATACAAATAGCCTGTTAATCTTGTTCTCCCTCTCCATTGTTTTCGTAAATGCACTCAACACAGAGTAACATGTGAATAGCTGGTGATCGTTCACACTGAGAGATGTTGCATTTGTCCTGTGATGGATAGAGGGCCAGCAGGGCGATGCTGTCCCGATGT
This sequence comes from Penelope pileata, assembly GCA_013396635.1. Classification (NCBI taxonomy): domain Eukaryota; kingdom Metazoa; phylum Chordata; class Aves; order Galliformes; family Cracidae; genus Penelope; species Penelope pileata. Next base: position 37,846 of record WBMW01004298.1, on the reverse strand, counting down.
GGGGCAGTCCCAGCAGTGTGGGTTTCACAAAGGCTGAGGGTGACAGGAAGAAAACAAGCTCTGCTTTCATCGGGCCTGCATGCAGGCCGGGGCACTGGGGAGGAGATGCAGAGCAGGCCTGTCCCCTGCAGCCTCCAGCTGGGCTGCAGCGAGAGCCCAGCAAACCCAGCCTGTCTGCATGCAGTTGGTGGGGTGAACATGGTAAAAGCCAGAGCTTCTCGCTTTTTGTTTAATTTAGAGCAGGATCTCGTAGGGTAACTGCGTGGAGAGTGCCTGAGGCCTCGGGCCTGTGTGCACGTCTCCTGGGGGAAGCTGTAGAGGATGCTGGTGCTGTCGGGTATTTAGCATTAAAGTCAATGTCTGCAGTCAGCACCTTGCTGCTGAAGGGCTGCTGTTAGCTTTGATGAGACCAGAAAGAGGTTGGTGTCAGCATAACCTTACCCAGCAGCTGCTGGCAGCCCTGGGCTGGGCAGGCCTTTAAGTGTCCATTGTTAAGCATCTGTCTTATGGTGCCCTTTTTATCGTAGGGTTGTTGAATGATTCTGTAAACTTCTTTTTTCATCTGGGTTCCATTTCCTCCAGCAGTTGAGGAGAAATACTGTTGTGGTGGTAGAAGTGGAGGTAGAAGGCACCTGCAAATCTACAACGCTGAGTTTCCTTCTCTGCTGTGGCACTGACCCTGCAGGAAATGGCCGTCTCATGAGTGTCCCTTGCTGGGACAGGCATCAGTGCTGTCACCTTTAGGTGACATTGCTGAGATCAGTTCTGCAAATTCACATATCTAACACATTCAAACAACTCCTTACAAAACACACATCTCTGCTTCCTGGCTGTCCTCACTGCTGCTGACCATGGTCCCTGTGTGTCTCGCTCAGGTTGACAGTGACACGATCTGGAATGAAGTCCACTCATCGGGTGCCGCTCGCCTGGCCGTGGGCTGTGTTATCGAGCTTGTTTTCAAAGTGGCCACGGGAGAGCTGAAGGTTGGTATGACGCGAATCAACGCTTTGTACTTGTACTACACTTGAATGGGAATGGCAGGGCTCAGCCTGCCCTGCCTGTGCAGGAGGTCCAGCCAGTTTCCTTTTAATGGCACCATCTGGCTTTGGTCATAAAAGTCTTTGAGGATATCAGCAAGTGAACAGCAGACTCCTGGTGAATGTTCTTAGGCGGCGATTAAAAGGAAGAAAGAAACCAGAACAGCAAGCAAAATCCCTCTTCCAGTGTTATCTGAGGGTCTTGCTGCTGGCTTCAGCTGGGCCAGCCGATTCAGTGACCTCATGCAGAATTTATTTTTTTTTCCTGAGAGGAAGGAAATGCTGCACCAGACAGTTTCTGTAAAATTCACATGGATTTCTTCCCCCTCCAGAACAAGGGAGAACATCATCCGCTGCTGTGCTCTTGTGCAAGAACCAATGAGGACAGCTGTGATGTGAGATGCACCTTCCTATCTGTCTCATTTCTCCCTTTTCTTCTTTTTGTGTGTAGAATGGATTTGCTGTTGTTCGGCCCCCAGGTCACCATGCAGAAGAAAGCACACCCATGTAAGTACACCTCTGTGCTCTGTTGTCTTGCTGCAGTGTTTGCCTGTTGTGTGGTCTCCAGCCTGAAACTACAAAGGCTGTTTGTTAGTTTACTGTTGCAGAATTTCTTACCTATTAATATGCAAAACAGTATCGTATTCAAAGCTCCCAGTAATTCTCTTGAGCAGGGCAAATTCCTGCTTTGTGCTTTTGGGTGGATAATTTTTAGCAAGAATCAACCTAACAGTCATGCCTTGGAATGGCACTGCTGCTTTTATTTACTCCTGTGAGTTGTTTTAAGCTAAATGCTCACACAATGCAAGGAAGACAAGGATACTCAATTAATAGTAGTACAGCAAGCATCATTGTGTCCTGAGGTCACAGCACTGGCTGAGGAAAGCAGCAGAGTGGGAAGGCTTGATGAAGCAAAAGCTGAAGTCAGGCAGCTTGCACGTGTTTAATACAGCAGGGTTTATGTTAGGATGTTCACCACTGGATCCCACGCATCAGAGTCCCACACTGCACTCATGGACCAGGCTGAAGGTTGACGCATGAAGTTTCTGTGCTTCAGCACAGAGTTCTGGGGCCTCTACGAGCATGTCCACTCCCTTCCAGCTGAAGGCATCTTAGTGCTCCAGCCCTTGGTGCTGTGCCTTCTTTGTCGTCCTTGTCCTGTCCTCCCATCCCCATCTTTCTGGGGTCTGAGAGTCACACATGGGCAGCTGGCCCCCAGCAGCATCGCGCTGCAGTGGGTTTGGGAAAGCATTTCCTGGGATCACAAGGCACCTGCTGCTGCCAGGCTATTTCGTGTTTCTAATTGAGCACACGTGCATCTTCCAGGAAGGAAAGCAGAGTGACAGCAGAAGAAATTTCTTCCTACTGTGTTATGTCTTGGATGATAGATGCACTGGGACCAAGGAGACCTATATTTAACACCTCTCCTTTTCCTCTTTTCTCTTCCCTCTCATCACCTCCAGGGGCTTCTGCTATTTTAACTCTGTGGCAATTGCAGCCAAGCTGCTCCAGCAAAGACTGAACGTCAGCAAAATCCTCATAGTGGACTGGGTGAGTAAACACCACTCGTTACCCATCAGGAGAACAGGTGGACATTTTTCATGGGTTTTTTTTGTGAGTTTCTTACAAGGCCAACCCAGACTTTGTAAGTCAGTGAAATAAGTTGTCTTTTGGTCTGTTAGCCAATATTTGTTTGGCTGGAAGTTTTTTTATACATTTTACTGAAAAAAACGCTTCTTAAAGGGTCCATAATTTTCGTAATAAAATCGTAATTAATAAGCTGCCTTCTAAAACAAGCCCATAACACAGTCTCAAGGATGGGTAGCTACAAACTGTGCTGGTTTTTTTGTAAGATTTTTGGTCTCAACTGTTAGGATCCGTCCCTGCTTGCTTTCTGAGATGTGAGGATTGGTTTCTGAGTGGGATGGGCTGTCCAACATAGCTTTACTGTTGGTCTCTGGGCCAGTGCAGCCTCTGTGCATGTGAGCAGGCAGTCCGAAGTGCTCTCTGAATTGGATCAGGGCAGTGAAACATCTTGCAGACAGCACAGTGGAATTGAGAAAGAGCTTGTTTGGGATTTTGCTACGGTGATGTGTAAATTTAAAAGTGGGGCAGATACATTTTATTGGTTTAAAAATGTATTTATGTGGCTGTGAAGACATCTTGAGTCCCTGGGTATGAGCCAAGAGTTTTGATTAGATTGCAACAAATCTCCCGTGGGCAAGACTGACAAGTTAAAACAGATGCATTTGTCTTTTTGCCTTACCGGATGGACATCCTTTTCCTCACTTCCCACCAGCTATTTTTCACGTCAGAGAGGGGAGTGTTTTGCAAACCCATTCTGCTGCAGATGGCATTTCTGCACCAAATAGCACTGCAGTAGAGGGTCTTTGACGATGGGTTGGTGTCACTTTCCATCACTGGGCCAGACTTGGCAATTTTGCAGGGCGCTTGTATCAGCGGTCACCCTGCGGACTGATTAAAGACACAGATTTAGGGCAACTAATACAGCCTTTCCGTGCCCAGCATCCCTCAAGGCTGGGTATGAATCTGGTTCTCTCAACCCAACTAAATTGATCCTGTTCCCAGTTTTTGTAAATGATTTGTCTTTACTCCCATTTATCTTGCGTTCCAAATGGGAAGTGTAGCCTGAAGTCCGCTTTGCAATTAACTGCTTCAGGTAGATCAGAGAAACACAGAAAATGAAGCTCAACACCAAAGAAAAGCCCCCTGAATCCCAGCTTGATGGCTTTAATCTACATTTTGACTAAGGCACTAACCTCCCTCATATAATGCAATCTCTGTCCCCGAAGGATGTGCACCATGGGAACGGTACTCAGCAAGCTTTCTACAATGATCCTAATGTTCTTTATATTTCACTACATCGCTATGATGATGGGAACTTCTTTCCAGGCAGTGGTGCTCCCGATGAGGTAAGAGCATGGATCTTCGAAGCACCCACCCATGTCCAACAGGACCTTCTCAGAGTTATGATTCAGGTGTCCCCAAAAATCTTGGGCCCTCTGCCCTGGTTAGGGCTAGGGGAAAGCTTCTGCCACTACTCCCACCCTTGTGCTTGTTATTGCCTGATTAGGAGTGTGTTGCCCATGTTTGTGGGGTTGGTGTGTTCTTGTCCAAGTCCTAACAGCCGTGGGCACTGTGCGAGCTGGCAGGAGTGCACACGCCTTGGCAAACAAGCTGAAAGGAGTGAATGCAGCTAGGCTGCCCAGTCCTGATGGGACAGACTGTTCCAGAGCCCTTTGCCAGCTGTCCCAGACAGTGCTTTCTTCCCCAAAGAAGAGGACTTCACGTACTGCCTTCCCCTTAATGGACATAAGACATTTCATGGACACGAGAAACGGATTGTCCATGGCCATGCCACTGGCACGGTGCTGAGCTTTCCTGGCACAGCTCTGGAGCCCATCACCCCTTCTTCTGGCCCAGCAGCCAGCAGTGCTGCTCTCCAGGAACCACCAAGTCCAAGTTGGGCCAAGTCCACCAGTTCTTGGTGGTTTCCTTGGAGAGCCAGGCAAGCAAAGGTGGCAGCCCTTTCTCCTCCACGCTGATGCTCCTATGTCCATCACGGCCTTCCTCACCCTCCAGGCTGAAATGCAGTGTGCTGCAAACAGGAAGCATAGAAACAATCACTGTTTGAATTATATAGTCAATAAAACCTTCCCTGGCCTGGAAGGTACGGTATGTTCATTTGAGCTGTAGTTCTGTCATAAATTTGAATGTAAAATGGGTCCTGCCTAAGGAATGTTCCATTATCATCCTTCATATGTGATTTATCAGAGGGAAATTCTATGAAACACGTTGTTCTGTGTCCTCTGAGGCATTCTAGATTACATCTGAAAACTCCTAGAATTCATTCCCTGTCAATTTTACATGTTGCCATCCAGCAAACATCAATGTTTCCATTTAGGTTTCTAAAGAAATGTAACGAGATCCTCCTTCATTATTCTGCTTGTGCGCTACTGTTTAGTGAATGAGCAGCAGCTCTTTGCATCAGGCTTAATTTCTGCTTCAGAATGGACAAGGGTCTGAGACCTGCTTTTTTTGCTGACCTTTTAAATTAGCAGTTTAGTGATCTGGTTCACAAAATGTCTCCTGCTGTAAGGGAACACTATACTGTATATAGGAAACCCTGCATCAGCTGTGTATTAACCATTCGTAGTCATGTGTAGATGTGTCACTTCAGACTGAATAGTACAAAGAATGCAACATCAGTTAAAGAGGGAGGTAAATAATCCACCTGAGGTGGATGTGTTTTTCTACCAGCACTATTTGCAATGACACCAAGAATGTGAAATAGGGCATCTGCAAGGTGCCACGCAGCAAAGGCAACAAGCACAGGCTTTTAGGGTCCCACATGAATGGGGGAGGCATGGCTTTGCTTCTTGGCAAACAGTGTACTAGAAACTCATCGTTTACTTTTCAGTTCTCAGTTTTCTTGGTTATGCAGGGGGTGGAAGGAAAGGGACATTTGCAGTAGGGGCAAGAATGTGGATGCAGTTACATTTAGCACGCATGTGTCCCTCTAGCTGTGGAATTCTCTGTGAATCACATTTTTCCCCAGCAGAGGGGGAACTCGCTCTGATTAAAACTGTGGGGTTTTTTGCCCTAATTACAAGTATGATAAAATACAAAACTATACTTCCAAACAAAGCTGAAAACAAATTAAGGAAAGGTATTGCATATAATGCACTCTCCTGCAAAAGAGAAAAAGGATCCATGTAATGATGGGGTGTTTTTTGGATGAGCAGCCTGCCTACAGCTCCCATAAGCATCAGAGCATTTGTGAGCATGGAGGGGGTTTATTTTCCCCCTTGTTTTGGGGACTGTGCCACTCTAGAGGGAAGAATGACCATAGCTTGGTGGTAGCTAGGTTATCAAAATCTGTATTTAACTGGAAAAATCATGATACAGCAGAAAGGTATTGCCAGAGTTTGCTTTTTCTATACATGTAATTAAAAGAGCTGTTTCCTTATTTCAGGTTGGTACAGGAGCAGGAGTTGGTTTCAATGTTAACATGGCCTTTACTGGTGGCCTCGATCCACCAATGGGAGACACGGAATACTTAACTGCTTTCAGGTAATATTGAAATTTTCCTCTTACATTTTTCACCTAAACTTGGTTTCTTTTATCTTGAGCAGTCCTCCTTAATCATGAGTTAAGAAATGCGGGATTTTCATCTAGCTACAGTCACTTTGAGAGTGCAGTGTGGATTAAAGCTGAATTCAGCAGGTAGGCTATTTCTGGCCACAAGAAGTGGGTCTGTGACATCAGGGGATTGATGTACTCACTGCTTACCACTGATTAATATATGAATGTAAAATGTCTACTGATATGAATGAGCTCTTCTGTTGTCGGCTAAAAATCATTTTAAGCTCTTCGGGATGAGGATGGGGATGGGGCAGGGAACCCAAAGTAACATTTTCGTGAGTTATCATGAGTTGAAACTTAAGAGTGCAGCTGTCCCAAGGCTTGAGGCATCATTGCTGTGATGTCCGTGCTGGTACACACCTTCTGGGCAAGTTGGCCTTACAGTCCCTCTCCTGCAAGAGCTCTGCTCATGACTACCACCCCACCTCACTCCCAGGTGTACCTAGCAAAAGGAAATGGGCTTGTTTTAATAGGCCTTATTTTTCAGTGTTATTTATCAAAAATAACAAAGGTGTCAGTTTGAACCAACCGAACTGTTGGTTTTGTGCTTTCCTCACGGGGTTCTGGTTTCTCCCCAGAAGCAGCGTGTTGTGTTTTATGAATGAAAATACAATCCTCTATCAAATAAGTGTTACTTACACTCACTGTTAGAGCGTGAATGGAGGTAAGCCAAGCTGTGGGCTTGAGTTGATGTGTTGCTGGGATGTCCTCCTTGATGAGCAGTGACAGCAATGCCAAATGTAAACCAGTACGTGGGATTGTACAAGCATGCTCCGAAAGACTGGCATTGTTTGAGTCTGCAAATGGAGCAGGGGACAGAGCCACTTGTTGACCCACTTGCTCATGTCCTGGTGCCCTTACTGTCATGCTCACACATGACTGATACCTGGGGATCACAGGGTTATCTGCAGGGAATCATTTACCTGATTCTTGCTTTCCTCCTCACGTTGACATCATCAGAAGTGAGTGAACAAAACAGGCGTTGAACATCTCATTGCTTCAGGCAGCCAAGGGGCAAGACACCTCAACAGGGTGATTGTACATCACTGGTGTTTTACTGCAAGCCTGGGCTGATGCATTTGCCTCCCAGAACCACAAAGAATGGGAAAAGGAAGGTATTAACTATGGAAGCAACGGAATAGCTCAATAAAATGACAGTTATTCTGGACCTGTAAGTAATGCAGTAGTGAATAGAGCCCTGTGTGAGACTACATTTTCCTTTCTGATACTCTTTCCAGGAGAAGGAATATAATTCCCTGACCTGCTGAATACATAGGCTTCATTTTTCCTTGAGACTGTCCTGTTCCACCCCCTGTCCCCCCATGCCTCCTGCTGCCCCGACTTGCATCTTTTTTAACAATTACCACTCAAAGTGGTTTTCTGTCCTCAGACCAGATTTAGTGCACTTCTGGCTAACGCCCTGCATAAATTCAGGGGGGGACCCATGCTTGCCAAAACATGAGATGCAGATTTCTGGCAATAGCCAGATGGAATATCACCTTCATGGGATAGCATTGCATGTGTGAAACCTGGGAGCGTTATTTCTGGTTTTTGCTGTGCATGTCTTCGTATTCAGTTATAGTGAGCAAAAAGAGCTTTTACCCTCCAGTATGCCATTAAAAAGCCTTCAAAGAATGTATACAATTCAAAATAACATCTAGTCAAATAACTGTCATTTGTCTTGATGTTTTAGTCCTGGTACAGGAAAGCAGCGCTTTCCTCCGAAGTGGAAGAAGTCTGTTTATCCCAGCAGTCAACAAGACTGATCTCTTCATTATATAGAGAACCTGTAGCTGGCAACTGAGTGACATGCTGGCTATTAACTATTAATTGAGTTTCAAGGCTCCTGGAAAATTGTTGGGAGCAGTCTGCACGGAGAGACCTTTGCCAGCCATTCCTCAGTAGATGCTGGTGTCTTTTTGCCCAGAGACTGTGGCTATTTGGGGAACAGCTTGTGTCGCTTAGTCTCAGCCCTTATTTTGGGTTCTGGGGAGCGAGGTACTTTGTGACTCATCCTCCTAGGTAGCACCTCCTGTAGCCTGCCCCATGTGCACACCTTCAGTCAGTAACTTAAATTGGGAGCTCTTTTAATCTGCTGCCAAGTTTGGTCATGATAATACATTATCAAGTGACCTTTTTAAATCTTAACCAGCTTCTTTGAAAAACATTTTTTTCCCTGAATCTTTCTATTGATTTTAATGTAAAATAATGCTTTGAAGTTTGCAATTTATAGTCCCTCGAGAGTTAGAAAGTGAAGGGAATGGGTCATATATCCTTTTTTTCTTCTTTTCTTGTGTTAGCCCCTTGAGACAATGCATGCCTTCAAGGCAGCACCTTGTTATTCCACCCCATCGAATGCCACGTTGCATTTGCTGGGGATCAAACCTAAGATGAAGAAAAGATAAGAAAATTGGCCATAATGAACTCCAGAAGCAGCAGGCATTTTCACCATGAACTTGGAAACTCACAGTGGAGAACTGAGCTTTAATTCAAACCAGTCCAAATGCCAAATTGTGAGGCTTTGAAGTCTGCGGAGGAATCAGTGGAAATCCTTTGAGCTAGGCAAAGATACTGATATACTTTTTCTCCTTTTTTTTTTTTTAAGCCTTAACTCTTTGCGTGCTCGCCTGCTGTTAGGGAAGAAAGCCATCTTTCTATGTAAGAACACTGGAAGAAAAATAAGCTTCATGCTTTCCATTTTTCCATCTGCTTCAGGATGGATTTCATAAAAGCATGCGTCCTGGTGAAATAACAACTGAGATAATTGTCTTCGTAAATTAGTCTTCTGATGAGTGAATGAGTAAATCTCAGTGAAACTTATCATCCCCACACTGAAAAGCCGTTTCAGACAGTGCCGTGTTTCTCTTTCCGAAGAAAGAAGAGTAGCTGGCATCATTTCTGTGATTGTTTCCTCTGGTTCTGTCCGTGTTTGCAGTGCTGTGCTGGACAGGCCTGCGTGACCTCTTGAGACTTTGATACCACTGAGCCATTTCAAAAGTGAGAACAAGAGTTAAAAATGTGATGCGGAGCACGGCCATGCCTCGCATTTTGTCCCTGACAGAATCACAGGATTTTTAAGAATTGCTGTTTTCAGAACTGAGTTGTGACATCAGGGCTGCAGAAGGTCGGGGTGATATCACGTTTGGGGGGAGCAGGGTGGAGCCCCCCGGTCTCCCCTCAAGCTGGGGCTGCCAGAAGGGATTTGGGAGCTGGCTGCAAGCTCGGCGCTCCTCCACGCTATCGTAACTGCAGCGCTGCCTGCCCTAGACAGCATTACATTTTACATTATAATTTAGCTGACCATTTACTGCACGAATGTTCCACGGCTGAAGTCACCACCAAAGTATGTGGGCAACACAGATCTCCCAGATTATGCAGAAATGTATTAAACTCTAACGCATAAAATGCAGGGCATGTAATTTACAGAGTCCCTAACCCATCAAAATGTTATTGGTATTCATCACTGTTATTCCGTAGTTATAGAAACAAACGGTTGTAAAATTCTTTTCGACTGGAGCCTGTCATTCCCTGGCTTGTTGTACAAGAAATGTTTGCTCCCATGAATTCCCATGGCACTTTCAAAGGTTGTGTAAAAGCATCGCGTGCGAACCCGGCGCAGCGAGCTGCCGAAAAAACGAGAAACTTGTGTTTAGTTCCTTGTGACACAAGGGCAACAATTACTGAGTGACTTAATTTGTGTTACATGCAGGAGCTTTGCTCTGAATTTGCTGTAAGGAACTTTTCCTGATGACTCTAGCAGTTGTGTAGCTGCGTCTTATTTTTACCCACCCTGACAGCAGTCTCTTGCACAATTAGAATTCCACGCAGGGCTCGATTTCTGCTCAGTTTTCCTTCAATTTCAAACACCCAAACCAGAAGCAAAGCCAGGGCTGCAGCCTGAGAGGTCCCTCCTCCTCCTCCTGTCTCTGGGATCAGAGAAGTGTTGAGCCAGGTGGAAGGGCTAGGGGCTCTGATCCATAAAACATCTTAGAAGTGAGGAAGAGGGAGGGGGAACCTGGCAGCGTTCTGCCTGGAATCGTTTCTGCACTTTACATTTCGTGCTCTCTGATGCTTGTTTTGTCCCCAGACTCCTAATCCCTTCTGACACGGTAAAGGACCACGGAGATGACTGCTTGAGAAACAAAGGCTGCAGCCTTTGGAGGCTGGATCGCCTCGGAGCAGGGCACGGTGCCTGGCTTGCATGGCCAGCAATGGGAAGGAGGCTCTGAGCCTTCTCAGTTTCACTGATTTGCTCACTGCAATTGAGCATTTAGAAAAATCCTCTGTAGAGCTGTTTAATCTGCCTGTCATTTATGAAGCGTTTAATTGATGAATTGGGCAGTAATAGACTAAGAATTATTCAGCCTTCTGGAAAATAGATATTAAATGGTGTATTTTTCCCCAAAATGACTGCAGAACACAATCAGCAGTTCTTACGGTTCACAGCCATCAGTATTAATTAATGCATAGCTGTTCAGCTCAGCCATATTCAAAGTCAAATGAAAGGGTTTAATTTACGTTAAGCAAAACAATCTTCCAAAATGTAGGAAATTTAAATGTTTAACCCCTTTATTTTAAAACAGTTACGGCTTGAAGTGAGTGGTGTTATGAACTGTTTCATTCCTTAGTGGATAACTTTGCAGCCCCCTTAGCCAAAAGACCCTGTTCCAGAGAAAACTGCTCACCTGGACAGTGATTTCAATTTGTGGGTTTTTGTTGTAGTATGATCATCAGGGCAAAATCGTTGGCTCGTTTGAAATTTAGTTGTTGTTTTCTCCTGGAGACTTAGCTTCACTGTGACGGGTCTGAGTGAAAAGGGCATTTTCCTCTGTGCATAGGAAAAATTAAAAACCAAGAGATGGAGTTACATGTGCCTGAAACACTGCCCACAGATGAAATCTCAGAAATACATCACTCAAAAGTGGTTCAGCTTTTGATTGCTTCGGTCCTAAAATCACGCGTGTGAGCCCCATTTTATTCAATTCAAAGGGAAGAACGAGGGAGTGCGGAAGAGGCAGAAGGGCTGTGACCTCCTTCTTTCTTAAAATTTTAAGAGACCAGGTAGAAATCTACTCTGCACTCAGAGCACTGCTAATAATTGCTTAGAAATGAAGCTGCATACCAGGACGGCCCATTGTTGGGTATGGTCATGGGCCCCGCACCAGAGAGAACTCTGCACATCCTCAACATGGCTTCTTCTAACTCTCATCAAATTGATTTATTTCCAAGCAGCAGGCACTGCTTTTTCTCTCCTGAAATTTCTACGGACAAGTTTCAGGCACCACGTGTGTGATGTCTGTGCCACTAGAGGGTATCTTCAGCCTGCTCTCTGCTGAGCATCGTACCCCGCATCTCCCTCGGCTGCGCTGGACATGGGTTAGCTGTGTCACAGCCGACCAAATGTGGTCATCTTGTGTCACTCTGGTGGCTGCATGCTGACAGCCCATGCAGCTCCAGAACTTGGGGTTGGGTTTAGGTTTTGGGTTGGATTTAGGTTTTGGGTTGGGTTTGCTCTGCCACCGGCGTAGGGTGACACCGCGCAGCAGCTGAGGTTCTAGCAGCTCTCATGGTATTGTAGCTTTGGAAAAAAATCTGATGATTTTAGCAGTTCTGCTTCGATTAGAAATTAAATAGCTCAGCAGTACTTCAAAACTCAGGAAAAAAAAATCAACTTTGCCACGTGCACTTGCTGTGAAAGTGCTGCTTTAGTCCTTTGTCAGGGAGGTGGTTTCCACTTAAAATGTCTGTGGGTTTTACTAAACACACTTCGTCGACTATAAAACCATCAGCAGAAAAATGCTCTATTTTGTCTTCCTTATATAATAACCTCCCTGCAGACAGATGTATATGGCAATCAAGTCACTGGAGGAAAAAATTAAAATTCCTCTTTCAGTACTGAGAAGGTGAACGCTGCCCAAAAAGCTCTGCGACCTGTAACCACGAGCAGCAAATTGTTTTGTTTTCATAGCAAGGAAAAGGAAATAAGATCCCCTTTTATTTTTTTGCATAGATTTCTGTGTTTCTGTGCCCGGAGACTGGCAAGCAGAAAGATGGCAAAAACAAAAGTTCGAAGGGTTTTTTTGGACTGCACAGTGCGTCAGCCCTTCAGCCATAGCTGAGTTGTACCCAATGTCCCTGCCCACACTAGGGCTCTGTTCTGCATTGGAATGACTTGATGGGTTTGACTAACTCTGGAAGTAGCTCATTGCATGGAAGCAGTTAACACTCCATTAAAATTAAGATATGCAGAGGACAAAGTGGCTTGAGATCAGGTTGGTGTTGGGGCAAATGGAGGCTGCTGACACTGGTAGGTGTTTTCTAGATGTTCAACGTGGATGTAGCAAGACCTGAGTTTTTGTGGCTGTCTTGGTAGTGCTCAAGCAATCTCAGCACTGAACAGATTTTTTTTTTTGTGGTTTTCAGAGCATCATGTAACTACTATACTCAATAAGGGAGCATCTTTACTGGTTTTCAGAGCATTCTATAACTGCTGTAGCCAATAAAGGTGCAGTTGCCATGTCTACAAAGACATGTTTTGCTATATAAATTCATGTTTCAGAACGGTAACCTTGCCAGTAGCCATTCCTTGGATGGGGAAGCAGGGAATGCTGCCTTCTTCAATCCCAGAAGGGATTGTTCAGGATTCCCATGTCATACGGCAGATATCAAGGTCTGGAGAGGTACACCCAAGATTGGGTTGGTAAGCCTACAAGGGAAAAGAGAACATAATTTGCAAAATATTACTGTATGTAACAGAGGGCCTTGAGATGGAGATTTACGGCTCCCTGTGCACTTCCTCGCCTTTCCACCATTTCCTGCAGTTATCATTGCCTGATCAAAAAACTGAAAACAATTTTCAAGCTCATGGATGTGCATAGCCCGATGTAAACTGAATGCACAAGAAAGTATTTATCCAAGAGTGCTTACTACAGGCTTTCTTAATGAGGAAAGATTGTGTGTGTCTGTCCTGTTTATTCAGAAGCTCTGCTGCTTTGACTTTTTTCATTGCTGTAATTTCAGTTCTGCTGTGTTTGTGCTGGAACTATTAGATGAAGAGGCAATTACTTGCTCTCTGCAGAACTTTCCCTTTTTGCTTAGCTGGCATCTCAACGTGGGAAATGGGGTGTTTGCAACCTCAGGTGGAATTTGAACAGAAATTTAGTGGATTGAAGAGAGGCACCGGAGTGAAAATGCTTTGCTGAGAAATGACAGAGGTGGACCTCTTGTTTCATTTAAATACTGATCTTAACGGGCAGCAGTTTGCAGCTGCTTAGCAATTCAGTCTGGATTTAGAGAGCAGAATGTCAGAGGATGGGGAACTGGAGTTAGGTGGAACATCTGCATGTTAAAGCTTCTTTTGGCCCATGCAGCTATTCACTGCCTGTGATAACCATCCAGTGCTGCTAGGAGACAAGTGCCACACACCGAGGTCTCTGTAGCACAGTTTTTCCAGGTGTTTTTGTAATCTGTGCCCAGTGCCCTCTTATTTTCTCCTTATGCCCTCAGTTCCCTGAAAAGCAAGAGATGGTCACAAATGAAAAACAAAACGTATGGCAAGTTCTTTCCCTGGTCAAAACTCCACTTGTTAGTGGAGAAAATAAACCTTATTGAAAAAAATAATGAGTGCAGGACATCATTGACTCTACAACTGTACTGTGTTTTCTGCCAACTGGGCTCTCATCTCCTAAGAAGGAAATGGACTTCACTACTGTGGAAAAGTAACATGAGGCTTTGTAAGGGATTTGTTCAAGATGGGTTAAATATTCCTTTCTTTGTTCAAGAGCCAAGGTAACATGTCTGCCGTTGTTCAATTCTGTTGCAGAACGGTAGTGATGCCCATTGCCAATGAATTTGCCCCGGATGTTGTGCTGGTGTCGTCTGGCTTTGATGCGGTGGAAGGCCATCCTACACCTCTGGGAGGATATAACCTATCAGCAAGATGTAAGTTGTGGGTTAAAAAACAGCAAATACTGAAACTGGTGTGAATTCTTCTTGTCCTGGGGACTGAAGTACGAGGGCTGCTCCAAAAGAAATGCCGCCTCCTTTATTTTGTTGGCCCACGACATCAGAGGCAGATGTTGGTGGTATTGCAGTAGAAGTTGAACCTTCCCACCAGTGGTGGTCACTATGTTGAAAAGCAGTGTTTTGTTGCTGAGAATTTGCTCTATCAAATAGTGTGATTTGTTGTGCTCTTTGTATCTATCTGCTGTAGTTTCCGTGGAAGTAAATAGGAGGGATTACTTTCAGGGTGACCTACGTACGCTGTTCCCAGCTTTTAGCTTTTGAGGGTCTAGCTTCAAATATTTCATTTCAATAGCAAACTTTTCGGACTTTCTGTTGCATTTTCTTTCTTTTCTCAATACATGGTGTATATATATATTAGTCCAGCTGAAGCCTTCGTTGTCTTGGAGCATTGCATATTTCACTTTTCAGTGCAAGGAAATTCCACAAGGAAATTACAAAGATACATCTATGTGGAAGACAGCTGCTGAATTAGAAAGTTATGAATGTTTTAGTGCAAAATTGCAGAAGGAGGCAGTGCCAGATGTAAACAGATAAACCTCAGGTCTGGGTGCTAGTAGATGCCCATTTTTTTCTCCAGGATATCTTACTAAAAATTTTTTACAAATATTTTTTTCTTTATCCTTGAAGCAATTATATGGGCCCACAAGAACATCCTTTTTGCTTTGTATCTGTTATAGTTTGCATTGCACAGGAGATGCATTCAGCTCCCTTTTTACAGTTCTGGGTTTATCTGGCACTGTTATTTGGGTCAGTCAAGAAAAGTTTTTCTTGCAAAAGCAAAAGGATATTTTTTTTTAGAGTGTGTTTCAGCCGGGAAACTTACTCAGCACAGTGAACTTCAGTCCTTCGTAAGGTAGCTGAACCTATAAACTTTATACAAGAATAAAGTGGAATGGGTTTACAAGAGGAGTTATTTAAGATATTCAGAAACACTCTGTAATGAAAAGGTCTTGTTTACCTGCGTGTTGCATTTCCCATGCCTTGCTGTTCTCACAAAGGCTGGTTACCACATTATGGGCTCAGCCATGAATCTTTTACCTCGCCGTTAATTTGCTAATTTGCGAAGGGTCTTGAGACACTGCTAAACAAAAAGCAGGGAGCGTGGACAGAGGGCAGAAATGTGCTGTGTTCTCTTCTGTTTTGATTTTTTTTTTATTTTTGGGGAGGAGGGTTTCTTTGAGGACATGTTTTTTAAATCCTCACAGCTTGGTTCTGTTTTGTTTAAAGGGTAGAAATGTATTGTGTGTCATCTGATCAAAGTCCTGGTGCCTCAGGAATTTTTATAGCATATTATATACGGGAAGAAACGTCTGTCAAAGACTGGTTGTCAAATGTCTCTGGGGCTCTGCAGTGCCGTGATCAGAACCAAGAGCACCGGCAGCAATTTCACCAATTCCCCCTTGCCCTCCTCCCCTGGTGCCTTCTGTACTGCTTTGACTTCGCTTTTTCCTTCTCTCCTCTCACAAAGCTGAGCAAAGGCAGCTTCCTTCCATCCTCCTGCTCTTCCCCGTGGGGCCTCTGCCACCGTGCTGAGCCCGGGGCCTGTTGGGGGGCTGCTGGGGAGCTGTGGTACCCCTCACTACCTGAGGCCTGGGATACCCCTCACTACCTGGGGTCTTTTGGGGCCTGTGGTACCCCTCACCACCTGGGGCCTTTCGAGGGGCTGTGGTACCCCTTACTGCCCAGGATGACCTCCACTGGGACACTCACTGTGGCCCCAGTGGTTGTGGATCCATCCCACATCGCTCCAGCAGGGAAGCGTGGCTGGAATTCTGAAAAGAGCGTACGAAAATCAAACCTGGCTTATATTATGCATTGAGTCCGCTCGGATCCCTTGTGGTTTTTTAATGTGATGTAATTCCTTTTTATAACTCTTTGATCCCTCGCCAGGAGCCTGATTCCAGCAACAACCTCTGCCCTTCTCTTGCATTTCCTCTTTCCCCTCACAGGCTTTGGGTACCTGACAAAGCAGCTGATGGGCCTGGCTGGAGGCCGCGTCGTCCTGGCCCTCGAAGGAGGCCACGACCTGACCGCCATTTGCGATGCCTCGGAAGCATGTGTTTCTGCTTTGCTGGGAAACGAGGTACGGAGAAACGAAAAACGCCGCCATGGCCTCGGGGTGGCACGTGCCTGGGGGCACATTCCAGGTGCCCCCTCGTCCCACAGAATTTCCAGCTGTGGCATTGAATTTGGGATTCTCATTCTCCAACACAGGGAATCTGCCACATTTTTCTCCTTGTTTCCCGTTCATCCTTTCAAGGGAGTCATGTTGATTTAATGAGCACAAGCTTTATTTTCAAAACTACCTTTGTTTGGCAGTCCACACTAAAACCAATACTTTGTTTTTATTCTTTATCCAAGTAACTTGCTTTGTGCTCCTAGGAAAGTCACTGATTAGTTTCATTTACTTCTGAAGTTTTGTCCACGCCTTTCCCTCTTTGCAGTCCCCCTCCCTAGAGGTTCAGTGTATCTGCTCCACTGGGCAGCTTGCTTGATGCTGTTTTCTACGGTATTTTTTCCTTGACATTGTATTTTCTACTTTTTGCACATTGCTGTGTTGAAAAATGCTTAACTGTGTGACAGAAGTTGGCAGGAAAGGCCAGGGTGTTTGATTGCAAGATAAGAGCAAGGCAGAGAAGTACACAGAGGAAGTCTAGTTTTTTGTTCCTGGGAACGTTGGGATGTTTTCCTACAGTGGCAGATACTTCAGCTTTTCTGCCTGTTCTTATTGTGGCGTGGCTGCTCATGCATTACAGAAATATTGCAGCAAGTACAGCAATCAGCTGTCAGCAGCAAAACCTCACATTGGGGACCTTGTGCATCTGCTGTGTCTGTACCTTTGCATACACTGCTGTTCAAGAAGCATATTTATAATTTGTGGATTTGTGAGTATGAGCAAGTGGTTTGTTTGGGTCAGGCCTCCTTTTTTGGACACATTCTTCATGTGGAGGACAACCACGGTCATCCAAATGGATGATGGAGTCATCTTGGTCTGATGGAGCAGACTGCAAAAATGCTTCGCATCAATTTTCCACCTGCAAGACTTGCACCTCACTCAAAGAAGAGTTTTTTGTTATATGCTGCAGTTGTCCTGGTATGGCAGCAACTCTGGATCTGCTCCAAACAATTGTTGAGGATTGATGACACATTAAAACAGCAGCAGAGAGTGTTTCCTTTGGTTACAGATAGCTAAAAAGTTCAGCTTTGTGGGAAAGAATCCTTACGGCTTTGAAGTTCGAGGTGGCTTGGCTAGTGTTTGCGTTTTTTCAGGCTGCCTTTTTAATTAAGAGTTTGCCCTCGGTACCCTGTGCAAATGAACAAGTCTCAGAAGGCTGCAGTAAGAATAGCAGGACACGAAGATGCTGCTGAGATGACCTCTGGCAGAGTAGACCTCTGAAGGCAGTGGTCTCGTTTCTACAAGGCAAGAAACCTTCCTGCCCATCGGATGGTGAAGGAATGAGGTTCCTCCCAAAGCTTTCACCTGCCCTAGAGATCACAACCAGGCTGTCACCACCACCCTTTGCTGAAGAAGCCCTGGTGCAGGAGCTGACAGAAGCTATGTGGCCAGCATCGGAAGGTGCAGCAGCACAGAGAGAAGCCAGGCAGAATTTCAGCTCTGCTGCCTGTGGTGGGAGCTGATCTCTGGGGCTGATGGTGAGTCCTGAGCAGGCTTGCTGTGACTCAGCTGCAGCTCAGTGACTGTCGGGTCTGGGAAGCTGGAGCAGGGAGGCTGGGCCTGCAAGGATGTGCACATTGCCTGTGCCTGCTGGCTGCCAGCCTTTTGAAGGAGTGCTTTGTCTCTCAATAGCCACACTCTTTGTGAAGGATGACAGTGCCTGAGGAAACCTCACCAACCAGTCCAATAGATCAGCAGTAAAACGGCTAGGATTCATCAGAAGCATCTGCTGCAATCATCCAGCATCCCATGGTCCAGCATGCCGGCAAGTGCTCAGCCCTTCGGACAGCCAAAAACTCAGGAGCCAGCTGCTGCAGCAGCACAGAGGGAGCAGAGTTGACATTACAGCACCTATGTCTCTTCCGCTGGGGGTGATAGCACTGCTGTCAGCACAGACAATCCCTTCAGCTCCGTACAAATTTGGATGCAGCCAGCTCTGATGGCAGGACGCACTTTGAAGGAGAGGCTGAGCAGGTGACATGGGAATGATGCCATTCTTGTTGCTGAGTGTGCTGCCACAGTGCAGGCAGGTGGCTGCAACGTGGTGCCAGGATCTGCGTGCAAGAAATGAGAGCTTGAACATGTCATGGGGGTGCCTGGCTTTGGGAGATCTCAGCGCTCAACAATAGCTTGGGTGTTGCCAGCTGGCTGAGTGTTTTCATTTAGCAGAGTGAATATTGATCCTTAAAGGAAAAAAAGAAAACAAATCTTTGGTTTTTTAATCACTGAATCAGGGCAGCTATAAAGCACTTTTAAATATTTAAAGATGGAGCTCTTCTCACTTTTCCTAGGTGGGCTCTAAGGCTGCGTGGGTATCATGATAATGTTCTCCTCCCCGCACATCAAAAAGGAGGAAATGCTCATTTTATCAAGGTCTTTCCAAAAATCTTTTTAATGTGAGGAAGTTGGAGGGTACTGCTGGTGCTTTGTCTCGTGGCCCTTTGATGGCATTTGATCTACAGCCTGCTGGCAGCTCTGCACATGGGCAGGCAGCTACGGGCTGCAGGGAGGTGTGCTCATGGAGCAGAGGTGCCTGCACTGCCTGGGGAAGGGGTACGAAACGAGGGGAACGCCGCCAGTCCCCAAAATGTCTCCGTTCACTGGCAGAGATCAAACCTCTCTCTTTGGAAAGGCGTTGTGCGAAGGCAAGAGGCAGCTTGTTCCCCAGCTGTCCAGGAAATTAAAGCAGAGCTGTAGCTTTGCAGCAGATGATTTTAGTGTAAAATGAGTTAGGGCTGTGCGAGGTGGCTTGAAAATGTGTGTGCATTGCTTGGGTTACAAATGATGGTGTTCAAAAGCAGCATGATTTCAGCTGCAAAAATCAAAGGCAGGGGTAATGCAGGGAAGATCATTCAGTGATAACAATGCCAGTTCTGAGCTGTCTGCTCCCGAGGAGCGGTGCCAGCACTGTGCCCCAAGCAGGGTTTGCAGTGCCTGTGCACTGGGAGCTGCTGATGGCCGAGACAGTGCCACGAGCACAGAGGGAGATGCTGGGAGATGTGCTCCAGCTCAGCAGCACTCACAGCACTGCAAACACTGTGCCATTTTTCATGCATGAGTAGCAAAGATGCGTCTGGAGTCAGACCCTGGATATCCTGAATAAATGGGATGGTGATAATAAACAGTTGCTTAAAAACTTTGCCTAATGCCCAGCGGTATTTCCTTCCTCTTCCAGGACAGTGATGGGTGAGGCTGTTGTCTGTGAGTGGTATTTCAGGAGGAGGAGTGCACAGTGGAAATGATTCATCTGTGAAATAGCACACGGTTAAGCTGCCTTGTGTTGTGTGCTTTATGTCAGAGTTAACCAAAAGGCATTGGGAAGCTCTTACTTAAAGATCTGTCCAGGAATAGCTTTTGCCTTCACTTAATGTCATACAGAAGCTAGTCTCGGCCAAGATTATTTTTAGAGTAAAGAATTTCTTAAAAAAAAAGTGCAACCCATAATTATTAAATTAGGAATGGAGCAACTCCGAGCCCTGATGGAGCACCTGTCAGATGGCTGCCGTGTGGTCGCGGGAGCACATCCCTTGGCCAGAGCTTCTCTTGGCTCCAAGCAGAAGTTGCAGTTAAACTTTGCCATAGTTTCATTAACTACTTTATTGAGCATTGAGTTGTGAGATGTGTTCAGCTCCAGCCACTGGCTGTGTGTGTGAGCCAAGGAGAGCTGCTCTGCTGGGACACCCTCACCTACCAAGCAGATGCCTCTGCTGTGCCAGGGAAAATCGGTGCTCTCCACGTGACCCAGTCTCCTTCCCTTGGGAGATCTTTTTTATAATTCTGAATTATTTATATTCCATTTTTTTTTATATAAATGGATAGATCTGCACTGCAGATCTGGCTTCTTTCCTGCGGAGGGAGGCAGCCCTAGCTCCTGCCTGCTGTTGGAGCTATGGCTGCACCGTGTTGAAGAGCTTCTGCTCTTTCCAAAGGATGGCAGGAGCCCCAGGGGTGTATCTTAGGATCTTCAGCTCTTTTTGACTCACAGGATACAGATCTTTTTTCAGTTAAGAGTCAGTAAATGCACTGAATTAGGTATTTAGAAGAATTAAAAAGCTTCCCCTATTATTTCTTCAGGAGAAAGAAGTGTGGTCATTGTGTTTTTAAGTCGCTTTCATTTTATTTTCACATGATTCTTTTAATACTGAATGCTTTGCAAAAGGCAGATCAGAGCACTGGTTTTACAGAGATGTGTTGTGAAAGCTGCCAGCGCCACTTGCCTTGTTTTACTGGTCCCTGAAAACAGGCTCCATCCACGGCTGCAGTGTTTTGTGCCTGCGGAGGAGTGTTGGGATGGGGGAATCACAAGAGCACTTGGGAAGTCTGTGTATTTTGGATATTTAACTAAAGGCAGATAATAGGAATCAGGGGAATGGGGTGGAGGCTTGATACGGCAGAGCTGTTTGCTAAATCGTGCTTAATGCCTGGTCTCTAGCTTGAGATAACATTTCTTCATTCTTCCTTCCTCTCTCCAGCTTGACCCTCTTCCAGAAAAGGTTTTCCAGCAGAGAGCAAATGCTAATGCGGTGCATTCAATGGAGAAAGTAATTGAGATACACAGTGAGTATAGCCCCATCCTCCCAGCTGATTCCCTGTTGGGCTGAGTCAGTGACCTGAGAGCACCCATTGCAATTCTTCATCGTCCTGGCAACTCCATGTTCAGCATTAGGCTGCTGTACCCTCACCCTAGTTTGTGGGTTGTCATGCACCGTGAACTGGATTTAGGCAGCCCCAAACTGGTTTTACTGTACATGCAGTAATGTGTCGAGTGGAAGAGTCAATTCAGAGAGGTGCTTTGGCTCATGAGAGAGGACTGTATCAGTGCTCCTGGCTGCAGAGCCTGCTGCTTTGCTGGCACGAGTTGGAGCTGTTAAGTGCAGAAGTTTGTGTTAGGGAGGGTGAAGCAAGCTGGGAGGCATCCCAGTCATTCAGCAAGTTGTTCTGATCTCGCTGGGGAAATGAGTGTTAAAGCCAGTGCAGTAAGACCTTTAAAATCACTGCAGAGGACAGACTGTCCTGCTCTTTAGCGTGGGTGGTTATGTCTTCAAAAGCAACTCAGGTGTCTCTGATTAACACAAGTCTCATCATGTGTTGTTGCATCCATTAATTAAGAATGGATAGGGATGAAAGAGTGTTGCATGAAGCTGCTAATATTGCGGGTTTATTTAGTTGAGGAGATTAAAATCATTGTGGTTGAAAGTTTCCTGGGGACATTCTTGTGGATGAAGTGAAAAGAGTCTGAATAACATGGCAGTCCCACTGTGCTAGGTCTTGACATCTTCCCACTTCAAACACTTGTGGTGCAGAACTGCAGGAATGGAGGCTGGTCTCCATTTGGTAGGGATAAAGTAGAGCTTAAAAGAGGCCAGATCATTTCCCCTTCTCAAAAATGCCCTGTAACTTTACAAATCTCACCATTTCCAGCAGCCATTCTGCAGACTGAGTGCTCAGAAGCGATGTGACACTTCAGCAGCACCTTGAGTCAGCCAGTGACTTTTTTTTCCTTGAACTGAGCACAGCAAATTAGAAAAGGGGCTTTAAGTGAGACCCTCAGGTCACCTTTCTTTCATAGCCAAAGGAGAGGAGCGTGTTTCATTGCAAGACAGTGATTCAGCCCTGATTTGACATCCTAGGTGTCCTTATAGCAGTACACAGATTCATTTTTGTAGATGCTTTTAATATGTTTTGGATTAAAATTTTGCTTTCTTGTGCCTGCACCTCTACAAAATATCTCCCATTCCTGGTGAGCTGTTACATCTCTGTGCTCCCTGTGTCACAGCTCCTTTCCAGCTGTGGAAATCTGTTAATTCAGCCTCCCTCCTCCATTTTTAGTATTTTTGTATGCAGAAGGGTTTTACCCCTTATAAACAAAGACTAGCCTAGTTAGAAGATTGTCCCACTGCACTGTTTTCTGCTGAAAAATGTACTGCTAATTGCATGCTTGCTTACACAATGGAAGAAAGCAAACATTTATTTAAAACATAGCTCTTCAAGAGACAGCAGAATTGCAGCACCATCTATTCATACATGGCAAGAAGTGGGGGCTTTGGCAGTCCTTGGGAGTCACTTTTGTTATTGTGTACAAAGTAGATGGATTTTTCTGCCTGGAGAACAGAGCAGCCTCTCTCCCATCAGCCTACTTGACCATGAGGGTCAGCTATGACCTCCTGCTGTGTCAGAGCCCGTGACAAAGAGCTGTGAACAGTGGAGAGGAGCTGTCCCACCACTTCCCTGGGCCCAGGCTCAGGGAAGGGGCCCAGCTCTGGAGGGCTCCAAGGAGTGTCTCTGACCTTGTCCCACAAGCCAGGACTCCCTTGGCTTGTGACCCCAGGAACCCACCTCCACCTGCAGCTTTCTTCACGCTTGAGGGCATTGAGGCAGCCCTGGAAATGACAGCAAGTGCAGCTCAAGGTTGTAAATTGCATAGACATGATATGTACTCCCCAGTCAGTTCTCAGCCATCTACCGGGCACAGAAAAGTGGGAACACTTGGATGGGTTGGTTGGATGGGGCCCTGGGCAGCCTGATCTGGTGGGTGGGTGGCAGCCCTGCCCACAGCAGGAGGTTGGAACTGGATGGGCTATAAGAACTCTTCCAACCCAACCATTCTGTGATTCTATAGACGCGCTGCTTGACCCGTACCGGTGCGGGTGCCCTAACTGCTGCTTTGCTCACCTGTCCCCAGGCAAGTATTGGCATTCACTCCAGCGCTACGCCTCCACGGTGGGCTACTCCCTGGTTGAGGCACAGAAGTGTGAGAACGAGGAGGCCGAGACGGTGACAGCCATGGCATCCCTGTCGGTAGGCGTGAAGCCAGCTGAGAAACGGTGAGTTGCTTTCCTTGTCTTCTGTAATCAGAGCTCAGAGGGGCTAATCCTCTCCTCCTAGTCATTGCACACTCATCTCCTGCCCTTCATGCTTTCTCTAAAGACCTGGGCTGCAAGAGAAGAGCACTTACATGAGTGTTGCCTGAGTGTTGCCTTAGTATTCGGCACACGCTGCCTGACCCTTCTGCTCCAGTCGGAGCAGAATGTGATGTAGGACCATATTCTGAGAGGAAGTAGATTTTGCTGCAAAAATTTTTCAAGTTGCATAAGTGAAAACACATTGTCTAAAAGCCTTTTTGGAGGCAAGTTTTAATTCCAGGTGAGGCAGCTGAGCAAAATCTCCCTGGAGGGAAGGTGATGGGAATGTAAGGCGTGAGACTTAGCACTGCAAATCACCCAACTCATGCTCAACCATCTTTTCTCTCCCTCCTTTCCTCCCTGCCTGGTTGTGAAATTGTTCAGACCTGATGATGAACCCATGGAAGAGGAACCTCCCCTGTAGCATTCATCTTCGAGGTGGAGTTCTCCTGTTTGTTTGTCTTCGTCTTGAAGCTCTGCCAAGAAGCTTTCTCTTGTTACTCCTGCGTCCTGTCATGGTTTTTTCCAGAATACGGAAGGACAACCAGGTGTAAAACAAAGCAACCGAAAAATCTCTCCATATCTATATGCGTCTACAGTATCTATTTTCTGAAAAAGAAACATACTGGTGAAGAGCAGTAAAGGACTGACAACGCTGGGCACTCTTCCTCTGGTCCTCACTGGGAGCGGAAAGGGGAACAACGCCCGTGAAGTCTTTGGCAGAGTTGCCAAAAAGTAAAAATCAAAGATTCAACAACACATGCGAAAATAAAACAAACAAACCTTAATGTAAAACTGGTGCTTACAATTTGATTAACCCACAATTCAGCAATCTCCGCTTGAACCACTCAACCCATCTTGTAGTTTCATTTCTTGGATTTTTTAACTGGCTCTTGCCTGCCTGTGAGTCAATGACATCCTTGTTGAAACCAGAACAATGTGAGATGGTGTATTTTTAAAGGGGAGGGACAGGGAAAGAGGACTAGTCTTGCATCTAAAGGAAAGGGAAAGAGAGGGGGGAAACACAAAAAAGGAATCGGTAGCCCAGATGGAGTCGGCTTTATTGTCTCCAAAGCCATCTGAAGATGAGTTTGTGCCTTTTTTTTTAATTGATGGATTTGGTGCAGCTGGATTTTTGAAGTTTGAGGAACAATGCCTTAAGTAAAAAATAAAAAAATAAAAAAATAAAAAAACACAGAAAAAAAAAAGAACACAGCAGTTCGTGAATATTTTTCCTCTGGTTGGGAAAGCCAAGAACTGCCATCAGGAAGGAAGACTTTTTGGCTTGTGCTGGCATGATGGTGGGAAGCAGGCATCAGCTGAACAGAGCGTCTCCAAAAACTGTCTACAAGTTTGGATTTGTTTTGTTTTCTTTCATTGCTGTTTCAAAAAAAAAAAAAAATTAAGGTAGTTGCCAAGAAAGTGGCAAATACTGTTGGGTCTTTGAAATTCAACCGTTTTTAAAATCAAATTTTCAAATGTTTTCTCTCTTCTACATTATCTAGTAATTGAGCTTATCAATTTGGTTGTTGAAGCATGTATTAGACACAAATGCAGGTTTAAGACTGGAATGCTTTTTATTAAAAGCAACTAGCATGAGATATTGCTTAAATTGTTAGGTATAAATATATATATGTGTATAATGTATATTCCAAATGTATTCCAAGCTTAGAAACCGGATTCCTATGAATTATTGATAAAATATTTATCATGCATTTATAGAAAAATATATGTAATAAATGCAGACTATAACAGTAGCCATTGAAAGTTCCCTAGGGACAGATTTGTGAATTGGAACGCCAAGGTGCTTTTGGAAAAGGATCCAGGTTGAAACTTGAGGACTTTTGGATGTCAGGTTGGAAAGTTTTCAGATCGCCAACGCGTTAGCCACTGGGCAACTACCCTAAACATTTGTATTTTAATTTAAAGTTTTTAGTTGTGATCCTTTTCTAACGAAAATGAGTTTTTTATGGCAAAGACTACAAATTTGCTGTTAATTTTTATATGGATATTTCACAAAACCCTACAGAAGCCTTGTTTGTGTGAATCTGACATTTGTTTTCCATTTGGCAGGTTTTGTTTCTGAATGGCAATAGCGTCTGAACCTTTCTCCTCCCATTTTTCTTGCTTGAAAATTATTTTTGTTGGTTTATTTTCCCTCCCTCCCCCCTTTTAAGTCTTTTGTACAGTGAGCAGCTTTCTGCAGGCATAAGGAAGTGTTGCAGATTGTCAGAGTTTATTTTTGGGCAGCGTGCGTTTACCGAGGAGGAAGGAATGCAATGGGCTCTTTTGTATAATACCACCAACTGTATATTTCCTCAGTTCTGTTCTAGTAGCTCTGTAAAGAAAATAAGGCGTTTTCTTACCTTCAACCTAGTAGTATTGCAACAGGTGATGTATTTATCCTCCACGTGGATTGTAGGGAGGATTCCACGCGGCTTTAGTGGCTCCCACATGGAAGGCTGGTCAGGCCCTGGTGGGACAGCCGCCATCTCCTCTCGCGCACACGGACACGCAGACACACAGACACGCACGCTCACACCCCATGTCCTCTCCCTCTCTCCTCTTCTTTTGAAGAAGTCGCAGCTCCAGCTGCCTGAAGAACTGTTTCCTGATTTCTCTGAGCCGCGGCCGGATTTCCCTGGAACGCGGCCCCGGGAGCAGCCCCTCGTCCTGGCTCGAGGAGGAGGCGAGCAGCTTAGAGGAGACCGGATTGAGGCGTGTTCCTTCTTGCAGCAGCGTAGGATAGCACAGATCCCTCGTCCCAACAACCAAGGGGAGATTTTTCTTTCCTTCTGTTCTTAGGAGAAGCAACGGGGTCATTTCTAGTAACTTCTTTTCCAGTTCTCGAAGGGGCTGTTTTCATTCCATTCAGGACTTGCTTGTGGCAGGAATTGGAAGCATACCGTACGTGTGAGCAAATGCAAGAGGCTTTTGTTTTTTTTCTCGGTTTATAATGCAACTGAAAAAACAGACACTACTGTATTTGAGTTCTGCAGACCCAAGTACATCTTCGAGTCACGAATAGCTCCGGTCCCTAGGACTGTCCCGGCGCGCGGCCTGCCCGCAGGCCTTCTTTTTTCAGATGACCACTTTGCTGCTGTGATCTAAAGCTAACCCGGCCGCGGGACCTGGTGACTCTCTTTCTCTTTTCATTCAGCTGTGGGCAGTGACCACGCTTACACGAGCATTTCCGTTGTCAGATCTTCCTGGCGGTTTTCTATTTCCACTCTCGGTTGGGGCAAACCTTTTTGTGCTCCTGAGGGCCAGCCGTGCTGGGCTGGTTTCTCTCAGGACACCGTGTTCGTTTCTTGCCGCCATTTCACTGAGCCTGCCCAGGGACAGAAGGGCTTCCCAAGGCTCCAGACCTCGTCTCCTCCCAAGCCCAACCCGCGTGGATCCGCTTCCAAGCTGTGCCCATGACCCAGGCCAGCTCCGGGCAGCACAGAGGAAGAGGAGCCCTCGTTTTGAGGCTTTTTTCCCTTTTTGAGCCGATAGTTTCTTCCTTTGGGGTGCCAGTGCCATGGTGTGGCCCCACTGGCACCAGCTGGCAGTACACGAGCAACCATTTGTTTTTTACTTTCGATATGGAACATTCCTTTTTTATTAGTCATGTATTCATTCCATTCTTCCTTTTGTAAACTTTTTGGGCCCACATCTTTTATGGGCATTGATATATATAAATATATATATAAATATATATATGAATATATTTTTTTAAGTTTCCTACACGTTGAGGTTGCATGGTCTGTAAGGTTGGCATGTCTTTATATTGTACACAGATTTTGCATGCCAAAACTTGGCAGCTTTGAAAATGAGAAAAAAAAAAAAAAAAAAGGGTTGGA
>WBMW01004297.1:16275-49495 GCA_013396635.1 Penelope pileata | reverse complement strand
CTAACATCCCCCCCCCCCCCCCCCAAATCAAATGCAAGCTTTAATGCAAGATTTGTGTCACCATCAGTGGGCCCACAAGCAATACTGTGACCAGAGATCTGACACAGTTAAGTCCTTCTCTACCATAAAAGCTCAAAGTTGTAAATGCAATTTTAAACATGCTCTGTCTGTGTCTAATTGCTAATGTCTGAATTTAATCCCAATGTAGTTCCTGTTTATACTGCAGATTGAAACAGGCTTGTAAGCAGGAAGGTCAGGAGACAACCTCATTGCAATTGGTCCATCTGGCAGTTCTACATGTGTAATGTAGTTGGGCTTTCAGGGTTAACCGAAGATTTCTCTTTTCCAGGACTGTCAGTCCATTCTTTGTCACAACCATTAAATTCCGTTGATAATATAGTTTTTCAAACAGAAGGTGCCTTTCTTTCTGACTCACATCAGCTACTTCCATCCCCTTGTTCTGTCATGAAAGTCATCTACTAGAGAAGCCAACTGCTATATATTTCTATTACTTCTAGTCCTATGTTTACTGAATTAAATTCTGTATGCAGCTGTGCAGGGCATGACTATCTATCTATTCAATTTGTCCTTGACACTGGAAATTCACAATTCCAAACTCTGTCATTAAGTCTCACAAGTGCTGTCACCAGACTTCAGTCTCATCTTCATTACATAATGGAGTACAAAACGAACAAACAAAACTATGTGTCCCTTTCATAGGACATCTTCACAGTCCTACATTAAATAAGAAAAATAAAATATCTGTACCTTCTAAGTGGAAAGAAAATGATGTTTTACATTTAGACAAACAAAAAGATAACTCAGATCTAACTCAGTTAAATGATTTCTTTTAACCACGGAGGATGAAGAAAAGCTCCTTGGCTATCATAGCTAAGCCTGAAATGAGTGATAGTGTTTGCAATAGAATATTTTATTTGAGATTTCTCAGTTTGAAAACCAGGATTTGAGATATTAAAGCAAAAAACTTCTTACTTCTAGTCCAGTGTCCTCATTCTTCAGAAAGCAATCAAGTTGGCTAGAACCCCCTGGCAATATTCTAAGCTCCCTGGAGTTAAATTCCTTCCTTTTGCTACCCCATTTCACTCAGCTAAATCCTAGCAACGCTTTTGTTTCCAGTTTTTATCAACAACATTGTTAACTTTCCTTCTGAAACAAGATTTGGTGACTCTTCTTCAATAGCCCAGCAACAGCAGCAGTGCAAAACCTTTTAATGTTTGATGGGAAGTAATAATAATACCAAATAAATAAATAAAGCATTGCAAATTACTGCTAGCCAAAAAAGACAGGAAAAATAAGAGGGCTTGTTTAAATACATCCATGGAAACTGATTAAAGAGCATCTAGGCTTGTTTTAATGAGCAAAAGAACAAGCTAATGATGACTGGAAAGTGACATGAGCATTGAATTAAAGGCTTTTGTTGTGTTTGAATGTGATCCATCTTCAACAAAACATTTTTAAAAAATCACTAAACAAAAATAAAATCTTGTTAGCATAATTATGCATTGAAAGAATTTCAGTAAAAACTTGATAGAATTTTAATAATAATTGTAAACTCAAATGTGGAGAATTCTAGGTATTACAAAGAATAAACAGCTAAGCTAGGATGAAAAAAATAAAAAGAAAAAAAAAAGTGAGCTTGAGTCTATAAAGATGCATATATACTTGTCCACTTCTGTAAGTACCCAGGAGTTTGAAAAAACTGTTGGGCTAGGTACAGACCTCCCTATGGAAGACTAAGCAATTAATATAACTGATCATTTCTAGCATATTTGATATACAAATTGAAGCTCAAATTTGTGTCCAAAAAACTTTTTGCATCTACTTTATGTGACGCTCCTCTTACATTTGGCCTTGAGTCACCATCTGGGAAATGATTATGGAGAACCTTCAGGTTCAAACTACCATTTGCTATGCATATATGAGTCTGTCTTGGCTATCTGCACTTGAGCTATGTGGAATGGTGACAGGATCACCTCAGTTGAGGATAACTCTTCGAGGACAAAAATATCCTGTGAAGGAGGAAGAGATGGCACTTGAAGAGGTTTGATTTTGGGCAGCTTAAAGGTGGTCAAAGTAGTGAGATTCTGGGATCACATCAAGCGTAGGTGTGATTCTTGGCCTAGAATGGTAAAGTCAATGTAGACAGCCATAAATGCTACCCACTGCCTTATACACAGAATTCAGTTTGAAAAAGTGATCTGTTTGGTAGGCGATTACATCTGTGTACTAAGTGATCAAAATGAGAAGCTTTGCACTATTCAAATACAAATCTGGTTATTGTGTGTACAGACTAGACAAGACACAGTACCTTGTTGTTAATGTGCTTAAAACTTAGATTCCTGGTTCCAACTAGATAAATCTGTTATTTTTCAAAATGTAAGAGAATAGGGTCATTTTCACTTCCATCATAAGAATATGTAAGGGTATAATGAATTTGGTTACCAGCAGAGTTAGGACATTCTGTGAAATATCTGATAAATATTTGTTCAAATGCTTTGGACCCTGACCAAAGAAAGCATTTGTGCAGATGGAAAGCAGATGAGTATTCCCAGCAAAATGAAAGAATATCTGTAGCATTATTCACAGGTTGGAATCAAGAATATATTGAAACATTTTCCTGGTGACTCTGGTTTATGATTTGTCTAAGCGTGGACTCCAAGCACAAAACTATTGATACAATTTATTTCAGGCAGAGAGAAATCATTACTATTACTGCTATTACTGATAGCCTGCAGCCCTCATAGTGGATGCACTTTGACTTTTACATTTCTCCTTAATGCTAGTGTGGCTTGTTCCCATTCCCGTGTATCACAAAGCATCTTATGCTGACATAAATGCATCTACAATGAGTCACTTTTGTTGGTATTTCTTTAACAGCACATCAGAAATAGATGAGAAAAAAAGAAATAACAATAACAACAAAATTCTTATTCTTCTGTATGGAATATCCACACTGAACGCAGAGCGAATTTGGTCTAGTTCTTCCATTTCTCAGAAAAAAAGAAACAACCATTGGAAAGATGAAGGCAAAAGTGACTTATCATATGACATTGCTTCAAACCAAAAGATTAAATAAACCAAAGATCTTTTGCTTAAACACAAAGGGGTTGAGAGAAATCTCTAAATTGCAAAGAAGTATAGGAAATGAGTATATATTGTTTATCGTGCCACGAAAATTATAGGTAGTCCAACAGAATTATCAGATAGGAAGTTCTAAAAGAAAACAAAGGAAAGTGCTTTTAAATAAAACATAATTAAATATGTAATTTGTTTCCACAGTAACTTGCGGATGCTAACCATATCAAATAGATTAAAAAAATCTTATGAAAAATATCATGAAATTATGAAAATCCTTTTTAAAGGTACACAAAGACATAGACACATAGGTGTCATGGTTGAGCACTGATAGAAGATAGAATATCTAACAAGGAAAAAATAATTTGCATTTGTTCTGCTTCTAGACTCCTCCAGGCCTCCATCGATAGGATATCAGGCTAGATCCCAGAAGGATTTAGATCCCAAGACAATCATAGAAGTAGAATTTGGCATGCCTGGAAAACGTGTCTGGACCTTATGAGTCTCACACACTGCTCTTTTTGCGGCTAGGCCCGGACTTGCCTGTGATTTAGGCTTCTACTCGCTCTGCATTTCCCCACAACCAATGCAAACAGCTTAGGCTTAACTATGACTCTGGTTATTTTTATCGCAAATGGACCTAGAGAGAAAGATTCTCTGTCCTTTGATGATATCCGAGTATGGCTAACTAAAAGAGTTCTAAAGGGAACCCTGTCTGAGAACTACATGCACAGCTCACCTTTGTCCTCCTGTGTCATGTGTCTTGCTTCATGGCCTCCTGCACCTTGCAAGGGGACACAGAAAGATTTGCTTTATTGTCAAATACTAGTGTTCTATTTAGTTGACAATTTTCCTGAACAATACCTATATCTAGGTTCAGAGAAGTGTTATTTTAATTAAGTACCTCAGTTTTCTGTAGGAGAAAAAATGAGGAACTACCTTACGAATCTGGGTCTGCTACATTTTTTAACTTGACAGAATGTCAGTATAAATGATTCAAGTTTATCTTCATAAAAGCATTAAGATGCAATTTCACATTCAAAATAACTGTGCTCATGGTCCTGACCTTATGCCTTTATGTAAGCGTCATGGAATAGAACAATGCCCAGAAAACCTGTATGCAGCTGTCTTCTGTAGTCCAACAGCCTTCTCTCCCAAACATTTGAGAGCCTTCTAGTCTCCTTAGTTGTGATTAAAGGGTCTATTCATGTGTGTAAAGTTTTTAACAGAAATATTCATAGAATCGGATACTAAACCAATAGTGAATGAACTAACAGGTTAAAAAGAGCAGAGAAAACCAATCAGGCTGAGCTCCAGCCAACATCTTTGCAGTGACCCAAATTATTTATTTCTAGTCTATAAAGAGAAAACGAGTCAGTGCAGAAAACATGACTGCTGAGAAACTGACTGAGCTCTGGCAAAAAAGTTAAAATTGTTGTTGATGTTGTAGTGTTCTGCCTGTCACTCACTCACCTCTACCCATCATAAGGACAGGGAAAGAAAATAGAAAAAGTAGAAACATCAAAACTTGTGGGCTGAGATAAAGATATAGAAATTATTTACCACCTACTGTTGCAGGCAAAAGAGATTAATCTTGGAGAAATTTAGCTTATTGCCAATTAAAATAGATTCACGTAGTCAGAGGCAACAACAACAAAGCAACAAACAAACCCTAACGCAACCTCTTTCTTCTCCCTTTCCCAGACATAGTTTCACTCCCTACCTTCAGACTCTCCCATCCACCCCAAGCTGCTACATAGGACAGTGCCAGCACCCAGCAGTTTCTCCCTGCCACTCTTCCCCTATCATACTTCTCCCCTGCTCTGACTGGGACACTCCATGGGCTGTAGCTCCTTCAGAAACATTCACTTGCTCCAGCATGGGGTCCCCCACAGGTTGTAGTGTTGGCATGTCTCCAGTGTGATCCTCTCCATGGGCCACCAGAGTCTCTGCTACACCATGGATCACCTCTTCCTCCTTTGACGCTGGTGCTCAAATTGATCTTTCTTACTCTTTTGTTCCCACCACCTCTCTTCTTGGTATTTTTGACATGTCTTATGATAATGCTTTCAGAGAGGCGATACCAGCCTCATAAATGGGTTGGGTTGTGTTGGGGCCACAGGAATCAGCTGGATCCATCCAGAACCAGTTATGTCTGTCATGGGGCAGCCTGATCTCTCCACACAGAAGCCATACCTGCAGCACACCCTGTTGCCAAAACCTGGACATGGACACCTAACACATTTTCGAATGCTGATCTTCAGTGAAATTATGAGGAAATATCCTAGAAATCCAAAGCAGAATATCACAATGAGCAAGTGTGTTGGAAACATTTACTCAGAAAACATGATCTTAGTAGGCTACATTCACACTGCTGGGACAGGCACTCCCTGGGCTGAAAAATGTATATGTACTGTGAGAAAATAAAACACAACTGAATAATACTGTCTCACACAAATGAAAAGAGACTACTGCTGCAGGATAGATGTTTCAAATGGAGGTGAGGCACTGGTAAACATCAACCGAGTGTTTGAATGAATGGCCTAACAGGAACCCTGAAATTAGACATTGCATTTAGGCTCTGACAGAATTGCTAAATAGACTTCTGAAGAAACTGTCTTTCTAGGAATGTAACTGTACCGGCTCCTTCTGGACCGTCAATGCTGTTCAGAAATTACCACTAGAGGGACCACTAGTCTGATCTCTCTGAAGAAATCCCTCTTTTCTGGGATCAGATGTCAGCTGAAATCTTAAATTCCTGGGACCATGGTGACATGCCTATTGTGGGTGTGCTGGTGAAGCTGTCTCCTGTGCACTTAGACCCCTTTTGTCTTCATCAATCAGTTTCTGTTTCGCTGCTGAGTGATGGCAGACACACAGCAAACTGCAGCTTTCTGAAGAGCTATGTAAAGGAAGAACTTTTCCTCTGTTTCTCACCAAAGACAGAAGAAGATGTGTACTACACTTCAGCAGAGAACCTCTAAGTTAAATATGAAGAAAAGCCTTAGCTAGTTTCAAAGGATCAGTTCAGGCAATGGAGTAAAATGTAGGAGAGCTTGTGTAAATGGGGAGATGATATTCAAGGCAAGATGTGATATCTCATTATTAGACATGGAAAAAGTCTATGAAATCAATCCTGCCATAGTGCAGGAGGATGGGGTGGCTGGCTAGAGGCCCCTGTTTCGGCTTAGTAAACGTGTATAGGAGAGGACTGCATTAGCAGTTAAAGGAGACACCAAGGGTGCAAGCACAGAGCCATGATATTAAAGGGCAGAGACAACATTCTATTTACAATAAAATAAACATCATTTACACGTGTTACCCATTTAAGTGAGAAAATGGGAAATGGAAGCAGGCACTGTCAAGCTACATTTAGAAGAGATGTGCGTGATGGAACATTTCAACGTGCTTCAATTGAGACCCCTGCTACTTTCCGTTTGAAAATTGTAGAGTAAAATGTGCTGGTGAATTGTAAAGGTTTCATCCCCCTTGATGTATTTTCATTGAACAAGACTTGCAGGCTTCAAATTTTAATATTCTGTCCCCAGACTGCTGTCATTCACTGTATAACACTTCTCAATTCACAGGAGCTCAGGTTTGGGGGAAAAAGGCCCAAGCTTAATCATTAGGACACTTTGTTTATTGAAGGAGTGTACTGTCAAAATGTATATTTATATTTTACAAGTCCCATGGGAAATAAATAAATGACATTTAAAAGAAAAAATGACATTTAAAAAAAAGATTGTTTTTCTGTCTCTCTCTAAGTGCCATGTTCTATCAAAAACCCAAAGCATTTTCTTATTGTTTCATCTGTTTCCCAAGTGTTTTCTTCTCCTTCCTTGAAACTTTTTCATGAGGATTTCAGAATATTTTCATGCTTTTCTTTCCTCCCTAAGCCATCCAATGTGTAAACTTACAGATGGTAGCGTCCTTCTCAGACGTCATTTTCATTGTTGCTAACTTCTGTGCCTCTGGAGGAGGCCAGCTTATGGTACTGTTATGCTGCTAATGAGTCTCCCATCTCTTCAGCAGTAAACAGTCTTTTTACTAGTCAATATTTGTGCTGCATTATGCACACAACACCCTATGAATCTGGACCCCCTAGTGATCACATTTTATGAATTTAATAGTTTTTTTGTCATCTACCGGAGACTCAGAATTACAGGGTTGTTTTATTATTATTATTATTATTATTATTATTATTATTATTATTATTATTATTATCATTTTTAATATCCAGAATGCCTTGTGTACTTTAGATCATAAATTTTTCCATGAAAAATGCATGTGTGGCAGTGGGCAGTCTAACTATCTGTATTATTTATTCAGTCTCTCTGGAGCAAAAGCTTAGTGTATTGGTTTTTGACTAGCAAGGCATGCTCAGTTTATATGATTCTTACCAATTATAAAATACAAAGCTAGATCGTTTTGTAAACATGAACATTTTCAGGAAAAGTTGAAATCTGATATTAATTAGTACTCCTGTTTTTGTGTAGAAAATGAACATAGAGCATTAATATGGTTAAGTATTGATTAACCATATTAATGCTCTATGAATGTAGAAGTATGATACAGAAACAACAAACTACAGAAAGACTTTTAATTGATATTTATTGCTAAATAGGACAACTTTAGATAAAACTAAACAGGAATATCTTGTCAATGTCCTAAGGAAACAAACAAACTCTTTTAGAATATAAGATAAAAATTAATAGCAAGGGTCACATTAACTGAAAAATTATTGAGAGATCCACCACTTTTGTCCATGACCATTCCTCAGTTGGCATTTTTAGAGAAATGTCAGAACTGGACTACTGTGTTTCACTGAGATGTCTGGTTGCATTGGTGCTGTTCTTGATTTTTTATGATGTGCCTCTAATGAGAACTAGTCTTTGATTTGTTGAGTCAAAACTCCTGAAAAAAAAGCCATGAGTTGGAAAGTCTCAGGATAGAAGACTTAAAATTGGATTTCAATCATATTTAAAATGAAAAGAAAAGGTGTATCCACTATCATAATTCTTCACAGTGCAAGTCTTGTAAAAAAATCCAAAAATCTCATTACCAATAGCTTTTGGACAAGCTTCAGATTCCTGGGGGGGCCCTAATGATTGTGACAGGCAGGAATTTTGACTAAGTGACTTCAGTCATTCTTCACAGTCTCACTTCCAAACCAGTGATATACAGTTCTGCCAAATCTTGGGATATTTGGACCTAACTCTGTTCTACTTCTCTGCCACTAATCGTTGGTAATCATCCTCATTCGGAAACTTAGATATGCTGAAATCACTTTAACACAGAAAGAATTAAAATCCTAGGGAAACAAGATTTTCCTAGCTTCCGTCTCCAACTTGCTGCATTCTTGACTGGAGGCAAATAAGGTAAGGACAGTCAGTCTATGAACTAATAAGAAATCCTGTAGGAATGAAGGCCCCTTAATCAACCTCTCACTGTCATCCTGTCTGCATCATGGGGAAGAAATCTTTAAAATAGGAATTTAAGATCAACAAACTCACATTTAATTAGTATTAGTCATATTATTAATACTTGTTGGTTTGGGACTTATCAGGAGATAATTGACCTTGTCAGTATTATGTAGCCTCTGCATTACAGCAGGATACTCTCACTCCCCTCACACATAATTATAACTCCATAATGCCAAAATGAAATTTATGTTCCCCTTCCCATCCTGAACCAGAAAATGTTAGAAAACAAAAAGAAAGAAATAAAGAGAGAAAAATCAGAATATAAAAAATAAATAAAAAAATAGGGGGAGGGCGGACTGGAAAGAAATGGGTCTCCTAAGACATATAATCTGCTCAATTAATAAAGTGAATCTAACGGAGTTGCTCCCCAGGGCCTGACAAATGCACCTGTCGCCATCACCAGACAACTGATATAATGTACGTGCCCAGACATGCTCCCCCTCCTCCATTATATATACACATGTATTTTAAGAAATGGCATATGCAATTACAACTAATGAAGGAGTGGGCAGACCTACTTTTTATGGAAAATCTCCTTTTTGCTATGACACACATGCTGCTCTACCAACAAATGCACAACAGACGGTATTTTTTACAAACTTATTAAATAGAAAAAAGGACTGTACATATTTGTACATTTAAACAACAGATATTCTCTCCCTCATCTGTTGGCTTCTTAGCTACAATTTCATACATCCTTGAGCCTTGAGCTGTCATTCCAGCAGATTTAAGACTCACGTGGTTGGAACATTGATAAGGAAGTGATGCAGGTACTCCTGTGTGTGCAAACTAGTGTCTGTGCCCTAGTGATTAGAGAGGAGATGAAAACATTCAGTTCTCCTGCTGTCATTGATGTATTCATGCCTAAATGCAGCGACGAACTTCATCACCCTGAAGATTCCTTTAAATAGTCAACAAGGGGATTGAATGATGCACACAAGATGAAGACAGCCTTCTGTCCTTTGCTTTTTGGCTTGTGCGACCTCCAACGCAGACATTTAACTCCTTGAGTGGTTTCATTTTCCAGACTTTAAGTGAAATACAGTAGTCCCATACAGAAGTGAGTTATAGCATCTGAACATGACTGTCTCTTTGAGCAGAAATCATATCTATAATAAAAGGATTTTGCAAATGAGATGTCAGTATCTAGATATCTGTTTAATGAACAAGATATCAATGGAGATGGAAATTGTTTGCCTAATTCTTAAGATTTAAGTTCGTCATCACTAAAAGTTATATTCTTCTCTAAAACTGTCATTGTGGAATTGGATTTACATCTTACATCTTGGCATGACTGTTTCATTTTTGGTGTGGCATTTGGCTTCTTGTGCCACTGCTTAGTACTGGCTGTATTTTCAAATTGAAAATAGACTGTTTCTTTTCTTTCTTACTTTTCCTTGGTTGCTTTTTTTTTTGTTTTGTTTTTATTGTTATTTTTGTTTTTTTTATTTCTTTCCTCAGTGCAGTAGGAGTAGATGATCAATGACAAGCTCATCTGTTTTGTTGTTGTTGCTGTAGTTTTGGTATTGATTTGTTTATTTTGTTGGTTCTCCCTCAGAATCTGTCTACTTTGCCCTTTGAAGCAGCCTCAGTGAATAAAGAAGTTCCTCTTCTGTCTCAGCTATTGCTTGAGATTCCTGGCTGTAGCTTACATACCCGAGATGACTAGAACAAGTACATGGTATTCGTCATTTTTCCATATGGGATGACAGTTTCAAAAGGTGTTTCCCGGCTAGCCTTACTGGATTTAACCTAAATTTGTTTCTGAAAGATGTATTGGGGGAAGTACTTTACGTTACGTTGCTCAGACAACAAGGCCTGTAAGTTAGTTAACAACATATTTTAGAAGCAGGTTCAGTGAATTTTAAAATAAGTCAGCTTCTGTCAATGGAGGTTTTGTATTCCTTTGATTGTATTATAAAGTGGCTTAATCAGTATGAAAAAGGTTGGAGAAGTGTTTCTCAAGGCATTTGAGTTTCCTGCAAATAACACTGTACTGTTATTAGATTATCCTATACAAGAAAATAAGAAGCTGGAAAAGATTATAGGACTTCTTAATTCTCCCAAAGGTTCCATACTATATTCATTATTTCTTTATAATTCTTTAAGAAAGATTAAAAGAAAATTGGATAAATGTGGAGAACCTGCTTTAGCAGGGGTGTTGGACTAGATGATCTCCAGAGGTCCCTTCCAAACCCCATGGTTCTGTGAATCTCATTCTTAAGTTAGGCATACTTTCACAGACTTTTCTTAGTCAATTTCTTTAAAGTACCTAGATGCTGATTTTGTTGCTTTTACATTTTCTATTAAGACGACAGCATAACGTCCACAATGCCTATATAATACAATTAAACCTAGAAGTCATAGTACTTCTGTTGCTTTCAAGTGAGAATGCAGAATGTAAATGGAGTTGCACTCACCTGCATTCACATGAGAATATAGAGGAGACACAATAAACAGACTTGATTCTTTTTTCTATCTGAAAGCAATGAAAGCAGAATAAGATCCAGAAATAATGAACTTTATTTCAAGTAAAGGAAAATCCTATGTAGGCCTCCTGATGCTGTTATCCTACTGCAAGGGTGTCATTACCTACCTATATCTCTTTCCACACAGGCTAATAATCTGGTCTGTGTTTCCATAGCCAAATTTAAGACTTGTTTTCTTTACAGCAGTGAAACAGTCTGTGCACACAGACTGAGGAGTTTGAAAGAACAGAGGATGCAAATGTTTGCATCTTCTTAAGTTCCGAGTTGGTTACAGAATCTCACAGTACCACAAAATGTATCAGCTCAAAAACTCACTCTACTTTTAATGTCTCCTAAAGTGATCACTGATACAAGGACAATTGAAATGACAATCAAAGCTGTAGTCTTTCAGTCACATCACCAACATAAGCATTCCTGAACGTTGTTAGATAGCATCTTGTTCCCAGGCTGAGGCTACTAGGATCCTAAACCTTCTCCATCTGATCTGAACAACAGAGGAGCCTACATGGCTTTGGAGGTGAAACTGGGTTTTGTACCACTGTTGCCTTAAAATGACAGCATGTTCAGGCTCTACCACTGAGCATATAAAAGCTCATATGTCTAACACCTCTGGCAAAAGAATGACCCAATCTGGATTTAAATAGTAAATAGAATATGCATACACTTGCTTCACTGACAAATGAGCTACGGAAACTATGAGTCAGAATGTTAGCACGTAACCTGCATTCTCACACAAACTTTTTATATGCCTTTGCCTCCACCTTCATCCTCACTGAAAATAATTCTTAAAAAGTAAATTTGCTCCTTAAAAGCATAAGGTAGCTTGTGGTATTATGAAATCTAGGGTATTGCAGTAGGGTAAAACATTCTGTGCTTTCTGAGGACAAGGGATCTGGTGTTGAAAGAGCTGGCATAGGTTGCAAGACATTTTACTTTTTCTTCCCTTTCTTTGCTACTGATATTCCTTCCAGCAATAGAAATAGCAAAAGCACCCTACACTGGTAAATGGTAAATTGGAGAAATATCATTTGCAAGCCCAGACAAATTAACAAGCAGCCCATAAACCAGTCAGTACCTTTATGTCCTCAATATCAAATTCACTGTGCATAATCCTTTCTTGTGCTGAGCTCTGCTGATAAAGGAAGGATTCATTAAAAATTGTTTAGTACTATTCATTATACTAGTAGAAACCATACAGAGCTCCTGCTTGTCAGCAGAGGTTTCAGGAACTAGTCTGAAGACTTTGGAAAAAAATTTAAAAAATCCCAAAGTTTAAAAGGAAGAGAAAAAAAGAACATTTTTCTACACTTCAGTAGGAGCTTTAAGAAACCAGTTTGGTTTTCTATAGTGTCCTTGTGAATAGAAGCCAAATGGTCTTTAAACCAGCATTTTCCCCACCATTTTAGGCATAAAAGCCACTACTCTGGTGGAGTTGCAAGGAAGAGAGATAAGGATCTCAGGATACAGCCAGTACACAAAGGAGAAATAAGAAATCCTTTAAAGAGGGAATAAAACACACTGCTTGACAGCTAGAAAAGGTGGGAGTGTCAGGAAGGTAAAAAGGGCAGACTCCATAGGGGTAAGCAGAAATAATGGAGTGTAGAGTAATGGGATGTGAAGGGGTTGTAATGATCATGGTAGCTGAGTGTGTAATTTGCAGTGAATAATTGTTTCAGTTACTTTATAGATATATATATGTATTTATTGTTTCTCATCAAGATGATCACAATTTTCTTGAATTTGTTCCATCTTAATGATTCAATTAATGATTTCTACAACTTAAGTTTGGTCTGCGTACTGAACACAAGCAAAATTTATTGTGAATATGCAATATCAGAAATTCTAGTTCAGTTCTGATGGAACGCATATATCACATGATTTTCTGTATTTTCTCTAATTAGTGAAAGTAACGCTAACAATTGCTGTGACTTTTCTCCCAGTTATGTATTCAGAATATGTTTTTTGTGACTGTTCTTTTAAAACGGACTTTATCTCCAAATGATTATTTCAGTAAACTCATTGGTAAGAATATTACTGCAATTTTTGACTAGCTAGGGAATTTTGTTATTAAAGGGAAAGAGATGACATGAGAGACCACCCTAAATTCCAGCAGATGTAATTTCTTTCCCCACATGAAAATGCCTAATATAGTATTCATAAAAATAAATAAGCCTCTAAGTCTCTGCTTGCCTGTCACTGTAGAGACACTTGTGTATGTGTGACTGTAAGACAATGTGTAGATTTCTCAGATATGAGATGCCATCTTCAAAGATGGCAATTCCCCAGATCTTATAAGTAGCTCGTTCTGAAATCTGACTTTCATGGCAGTGAAAAAAAAAGTTCTTTTATTTAAATGTTTTCCCTTTTTGCAACTTCTACATATTGCGCCTCTGTCTTTTGCTATATACTTCCAAGAATAATATGGTCCATCTTTTCTAGGATCTTCTGTTAGGCAGTTAAAGACAGCAACAAGCTGCCTGCTCTTCTTCAGGCTGAACAAACTTAGCTTTCTCAGCCTTTTCTTACATATCATGCACTCCTATAATCATTGTACTGTTCCTCTGCTATTTTCTCTGGTTTCTGCTCTGCTCCAAAGCCAGCATCTCGTAGAAGGCAAGAAGTTTAGTCAGGCATGATTTGACTTTGATGCTGACAATTATCAGTTTCCTTTTGTCCTTCCTTGTCTGGACAGGGTTTCCAGGTGTGTTTGCTCCATAGCATTCAGGGACACCAGAGTGTGGCTGACCAACATAGATTCCCTAGATCAATTCAACTTTTTACTTTTCTTCAAGATGGTTTTGATATTTGTCGCTTTTCAGATCTCAGAAACCTGCACAGATAACCATGAACTTTTGAAGAGGATGTAAAATGACTTTGTCCAGCTTTCTCATGACGTTCAGATAATTCCCATCTGCTTCCATAGATTAATGCATTTCTGATTTGTCTAAGAGATTCTTACCTTGATTTTACTGTACAGCATATGATATTACAGTCCGCTAAAATCTGCTGATTGGTACAGAAATCTGGAAAGCTGGACAGCAGGCCACACCACTAAAGACTGAGGCAAGGAAGACACTGACCTTTTCCCATGTTCTTTACCACTAGTATTTTCTCTCTCTCTCTCTCTCTCTCTTTTTCTTTTTTTTTTGGTTGTTGTTGTTTCTTGTCATATATTCCTTATCAATTTCTATTGCAGGTGAACATTAAGTTTACTAATTTTATCAATACGTGCTTAAGCAACATTTCTATGTTTCTCCTGGTGGCCCTTGTGTTTTTCACCTCCTACAGTTTTACTTTTTGTGTTTGAACTCTGTCAATGAAGTGGTCCTCTTTCCAGATCTTCTCAACATTCTGTGAATTGAAACATATTTCTAGTGTGTTCTGATTTTGTCCTTGAAGGGAAATCCTGAACCCTTTGGCCTTCAAGGCAGTCTCCCATGAGATCTCACAACCAATCCCCGAACAAAGTAAAGTCTGTTCTCATAAATTTGAGAATCATTCATTGTTTTGCTATTTGCTCTTTTTTTTTTTTTTTCTACTTTCCTCATCTTTTTCTTCACTGCTTCATCCCACTAAAGCTACTCGGAAATATAGAAATGAGATTTGAGGCTATGTACAAATCATGACATTGTCTGGAGGGAGGAAATTTTGGAAATTAGGTACATTCTTAACACTGGTAAAAACCATAAAACATTTGCTGATAGTTTGATGAACATCATTTTCCCAATCAAATAAGTCCAAAACACAAACTTATTGTTATTACTGTTTTTAACTTGAACTTACAGGTAGAAGAAGAAACAAATATTTATCATACAGTATCCATACAGAATTCTGGTACCCATAAGTAACTCAAGAAGTATTTAAGACTACCTTATTAAGATCTATATTTTTTCTTCAATATAATTTAGCTATTTCAAAGACAGCAAGTGGAAAGATATAGATGTAATTTTGGTGAAAAGCGTGCAGATAAGAAAAGATCATTATGTTGCACGCCAAAAGGCAAATATGTTTACTATCTCCTGCAGAGAATTGAGATTCATCTAATCACCTGCTGTCTAACTCTCATTCCTTCCTAGAAAAGTATATATTTCATTCATTTTCAGCACAGCATCAGAAACTTTTTTGTTGTCTATGATCATCACATGCCAGACATGGCTAGGCAGCAACTTCTTCATCAGGAATTAGGTGATGCGTGTGTGTCATTCCTGAGGTCACAAAACAGGGGAAAGACACAGGTTGCAGAACCATCCAGTACGGCAATGCATCCCCTACGGGAAATCTTCATTAAGGGGCAATTTACCAAAGACGGTTTTCCAAAAGCTGTAGGATTTATGAAGCTTCCTTCTCTATGGGTTCCCAATTATCTGCAAAACATGAGGCCACATTCTTCCCAGACTTCTATTTTCTGAAATTTTCTAGGAATTAACTTCTATGGCCTAGATTTCCACATCAAATTTGCTAGAAATTAGCAAGCATAGCAAATGTTATTCTGAGGAACGTGGGGGAGAAATCATATAGTTACAGAAATCATAACTGCATAATCCTCTTTCCTACAGAAACCATTATATAAAACAAATTTTTTAAAAATAACATGAAGTGACAAAAGCATCATGGAGAGGCATCTTGAGTTGTTA
Organism: Penelope pileata; assembly: GCA_013396635.1. NCBI lineage: Eukaryota > Metazoa > Chordata > Aves > Galliformes > Cracidae > Penelope > Penelope pileata. Next base: position 33,793 of record WBMW01004297.1, on the reverse strand, counting down.
CATTATCACCTCCAAAGCCTATCAGAATTTACAGATAGCTGTCAGAAAAGAAAAAGACATTCATTAATCATAGTTAAGACAATTTGAATTTGTTACTTGATAGACTATGTAGCCACCTGCTATGCAATCTCTGTAATGTAGATAAGTGGGAATATTAGACTTAAGCAATATGGCCAAATGTTGGAGGTAGCAATGCCATTCTGAAGCCAAGAGTAAAATGCAGATAGCTCATAAAAATAATATGAGAATATATTGTTTGTAGTCATTGACAAAACAGTATGCTCCTTTTCCTGAGTGGCAAGGCAAGGAAAGCCAAAGAACCGAAGTCGGTAAAGGAAAATAGTTGCCATAAACTGTATTCAGTATTCCCAGAGAATATAAGGACAATAGTTCAAAGGGAGAAGCATTCACAAGGGAAGCCAAAGTCTGAAATAGATTTACATACATCGCCTATAAGACTATTAAAACAGAGACCATCATAATCCTGCAGGACCACTAAGGAATAAATGGATGACCTGACATCAAGTGATGGTGCAACAACTCAATAGGTCAACACTTTCATAGAATCATAGAATCCTTAGAGTCGGAAGGGACCTTTAAAGGTCATCTAGCACAACTCTCCTGTCCGAATGTACAGGGACACCTGCAGCTAGATAATATTGCTGAGAGCCTGGTGCTGCCTGACCTTGAATATCTCCAGGGTCAGGACCTCCACCACATCTCTGGGCAACCTGTTCCAGTGCTTCACAACCCTTACTGTAGAAGCCTTTTTCTTTACATCCAATCTAAATTTCCTCTCTTTCAGTTTAAAGCCATTCCCCCTTCTCCTATCCCCACAGACCCTACTAAAGAGTCTGTTCCCTTCTTTCCTGTAGCCCTCCTTAAGATACTGAAAAGTATCTTAATTCTTTATTCAACTGAAACTTGCAACTACATGATAAATGTAGGGAGAAGAAAAAAACAAGATTAAATTAGAATCTGTAATTATCCAAAATCAATTAACAACATGAAATACGTGAATTGGTCATGAGCATTAAAAATGTGGTGCCTGTTTTTTCCAAGAAAAAAGAGCACTGCACTTAAGCCGTTTGTATGCAAAACAGTCATATATGATCCATAAAGCCACCTGTCAAATTTTGCCACAATTTTAGAAGTCTGAGCATCACTCTGGCTCAGAAGAGTTTGAAATTTACTGATATGTGCATGAGAGAAACTCCTCTTAAAGTTAAGGACTACTGAAACTTCCTGCTTGAATGTGTGTATGATGTATGATTGTTCCGGTCATCAAGTGAGGACTCCAACTTGATCTTCTATAACAGAAAAATTCTGGGATATAAAGACAATCTAATAAATCTAATATGTATTTACCAAAGTCTTTTTTTGAATCTGTGTACAGCTAGTAGAGAGATTATGCCTGGTTGCAGAATGGGTAAGTTCAGATGAAGTAAAGTTTGCCTTATGTTATATAGACCGTTCTGTAATTTGTGTAATTTTCTTCAAATAGCCTTTGCAGCAAAGTTTCACTGTATTTGGTAAAGAGAGCATCACATCATTTTATTACTCAGCATGTTGTAAAAGAAATAATGTTCCTTCTCTTTACTTTGAGCTTCTTAATTTCCCAAAGAAAAAAATCTTCAAAGCTGGAAGCAAACAGAAAAAAATTACTGGATTTAAGCAGCTACCGGATATGTTCTGCCTTTGCAAGGATACCTCTTTTGCCTTTATATCTGTGTTTGGTTTTCTCTTGTAGTGGGACAGAAGTCTATGACATTAACAGGATTATCTAATGTTTTGAAGAAATGTTACATGACTTAACTATATTTTCAATTTGTTTATTACAGCAAATTAAATTTTCAAAACAGATGAATAAACAAACTGGTGAATATTCCTTTCATTTTTGAAGTGACAAAAATAAGAGACATCTGAGGTCCTACAGTACTCTGCTATGAAAAACAGCAGATAGAATTAACTTTCACTTTCCTTATTAAAAGAAATTGACATTTTTTACTCCCACATCTCTGGTTGGCAAGTTTATGCAGAACGTTGTTTCTCTAATGGATGAGAACATTCTTCCTCTTTCTAGTTTAAATTCATTTCCAGCACTGTATGTCCATTTTGTCTTGTGCAAATATTTCTCATTAGCATAAATAGGCTTTTTCCTTTTCTGATGTTGCCATTAAAATTTCCTTGATGTTATTTTAGACAACAACAAAATCCATTCTTTAATCCTTTTCATTTTGAAAGACTCAACAAACGAAGCTTTCTAGACTGCTAAGAAAGCTTCTCCATTCCCTTGATCATCTAAGTAGCCATTTTCTACATTTGTTCCACTTTGAGTTTTATATCTGGGATTTCATAGTTCATTTATATTAAAACATGACAAGGAATTGGCAAATATACATACAAATTTCTTGTTCCTGCAATTAAAGGGAAGTACAATATTAAAAATTAGAAAACAATCTATTAGTACTGTTCTTGATCTTTCCGGTCTTTGCTCATTGCATGTTGTAATTTTAGGGATAGTGCATTTTTTTTATGAATTTTCCTTTTCATTGCTATAAAGTGTAAAGAAATTTTATGATAGTTATGAGACACATAGGAATGTGTGGAATGCTCATTCTAAAACCTTTATAGACTGAACTTTGACTGCATATTTACTTGTAAATTCAGGATGAAAATTCGATGACTGAGAAATCCCATTTATCTCCCCTCCTCCCAAAGAGCTTTTAGTACCAATGAATTTTTATTTTCTTTGAAAGTTATGTTGGGTGTACTGCTGTTCTTCTGAACAAGAGTGAGAGCTGTTACTAGGTCCAATAAACATGATATGGGCAAGGCTATGGCTTCTCAGCATCATACATGCATGAATACCACAGAAACAGCGCCAAGCAAGAGATTCAGCCAAGTTGAACACTGAGCGTTATACCAAGTGAGGAACGTTACTGTCAAGAAATTATGTCAGCATTGACATAAATGTTGACAGTAACATTTCCACTGATAGTTGTATCAGAGCAGATTATGATTCACAGAGGACTGTCCAAAGAGTGATGATTTAGATGAAATGCTCCCAAATAGGAAAAGAATCTGAAAGGAGATCTGCAGACGACAACGATTTTATCAGGCCACTGCTGAGATGGAGAGTGCTTTCTCTTCTGTTCTCAGAAGCTTGCTGCCTGTAGAGATAAACTAACCATAATGAAATCTCTTTCTGAACCCATTCCCGTGTTGATGGCAGCAAGAGGCACAATAGCAGGGAATGATAAATCTTGGGTGGTGACTGAGGGTATGTAACTGTAAAGAATGTCATTCTTCAAATACATTTCTACAAAGCTTTGAGGAATGCAAGGCCAAATCTATTCATAGTATAACCTGAAAAAGCCAGCGGAGAGGTATGAGAAATTATCATGGCATCAGATTTCCAAATGAAGAAATGAGCAAAGAATTAAGGTAGTCAGACTAAAGATGATCACAGGATGTGGCTATAAGGCCTGAAATTATAATTTAATGAATCTATCTGAACTTAGTGCCCATTCACACACCAACTCATATAATCTGTCTGGTTTTTGAATGTCTAATGATGGTGCAGATAAATGCCAGCCAAGGGCAACCCACGCATTTTGTTTGAAAGACAATATCGTCAAGCAGTGTAAACTTTTGATACATTCTGTCGTGTTGGAGAGGACAACTTTCCTGTGAATAAGAGTAGGAGCAGGAGGGAAGAAACTATCGCTTTATATTTCATTTGAGCCTGAAGAATCTAAAACCGTTTAAAAAATATATACGTATCAGCTGATTACTGTGTTACAGCTGAACAAGCCATTTTCTGCCAGAAAACAAAGCAAAGCAAAACAAAACAAAACAAAGCCTCAGTAAGTTTATTTGATAAAATTCTGAATTATTAATGATATGTATAGATTTTAGAAAAAAAAGTGTAAAACTCACCCAATTATCAAATTTTTACAACACCAGACAACTTCATTTGGCATGATTATATTATCATAATCTATGCTTGAAAACAGAAATTAAAAAAACAACAACAACAACAATAACAACAAAAACAAAACAGACCTCCTCCAAACTGTTATCTTCAGGGTTACTGAAACAAAGTAACTTCAATTCACTGTTTAGAACAATTTTTACTATAGATTTGATTAAAAAAATGACACATTTAGTGCTTTACCTCATCTCATAAATAGTTCACAGATGCATTGACAGTCAGAATTTACCACAGTGTAGAATTTACAAGTTTTGTGGGTGTTTTGTTTTTGTTTTTGTTTGTTTGTTACCTTTTTTTGTTTTCTGTCCTATTCTACACATATTCGCAGCTCTCAGTCTTTCTTTCTCTCATCCCCAGATGTTGTGGTTAAATCACAGTAGGCAGCTCAGCTCCACGCAGCTGCTCATTCATTCCCCTCAAGTGCAACGTGGGAGAGAACAAAAAGGGTCAAAGTGTGAGAGTTTATGTGTTGACATAAACACAGCTTACGAGGTAAAGCAAAAGCTGCATGCACAGAAAAGCAAAACAAGGAATTCATTCACTACTTCCAATTGACAGGAGGATGTTCTTCCACTTGCAGGAAAACAGGGCTCATCACAAGTAATGGTTTCTTGGAAAGACAAATGTCATCAATCCAAATGTCACCCCCTTCCTCTTTCTTTCCTCCAACTTTTATTGTTCAACATGACACTATACGATATGGGATGTCCTTTTGGGTCAGCTGTCCGGGCTGTGTCCCCTTCCAGCTCTTTGTACATGCCTAGCCTCCTCTCTGTCAGAGCAGCACAAGAAGCTAAAACACATGCTTTGTGTAAGCACTGCTCTGGAACAGTCATAACATTAGTATGTTATCACCACTGCTTTCATCACTAATCCAAAACAAAGCATCATACTCACTACTCTGAAGAAAATTAATTTTATCCCAGCCCACACCAATGTACTAGATTAAAAACAGTTAAAGAACGGGCACGTATCAGTATCTACACTACATAAGCAATAAGGTAAACAAGGCAGTCTATAATTGCTAAGGAAAAATGAAGTAAGCATATGAGAGCATATAAGAATACTATAGAGTAAATTAAAAGGGCATGGAAAGAATACCAAGCTGAAACAGGACAGGACGATTTTGTAGCAGTAACAATTGTCATGATTCTGCTATGGTAGTCTGAGGATGTAAGTGAACTTTTGTAGGGAGAAGCAACATCTCAAGTAATTTTCTTATATACTTGGAGTAAAAATGCATTTTTTTGATGAGAGAATTCTTTTTCTTCCCTTTTAATTGGACATAGAAACAGTAACTTGTAAAGCTAAGTGGAATTTTACAGAAACAGTAGTTTATCTCTGACAAAAAAAAGGTGAGATGACAGCAGTCAAAGCCTAGCCAGGGGCATCAGACACAACGGTTTTCCTGCTATGAAAAAGTTATAAAACTAGAAGTGTTGAGCAACTCTCTGAGTTCTGAATTCTGAGTTCTGAACTTCTCTGAATTCTCTCTTGAGAATAGCGAAGAACTCAGTTGAAGCTAAGCCTATTGTGAGCCACTGGAACTACTCAGGTTTGCAGAAGTGCAATTCCAAGGAGGCACGTAGCACAGCTGTCACTGCTTCATTTGTGGTCCCATGTCACAACTGAAGGCAACATGCTTGTATAATTAGTAAGAACAACACGCAGAATGTACAGCTGAAAAATTCTGCTATAATGTTCATATGCTGACATTAGCTTCTGTATTGTGTCTCATAAAAGGACATTGTTTACTGAGTAGACATCCCTGACAGTGATCAGTAAAGTTCATAATCTGGTGACACATGGAAGCAGAGGATCCTCCACTGGTCTTATGACTTAATATATCAATAAATTTGCATTCACAGTTATCAAAAATGAAAATTTTGTTGAATGATCAATGGAAGACATCTTTAAAACTTTTCAGAAGTGAACCTGAATTCACTACAGGGGAGTACTTGTAAGTATTCATCACTTCAGTTTTTAAGAAAGGTGGGGTTTGCTCTTTATAGTATTTAGAGCTCTAAAATTTAAATTGAGGAGACGGAGATCACAAGAAAGGCACACTGGTGCATAAATACAGGACATTTCCTGCCTCATCAGGGTGAGGTTCAGTTGACCACATTCTGTAGTAAGATTGTCCTGAAGGCAGTATATCACTAATATTAGTGTGGCTGGGAGTAAAGTAAGAAAAAAAATAAATTTTTCATTTAAAGATAGAATTGAAATAGCTCATATGGATTAAAGCTAACAAGCAGTCTGTAATCTTGAGCAATAAAGTTTAGTTATTATTCTTTTAATTTCTTTTCAAAATATTATCTTATTTGTAGCAAAACCTCACTATTTTACTGTCAAATGTCATTCCATTCTGTTAAAGACTTGCAAATACCTAGAGGATTAAATGAAATCTGTAGGTAAAAATAAGAACTTTGTATCCGGTGATTACAATCTTGCAAGACAGTGTCTATATGTCTATTTCTGAATGTATGTGCACAAAACTCCCAAGATGACAAGTATAGCCTTATCAAATATTTAATACTTATAATATGTACAGTTTTAACACTTACCTATCCTGAAATCAACAAATATACTTACTGCGAGATTTCCCTTTGATCTGAAAAGTGGAAGATCAGTTCAGAATCCAGATGGAAAGTTTGTTTTTAGGTTATAACTGAATAAAAAACATGATTAAATCACTACTTTTATCTTCGATCTTCAGACTTTACAGGAACAGTACTATAAAATTGACACTTAAATCATGAAAATCTTTTTGTACACGTAACAGTGTGTACAGCCACTGTTCTTGTGTTTGATCTTTTACATTTTGCAATATCTTATAAAATTTATCTTCATTTTATTCAATATTTCTCATTTACACTTATTAGAATTTTAGCAGATTTATGATCTCATAAGGACATGTTCATTGTTCAGAGGTCCTTAAGAAATTCCCGTCATTTTGTCTGTTCATGACATGGACTAAGTCTGCTACTTAGACAATTTTTAAGCTACTTAAAGTAGTGTTGCTAAAAAACGTCTTGTGAAACTAACCAGTTTTCCTGCTTGTGTCCTTAATCACCATCATAATCCATCCTCTGTTGACCAGAGCTGAGCTATTTGAGAAATTGGCCCATAACTCAATTTACCCTATGTTTTTCCTTTCTTTTTTTCCTTGAAAAACAGAATTTTTTTTTTGCAAAGCAGTGAAAAAAGTAAAGAACTATTAAACAAAGCTACTTATATTTATTTATAAAAACAAAACAAAACAAGAAAAAAAAAACCTATACAACATCTGCTTTTGTAAATGTTCATACTGTATTCCAAAGAGACCTAGACACGCTTGAGCAGTGGGCACAGGAGAACCTCATGAGGTGCAACAAATCCAAGTGCAAGGTCTTGCACCTGGGTGCTTACCTGCATGGTAAGCCCTGCTATCAATACAAGCTGGGGGATGAAAGAATAGAACACAGCCCTGCTGAAAAGGACTTGGGCGTACTGGTAAGTGGCAAGCTGGACATGAGCCAGCAATGTACCCTCGCAGACCACAAAGCCAACAGAATTCTGGGCTGCAGAAAAAGAAGCGTGTCCAGTGGGTTGAGGGAGGTGATTCTACCCCTATACTCTGTGCTGGTGAGACCTCACCTGGAATACTGCTTCCAAATGTGGAGTCCTCAGCACAGGAGAGACATGGACCTGTTGGAGTGCATCCAGAGGAGGGCCACAAAAATAATCCAACATCTATCCTATGAACACAGGCTGAGAAAGCTGGGGCTGTTCAGCCTGGAGAAGGCTCCAAGGTAACCTGATAGCTTCCTTTCAATATCTAAAGGGGAGCTACAAGAAAGAGGGGGACAGACTCTTTAGCAGAGTCTGTGGAGACATGACAAGGGGGAATGGCTTTAAACTGAAAGAGAGAAAATTTAGGTTAGATTTAAGGAAAAAATCTTTTACAGTGTGGGTGGTGAAGCACTGGAACAGGTTGCCCAGAGAGGTGGTGGAAGCCCCGTCCCTGGACACATTCAAGGTCAGGCTGGACCAAGCAACCTGATCTAGCTGTAGATGTCACTGTACATTGCAGGGGAGTTGGACTAGATGACCTTTAAAGGACCCTTCCAACTCTAAGGATTCTATGATTTGATTATAAAACCATAGCCCATATGTCCAACACTTTGTCTTGTCTGGGCTACACTGAGTGAAGAGGAATTTTCTTGGGCCACATATAAAATATATAGGATAGTTAATGTATACAAGCAACAATTTTTTGTTAAAATGTAAAAAATGAAAGTAACAAAAAAAACCATTTGACCTTGTTTTTGTGAAACTAATTCATCAGTCTGGCTTGATGGAAGTGGCTTCAATTCTTAGTGAGTTCTCAAGATGTTCATCAGAGATATGTGACGAAATTTTACTCTTCCTGTACTTCATCCTTGAAAATAGCTGGTCACAAATGCACGCACTGCCAAAAAGTGATGACATGAATAAGGTGCAGTTGTGAATGGGAGGATATATTTCTCTGGTAAAATAGGTCTTATGAAGGTCTAGTAAAGAGATGTGAACAATTTTATTTTGTACTATATTGACTGCTAATGGTATTACATAGGCTTTGTTATGAGTTTGTAAAGCCTCAGGTCTGTGGCTTGTCAGACTTGCAGAAGATTTGTTTTACCTAGTTTAACCGTAGCTGCAATTTTTCTAATATGAAGTGTCTATAGCTAGTTACTTTTACTTTCGTTTATCTTCAACACAAAGATAATGTATGTATAGATAGCAGTAATATGTATATGATATGTATGGATAGCAATAATAAGCAGGTACTTTATATAAAAGGAGATATTGGTGACTTACACAAACATTGTAGAGAAATACCATTCTGGCGTGGCAGCAGAGACCTTGAGAAGGGGGAACACAAGATGCAATGTGGAGGAAAACAGATGTGGGGTGATATGAGGTGGATGATGGACTGGCAGTAGAGGCCCCATATTTAAAAGCAACACACCTATGGTCAGTTTAAAAAAAAAAAAAAAAAAGCACAAACATAAAACTGGGCAAAACTAATTTTAGACGTTAAAAAAAAAGAAACATAATAAAAAAACACCAACAAAAAAATGAACTAAATGAAACAAAACAAAACAATCAAACAAAAACAAGGAAATAGTATCTAACATTTGTAAGGGAAAATATGTATTACTCAGTGGATCCCAGAGAGACCTACATCAATATTAACATGATATTCTTCTCCAATAACTCTGGAGATGCTGACAACTTGCCAGAATCCCCTGCCACTACCAGAAACCAACAGCTTTAAAACATAGGAGAGCAAGGAAAGGAGTTAAACTAACAGAAAGGCAAGGGGTAGAAACTAGGGAGTGAATGGATTACAGTTTTAATTGTTTCTTTTCTGTAATAATAAGATACTGACTAATAATGATTCTTGGACTAGATTCTCAATATTATAACTATAATGATAATAAATTTGAATATATATAAAAGTGTATTTCTGCTTTGTCCATAAAATATTCTTTGACTGTAAAAAGAAGAAAAGGGAAAAAAAAACAAAAACAAAAAAACGGGACAGGAGTAAAAACTGGGAAAGGTAAAGCAGACGGATAAAGAAAGAGAAAGAAAGAAAAAAAAGAAGGGAAAGAGAATCACAGAATATCGTGAGTTGAGAGGGATTGACAAGGATCATTGAATCTACCTCCAGTTTGATTGCAACTTTTATTGCTGAGTAAACCAGAAGAAAGGAAGGAAAAAAAATATTACTGACCAATCATTTTGAATATTCTGAGGCAAGGATGTGTTGGAAAGAAATTGAAGGAAGTGGTCAGTATTATCTGTCTGCATTATTTCGTAGCATACTGGTCAGCTTCAGAAAAATGTGAAACATCTTTTTCTTTCTCTGTCCTATTTTTCTTTTAGTTGAATAGTGACAAATACCAAGTATAGAGGCCTGGTCTTAGGAACATTTCCTACACAGCAGAGAAATAAAAATTATTTGTTCTCTCTTTTATTATTATTTGTTTGCACAGCAGAGAATTGTGTGCTGCAATTTATTGTGTGCTGATGTAGAAAGAAGTACAAGTGACCCATAGTAGCAGACTGTTCTTTCAGACCTCGAAAGACACCTGGCATTGAGCCACAAATATACAAATGCCTCTATAACATTACTCGTGCTGTTTTTCACCACTGGGCTCTGTAGAAAACAACACTGCAATGAGAAGATAGATGAAGCAAAATAAAGAAGGGAGATTTCATTTGGAGTAAATTGACTTTGGTGGAGCTGTGTCAGTTTGCACCGACGAGATCTACATAGCTGACCTTACTTTCTCCTTTAGGCCAACATTGCACTGGCTTTGCTGAGATCTGTTTCCAGCTGCCTGCATTTTATTTCAAGTGTTGGAATACTTGGAGGATTTTTGTTTGTTTGTTTGTTTATTACTTTTCTCTGTATTTTTAAAGCTCTATCTCTTGAAGTAAAGTGATTACAGAGAAAAACATCTTTTATTTATTAACTGAAGCGTTATAGTACAGAGAAGTGCTCTGTGATCCTAAGGAGCAAGTCATTATTGAAATTGCCCAAACCATGTGGAAAAAACAAAACACATCCTAGTATATATATAAACAGTGAAAAAAAAAGAAAGAAAATGTAAGTAAGAAAGATCAAAAATTTTTAAAACTAACAACACTTTTAGGAACATAATTATGTTTTTCAGATTTATCAGTTGACTATCAAAATTTAGTGGCAGGAACATCAGGTGTTCCACAGTGTTGCAGTGTCATTCATTTCAGCAGACTTCTAGAGATAATATGGATGACCCAAAATATAAGCCCATGTCAAGAGTTATATACCAAGAAGATGAACAGTTACAGAATCATGACTCTTTGGCAGTGACTGGCATTATATGTGTGTATTCACATGCATGCATAGAGATGTTGGATGCATGATTCCTGTGTGTGACTGTCACTCATCAGTCTAGCTTTTCATTCATATTACAGTACCTAAAATTCCTGAGGGGTGACTCTTGCTGGATTCATATCATATCTTCCTCTCAAACTTGCACTCATTTGAATTTTAAATAAAAAAGGGATTAAAGGGGTAGCTAATATGTATGTGTGGAGGAAACTGCAACGCATCTCTTTCATTCATGCTGTAGCAGAAGCAAAGACAGTACCGTGCTTATCCACCTTGTTAAATTTTTGACTGGAAAAGAACATACGCTGTCTCATCGTGAGAACAGAGTAGCAGCTCTTTTGTTTGGATTTCAGTAAGCAGCTTGTTAGAATGATTTGATGGAAATAAATGAAAAAAGAAGTACAAATTAAAAAAGAAAATAATATAATTCTCATTTACCTGGATTTAAAAGGAAGAACTAAAGTGATTTTTATCAATTTAATATCAGAATTTAGCAATGAATTGAAAAAATTTTAAATCAGAATTGGACTGGAATTAATACAAATATATTGGGATAGTGGAACTCAGAGCACTTGTTCGCCGACTTCTCTCAGCCAAGAATTTTAACTTATATGATCTTTTTTTTTTCCCTGAGTATTTTCAAATGCAGGTATTTTTCAGTACTCTTTCCTGGGAGCCCTAACTTTCACAAGAGGGATTTCTCTGTACCTAAAAGCAGTCTAGCAATATTTTCAGAATTTCTGGAGACTGTTCCCAGATGTCTCACTCTGGCTTAGTGTTTGGAAATAAACTTTGTTGTATCTCAATATAACTGTGCATAAAGCAGTTTTAAATGTATTTATTTCTTATAGGGTTTGTAGAAGTCATTTCCTATGTTTTCTCTCCCACTCACTTTTATTGTTCTTTAACTCTTACTTTATGTCTCCTTATCTGGCTTGTAACCAACTATTAGAGTGAAATCCATCTTCTATTAAGGTCAATAGTAAAAACCCATGGCTTCATTATTTTATATATATAATTATAAAGCCTTTGGAAAAGACACTGCACTTTCAGTTAGATGATGATGTATGCCACCAAGTATTAGTCATCTAAAAGTTAGTAGGCCAGGGAATCCTTGTTTCAGCCTTTCAATACTTAAAGAGGATTTACAAAAAAGATAGAGAGAGACTTTTTACAAGGGCACATAATGATAGGACAAAAGCTAATTATTTTAAGCTGAAAGAGATTATATTTAGATTAGGTAAGAGGAAGAAATTCTTCACCATAAGGGTGGTTTTGGAGCAGGTTGCCCAGAAAGGCTGTGGATGCCCCATTCCTGAAAGTGCTCAAGGCCAGGCTGGACTGGGCCCTGGGTAACCTGTCCTACTGGAAGATGTTCCTGCTCATGGCAGCAGTACTGAAACTAGATGGTCTTTAAGGTCCCTTCTAAACCAAACCATTCAGTGATTATATACTATGATTCTGCTTTTAGCCAATCAGCTCAGTTCCTTCTGACGATAGACGATAGAAAAATTTCAGGAGGAGGGCTCATCCTCTCCAAAGAAAGATGTCCAAGCAATGTGGAATGAATTTCCCTCAGGAGATACTTATTTTTCCCTATTGACTACAAAGGGAGTCTAGGTAACTAGTTTAGGTAAGGTGACTATTTTTCAGAGTGATAAAGTTAGTAGAAAAAAACATGGGATGAATTCATTTTACTTAGATTAAGACATCCAAGTTAGACATCTCAGTGTGTAGTCATTCTAGAATCCTTTTAAAAGTGAAGGAGATATATAAGCACTTCTGCTTATTCCTCAGGGCTGCTCATTTCATCCTAAAATGGCTTAAAATAGGTCGGAGGACTTCAGACTTTCAAATCTGAGAGAGATTAATCTAACCTATATGGCCAAAAGTACTCAGCACAAAAAGACTTTGAGTTCAGTCACATCCTATATCATCAGTATAATGAAATTGGTAAGTAATCATTTTAATATTTGGTGGGAGGTTTAATAGAAGTAGAAGAAATAATAACCTCAAATTATTCTCATTACCAGACTTTTATAACAATATTTGATTTTCCTCTACTTCCTCATTTTACTTTAACCTTTAGAAACTGCTTATTTAAATATTCTTATTTCCTTTTTCTTCTGTCATATTTTTACCTGAATTAGCAAGATGGGAAGTGATTTTGGATATAACAGTGAAGAAAAATTTAGTTACATAAATATATATGTGAATAACTACGTGTGCGTTTAATTTTATTTCCCAGTACCTAAACAAATAGTTTGTGACATTGTCACAGAAATATATAGCTAGGCAAGGAGATGAGTACCCAGACAGTAAACCAAAGTGAACTATTTGTGTTGGTAGAATACACTATGTAACCTGTGCTAACACTCATGATCTGAGAGTTTCAGATACTTACTTGTAAAGGAGTTATTTTTTACTCTTCTTCCAGCTGCTCATGTTGATTAGTATGATTTTATTCTGTGTGATTTTATGTTTCTAATTTATTCTTATTTCAGTAGGGAAGGCTAAAACGCTAAACTTAGAAGGAGCTTTCTTGTAATGCCCCAAAAGAATTAAATATTTCATATTCTTCCAAAATCCCTTTGGCAACTGTCAAGGCATTTTGTTCTCAAGCTCTTGTCTTACCAGAGCAATTCTATCTCCTCTAATTTTATCAGATTACATTCAAAGGTTATCTGTGCTTGTTCAGACTAGTCTTAGGGACAATTAAGAAAATTATGGCTTAACTGTTGACTTGTATTCAATGATTTGGATGCAGAAATGATGTATTGTTTCCTGTAAGTCTGTGCTTCTTCAGAAGACTTTTATTTTATATCTGGTAGAGTTAATTTAGTATATTTGTTCTCATACATTGTTATGACTATTTGCAGGCATGAAGTGTAATTAAGAACATTTGTCTAGCATTCATCAATGAATTTACAAAGGCCAAGTCTCAACCTAGACAAACTTGGACTCAAATCTTACTTTGGTTTGGCAAATACTTCCTGTCCTAATGCTCAGTAGTCTAATTTATTTTTGTTTTCATCTAGAGAGTTGTTTCTTGCCAAGCTCTGGAATAGCTGAGAGATGCATTTCATTCTGCAAAGTAAGTTTATTTTCAGTTCTTATTAATCTCTATGACTATTACTGAATGTGTCTGTTGTTTATTACCCACCACAGGAAGTTGATGTGGTTGTTGTTGAAAAAATGGAAGATTGCATAAAGCCCTGATGGACACTCAAAAATAAAAAAAAAAAAAAAGAAATCCTGAATTCCCAAAATGTACATGTACGTGTACAGCTCCTTTAAGACAAAATAATAGTCTTTGTGAACAGCAGTGTAAAATTTTATAAGAAAATCTAGTGTGAAAATTCACTAATTGTATATCCAACACATATTGTAGATGGACACAAGAAATTAGATAGAGCAGACTGAGAGCTGCTTTTGTCTGTTTTTAAAACATCTCCAGAACAGGTAAAAGTAACATATTTAGTATACTGTATTTATAAGCTTCAGATTGTGGATAAGTTACCTTCCACCCTCAGAATATGCTTCTCTTTCAGTGTTATTTCTATATGTTGTAATACCCAAGAGTTACTTCAGCATTACTACTTCTAATGCTGAAAAATTGAAACTATAATTCCCAGTGAGATGGACTTATGACTGCTCAAACTATGTAATCCCTTTCATAAAGTCATTCTTACAACACTACAGCATTCCTTTCTTTTAGTAGCTATTTAGGTAGATTCTGAAGGGCAGGTTATGAATTTTTACCAGGTTGTCTATCTGTAGTCTCTATATACTATCAAAGTGTATTACAGTAACATATTTAATGTGACAATTTCTATTTGTTTATCTACTTATGACTTTTTGGTTGAAGAAATTTATATTTTTCTTCTTCTGACCTTAAATAAGGGCTAAAAAATAAAAAGAAAAAAAGAAGTATTAGTTAAGAGGAAAAAAAGAATATTAAGAATCTACTCTGTTGTTTGCTCATCAGCCATACTACCTATACTTTCTGCCAAATGACTTTTACTTCACCAGCATAATGAATATACCCTCCTCAGTTCTGTCTTCAGGAAAAACCTCTTCCACTTCCAAATGATAAATGTCAGTAAGTTAACTTATTGTTTCCCCACATGAACAGCCTTGGCATTAGGATGTAGTATTTTAGTTCTTTTTCATTTTGTCTTTATTGGGTGTTTTTTGTTTTTTTAATTAAACATTTGCCCTCTGGATTTACAATGAATTGTTTCAGCTGTGCTGTGTTGCAATCTTTCTATTTAGTAAATCCATGTCATAGTTAATGATCTACGCATTTCAGCCTCAATGAGTGACCAGTGAGAAAAGTAGCAGCCAGCACTTGGATTTTCTGTCACTTCTTTTTACAATCTGCAGGCAAAACTCCATGCTCAGTTATGTGGGTTGTGGATCAGAAGAAATTAGTGGTTTATTGAATTAATACCACATTTACTCCAACTGAAAATGAGGATGTCTCTTTAAAACAAAAAAAAATTCTTTTTCATATATCTTTTTGCTGGTGTCCTCCTATATTTACTGATGAGGTAACCTGGCTTAATTTCAATATGAAAGCCTTTTTTGAAAATTAGGATTACTAGTGTGATAGCTTGCAGAAATATTCAACCTGAGGTCAGCCACAGCTAAAGCCCCTTTAGCAGGTATAAGAACTCTTCAGTGGACTTCAATCTCTGCCAAAAAACGTAAGCTCTTCTGGACAAGTATCAAGGAGTCTGAACTGCCCTTCACTCAAGCAAATTGATGAAGCAGGGATGATAGCCCAGGCTGTTTCATAGACAACCACCAGAAAAAAAGATTGTATTTTGTGTGTAAACTGAACTATTCACTGTTCACTGCTCTGAACAGTCAGTGCAGCATTTTTTTATTTTTATTTTTTGCCAGCACTATTCATACTTCAAAGAGTATTTATATTCTCTATACATCCTCATTTGTATCAAATGGCTGATCATGTCCATTTTTATTACGGAAACATTACTTATCATCAAGGTTGGAAAAAACCTCCAAGGTCATCTAGATCAACCATCCACCTACCACCAACATTACTCATTAAACCATGGGTAATGGTTTAGTTCCGCATCCAGATGTACCATGAACACTTCCAGGACCAATGACTCCACCATCTCCTTGGGCAGCCAGTTCCAGTACCTGACCACTGTCTTGGAGAAGATTTTTCCTAATATCTAACCTAAACCACCCCTGGTGAAACTTGAGGTCACTCCCTCTAGTCTTATTGCTAGCTACCTGGGAGAAGAGGACAACTTCCACGTCACCACAACTTCCTTTCAGGGAGTTGTTTCATGTTTCCTCTGAGCCTCCTCTTCTACACACTAAACAATTCCAATTCCCTCAGCCGCTACTCATAAGATTGGTGTGCCAGACCCCTCGTCAGCTTTGTTGCCCTTCTCTGGACATGCTCCACAGCCTCTTTCAGGCCTCTTTCTTGTAGTCAGGGGCCTAAAACTGAACACAGCACTTGAGGTACAGCCTCACTAGAGCTGAGTGCAGGGGGATGATCACCTCCCCGGTCCTGCTGGCCACACTATTGCTGACACAAGCTAGGATGCTATTGGCCTTCTTGGCCACCTCAGCACGCTCCTGGCTCATGTTAAGTCAAGCATCGACCAACACCCTCCAGTCCTTTTCCTCAGCACAGTCTTCCAGCCACTCTGCCCCAAGCCCACAGCGTTGCATGGGGTTGTTGTGACCAAAGCACAGGACCCAGCACATGATCTTATTGAGCATCACCCCACTGGCCTCAGCCCAGGGATCCAGCCTGTCCAGATCCCTCAGTTGGGCCTTGTGACTCTCAGGCAGATTGACACTTCCTCCCAACTTGGTGTTCATCCTCAGGACTCTGTTTCAGTTCTGTCCAACGTGCCGTGTTGTGAGGAGAGCTAAGAACCCCATCTAAATTAGCTCTGTTCTGAGCAGGAAGTTAAAACAAATGACCTCCAAAGGACCCTTCCCACCAAACTCTTGTATTCATAAGGCTATTGTTCAATATTGTTCCATTTTGTTGCATTCTGGACATGCTCCAGGGCCTCAATGACTTTCTGGTAGTGAGGGGCCCAAAACTGAACACCGTACTCAAGGTGCCACCTCACCAGAGCTGAGTACATGGGGACGATCAACTCCCTGGTCCTTCTGGCCACACTACTTCTGATATAAGCCAGGATGTCATTGGCCTTCTTGGCCACCTGGGCACATTGCTGGCTCATGGTCTGTCAAGTATCAACAAACTCCCCGAGGTCCCTTTCATAGAATCATAGAATCATAGAATGGTCCGGGTTGGAAGGCACCCCAAGGATCACCAGGTTCCAACCCCCCTGTCGCAGGCAGAGCCACCAATCTCCAGAGTAGGTCCTAGGTCAGGTTGCCCAGGACCCCATCCAACCTGATCTTGAACACCTCCAGGGATGCGGCATCCACAACCCCTCTGGGCAGCCTGTGCCAGCATCTCACCACTCTCTCAGTAAAGAACTTTCCCCTGATGCCTAATCTAAACCTTCCCTCTTTCAGCTTAAAACCATTCCCCCTTGTCCTATCACTGTCTACCCTTTTGAAAAGTTGGTTCCCCTAATGTT
>WBMW01004297.1:585-16234 GCA_013396635.1 Penelope pileata | reverse complement strand
AATAGTCCACCCCTCAAATCCATATTTCTCCAAGTTAGAGATAAGGATGTGGTGGGGGACCATGTCAAAGGCCTTGCACAAGTCCAGATAGATGATATCAGTCACCTTCCCTTTGTCTACTGATGCCGTCACTCCATCATAGAAGGCCACCAGATTGGTCAGGCACGACCTTCCCTTGGTGAAGCTGTGCTGGCTATCATGGATCACCCACTCATCCCTCATGTGCCTAAGCATGTCATCCAGGAGGATCTGTTCCATGATTTTCCCAGGCACAGAGGTGAGGCTCACCGGCCTGCAGTTTCCTGGGTCCTCCTTCCTCCCTTTCTTGTAAATGGGAGTGATGTCTTTTTCCAGTCACCAGGAACTTTGCCTGACAGCCATAACTTTTCAAATATGACAGAGAGCGGCTCAGCAACCACATCAGCCAGCTCCTTCAGAACCCTGGGATGCATGTAATCCGGCCCCATAGACTTGTACATGTTCAGTCTCATGAGGCTGTCTCGGACTTCCTCTGCTCTTACAGCAGAGGAAGGGGGGATTTACTCCCCCTTTTCCCACCTAGAGATTCAGGGATGTGAGCTTTAGGGGCATGAGAAATACGAGAATCTTGGCTGCCAGTGAAGATGTGATCTTACTCAAGATGACCTGTTCCATAATCTTTCCTGGCACATAGGTCAGGCAGACACGCCTGTAGTTCTTCAGATCTTCCTTCTGACCTTTCCTGTAGATGGGAGTCACACTGGCAAGCCTCCAGCCCTCTAGGACCTCTCTGGTCAACCAGGAATGCTGATAGATGATAGAAAGAGGTGGTTGTGTTTTTTTTTTTTTTTCCCCTGTGTTTTTTCTCTGCTAGGGTCCTTCGATGGAAGCCTATGCTCTGCAGCTGATCCAAACATTGTCCTTGCTAAAATAGCAGAACCAGAACCAGTGCCACCAAAAGGTGGTCTTAGTAAACAAGGATTCTGCACTGAGAGGCACTGAGGCACATATTTGTCATCCAGATAACCTCTCTAGAGAGGTTTGATGACTGTCGGGAGCCCACATTTGATACATCAGGAAGAAGATACCAGATACGATAAAGCTGGAGCAATGTTATTCCCTCCTGGTCTTTCAAGCTGGGTCACACAATGCTGTGACTAGGAAATTGTAAAATATCAAAAAAGACTTTATGTCCCTTTGGAGGATGCTGTAGAGATCATGACTGACCAAACTTGTGGCCTTCTGTGATGCATTGATGGCTTTGGCAGACAAAGGAAGCGAAACTGATGTTGTCCATCTGGACTTTTGCAAGGCCTTTGACATGGTCCTGCACCACGTCCTTGTCTCTAAACTGGAAACGTATGGATTTGAAGGCTGGACTATTCAGTGGACTGGTTGCAACCAGAGGGTTGTGGTCAACAGCTCTATGTCCAGGTGGAGGCTGATGACAAGTGGTGTCCCCCAGCGGTCTGTCTTGGGACAGGTGCTTTTCAATATCTTTATCAGTGACACAGATGGTGAGATCAAGTGCACTCTCAGCAAGTTTGCTGATGACACCAAGCTGAGTGGAACAGTTGACACAAGAGAAGGAAGGGATGCCTTCCAGAGGGATCCTGGGCAGGCTTGAAAACTGAGCCCACGGTGATTGTCCGCATCTACTCTGCCCTTGTAAGTTCCCATCTGGAGTACTGCATCCAGGCCTCAGGTCTCCAGCACAATAAGGGTGTACAGCTATTGGAGCGGGTGTAGAAAATGGCCACAAAGATGATCAGAGGACTGAAGCACCTGTCTTTTGAGGAAAGGTTGAGGGAGCTGGACTCGTTCAGCCTGGAGAAGAGAAGGCTCTGAGGAGACCTCGTTGCAGCCTTCCAGTACTCAAAGGGAGCTTCTAAGTAGGAGGGGGATCAACTTTTTACACATTCTCATAGTGATAGGACAAGGGGAAATGGCTTTAATTTAAAAGAAGAAAAATTTAACTCAGTTGTTCTGAAGAAAATTTTTACTCAGAGGGCGGCGAGGCACTGGAACATGTTGCCTGGAGAAGTTGTGGATTCCCCAACCCTGGAGATGTTTAAGTCCACGTTGTGTGGGGCCCTGGGATTCCTGATCTAGTGTGCGGCAAACCTGTCCATGGCTTGAGGTTGGACCTAGATGATATTTAAGGTCTCTTCCAATCTAAGCCGTTCTATGATTCTTTGATTCTGTCTCTGTCTTATCTTCAATGTTACTTTAAAAGACTTAATGAGAACATGAAAGTGTAAAACAAAACAATCATGTATGAGTGCTTTTCTCTTTGATAGTTCACAGAATCACAGAATTGTAGGGGTTGGAAGGGACCTCGAGAGATTATCGAGTCCAACCCCCCTGCCAAAGCAGGTTCCCTACAGCAGGTCTCACATGTAGGTGTCCAGGCAGGTCTTGAATATCTCCAGAGAAGGAGACTCCACAACCTCCCTGGGCAGCCTATTCCAGTGCTCCATCATCTGCATCGTGAAGAAGTTCCTTCACAGGTTGTTGCAGAAGTTCCTATGTTTCAGTTTATGACCATTTCCCCTTGTCCTGTCACCACACACCACTGAAAAGAGTCTGGCCTCTTCCCTTTGCCTCCTGTGCTTTAGACATTTATGCATTATACATTTATGCATTTATACATTATCTTTTACTTGAAAGGGCAAATTAGATGTTAGGAGGAAATTCTTTACGCATAGGGTGGTGAGACACTGGAACTGGTTGCTCCAAGAATTTGTAGATGCCCCATCCCTGGAGGTGCTCAAGGTTAGGTTGAATGGGGCCCTGAACAACCTGATCTAGTGGGTGGCAACCCTGCCCAGAGGAGGAAGATCACCTCCCTCAGCCTGCTGGCCATGTTCTTCTAAATGCAGCCTGAGATACCATTGGCTTTCTTGGCCACCAGGGCACCCTGCTGTCTCATGGCTAACCTGTTGTCCACCAGGATCCCCAGGTCCTTCTCCACAGACCTTCTCTCCAGCAGGTCAACCCCCAACCTGTACTGATGCATGAGGTTACTCCTCCCTAGGTGCAAGACTCTACACTTGCTTTTGTTAAACCTCATCTAGTTCCTCTCTGCCCAGCTCTCCAGCCTGTCTAGGACTTGCTGGCTGGCAGCACAGACTTCTGGCATGTCAGCCTCTCCTCCCATCTTTGTATCATCAGTGAACTTGCTGAAGGTGGACACTATCCCCTTGGATAGTGTCATTGATGAAGATACTAAACAAGACTGGACCCAGCACAGACCCTTGTGGAGCACCACCAGTTACAGCCTCCAGCCAGACTCTTCACCACTGATCAGTACCCTTTGACAAATAAAAATACAAAAGTAAATAAAAAATGTTTGTTTGGAGGATTGGAGGGAGGGGAAAAAAAAGCAAAGAAAAAGCTAAAATAAAATGAGGAAATAAGGTAAGAAACTATGACAACATCCCCAATTTTGGACAAAATAAAATTATTAAGATGTAACCCACTCTGAATACGTATTACTTCCATAGGGCTCTTAATTCATTCCCATTCTGTTTCATCTCTGTTCAAGAGGTTTTTTTACTACAGAATCACTTTTGCCCCATTTATAACAGCATGAAAGAGGAAGAGGAGGAGGAGAAAGAGGAGGAGGAGGTGGATAAGGAGGTGGAGGAGGAGGAGGACAAGGAGGAGGACAAGGAGGAGGATAAAGAAAAGGAAAAGGAAAAGGAAAAGGAAAATAACCAAGGAAGCCTACATGTAAATATTATTTTGTACATATCTTTAAGAGAATGAGGTTTATGTACTATCATATAATTCTGGGTTACAGTCTGCAGTGGAAAAGAAAAAGAACATTCTGGAACACTGTGTCCAGTTCTGGGCTCTCCAGTTCAAAAAATAGGGATCTTCTAGAGACATTCCAGCGGAGGGCCATAAAGGCAATTAGGGACCTGGAGCATCTCCTGTACGAGGAAAGGCTGAGAGACCTGAAACTGCTCAATCTGGAGAAAAGAAGACCAAGAGGAGACTGCACACTGAAATGCAGGAGTCGAATGGATAGCACAAGGCTCATTTCTGTTGTGTGCCTTGACAGGACAAGGGGCAATGGGCAAAAACCGGAACACAGAAAGCTCCAGATGAACATGAGGAAGAACTGCTGCCCAGAGTGTTTGTGCAGTCTCCTCCTCAGCAGGTATATAAAACCCACCTGCATGCTTTCCTGCACAACCTACTGTAAGGAACCTACTTTTAGCAGGACAGTTGAATTTGGTGATCTCCAGAGGTCCCTTCCACCCCTATGATTCTGTGATTCTGTTATCACAGGATTCTGAGTCAAAGTATTGTTTTTGGAGAAGACAATCAAGCAGATAAAAAACAATGCAGGCGAAGCTAACACTCCAGCAACCTTACCTGTGACAATTCCCAGGAACATACACGTTTTTCCACATTTTCTTTGCTCATATACAGGTCTCTGGCATCATGGCTACACCAACTCAAATAAACTACACAGGTACTGAGAATGTCTTAGTGTGAGAACCTGTTCCTGAACTTTTTGTCTCAAAGCTTTCTGTGAGAATTCTTTGTCTCAAAGTTTGCATGAAGGCCTAGGAACATTTCCTGAAGGCTTGCAGACCAGGTGCAACAAGAGATAAACAGCTGCTAAGCAGCCTTTCCTGGGGGCACCTTGAGGGAGACAAGCACATGCATGCCCATAGGTGCTGCACATGACATTTACCTAGGTGCCCAGGAATGCCACATTGGCAGAAAAAGAGGATAAAAAGACCCCTTCAACAAAGGGCTGCTAACCAATGTCGGGCTGCCTGTGGCCTGATGGTCTGATACCTGTCTTCCTGCTGCTGCCTCCCCTGCGCTCTTGCTCCCTCTCTCCCACACAGCCCTGAAGATATTCCTGGGCCAATAGAATGGGGCTGGATCCATGATTGTGACTGTCTCTGCTTTTTTATGTGTAACCCTTGCTTGTATTTCCTATCTTTTTACTATTGCCTACCTTCCCATCCCCATCACCCTCACTGACTAGAATTTGTATTAAACTGGTCAGACAACATCTGACCTTGTTTGTGTCTTAATCTCACTCCAAGTATATCAAAGAATCTCCTTTTGCTCCGATAATTGAAGTGAGATACTTAGGCTATAAAATCAAATTTTAATACTATCTCTTAATATACTTCTATCTCATTTAACTCGAGATATCCTGATTTCAATGTATGATTTGGGATTAGCGGAAGCCAATGACCAGTTTGCACGCAACCACCTTATTTTGAAGGTGAAAAGAATTTAATACTACTGACTTAGTCTTTTCCATGCCTGTTGACCTCATTGCCAGAAAACAGTGCTGGACACATCTAAACTGACAATTTCTGTGTTTATTTTCAGTTCCATCTGCTTATAGATCCATAAACATTTATTTTCTACCATCGCTAACAAATCACATAATCGTGGAGCAATTTAGGCTGGAAAATATAGAAATTGCCTGGTTCAAACTCTGATGCAGTGAAGGGCCAGATTAAGCTGTTTAGGACCCTTTTTGGTGAAACTTTGAATATCTCCAAGGATGGGGATTCCTGTCCCAAGCATGTGCTGCACCTGCCATAGAGAACTAACTGCTGAGAACCTAAGCAACACATTGCAAGAGATGAACACTAAACAATACTCTGATGAGCACTGTGGATCTGTCTTGATTCCCCTGGAGAGAATCAGTTCTGAGCATGCACACTAGTAGTGCTCTCAGCTTCCTGCAGCAAGAGTACAAATACTGATGTAAAGTACATTCATATTATTAGGTTATCAAATCATTAAACCATTGCCACCTTATATTCAGATATCATGTAGGAAACAGCAAAGTTATGCCCAGACCTGGCACTGCATTTTTCTTCAAATGCTTCTTCTACATTAACTGTGAGCATTCTTTCTTGACAGCTTTAGGTATGGGGATTCAGATGACTTTTGTCATTAATTAAATATTGGGAACGGAGTCATTTTAGTAACCATAGTAAACTTTTGCCCTAAGCAATTATTTTACTTACACTTTGAGTCAGTCTTACACTTTTTTCTTTATCAAATAAATTTGCTTTTCTTAAATCTCTTTGAATGTAAGTTATTTGCTGTTGCTTCTGAATGTGTATGTACAGAAAATTACTGAATAATGTAATGATATAAAAATAAGCAAATAGGGCATTTGTAAGTCTTTGCCAATACAGCAAAAGGAAAACAGAGGGTAGAGAGTGTAATCTACTAAACATGACAAGGGAAAAAAACAAGCAATTAAACAATTAGAGTAGAGTTATATATTCTGTAATTTATGTGTACTCGCATGGAGACAAAGTATGTGTGTAAGTATGCACACATACAGCAATAAACTCATATACAAATGCAAGCATACATACAAATGTAAACACAACACATTTCTGATTAAGAAGAGAACAACATTCAACTCTGGACTCAACAGTCATCAGAAACTTTGCAGAGATTCCCCCTGGAGCTTCTGAGAGCTGAGCTTAGTAGCCACTAATTTCCAATTTCTTAGATAATGTGTAGGATCATCGTGCTGATTAGCCATTTAATCACACTTTCCCTGGAAAAGTAAAGTCTTTAATTTCTTTAATGGTTAAAAACAAGTCTTGACTTTTTTTCACCTTCAGCAGTTCTTAGTTAATTGTGATCTGACCTCACAATTTATTTTTGCGTGCTGAGGATAAGCAAGGATAGTCCTCTTTAAGGGAAATGCAGAGGGGTCTCATATTTGGGGAATTGATTTATTTAACAGAGAAATTATACATTGTTTTAATTCCTGCATTTTTAAAGAGGTGCCTGCGGTTTTTAATCTTGAGTCTCCCTTTGACATTAATGGGATTCATGTTGCTGAAATGAGCACGTGATGCGTTGATAATCGAAGGGGACCATGTGTGATAGTAGCCTTTGGAAAGGTAAAATACCTGTTCCATTAAGGATATCATACCAGTTTTCCCTCTAACTCAGGAAATAAAGAGATTTACAGCTCATTTATTAATGTATTGTTCAGCTCATTTATAAATGAGTCAGAATAACTGTCTTCACTCCATTCACTGGAAGATTGTTGCACAGATAAATAAACTTTATTAAGTGGAAATGACCCCTTCCCTAATCTCATCCTATCACTTGTTATTCTTTTTGTGACCCATCAGTAATTCCTCTCACTCCATGTATTTTACAGCATTTTGGATATTTTCAGAACATTACCCTTAGATTCCGTTTAGTTGATTTATAGATGTTCAGTTATTTTAATCTATCAATTTTGTAAGTCAAGCCTTCAAGTCCCAACAGAGACTTTAATTACTTCTTTTTCCCTGAACTCTCTAGAATCTTGAGGCTTTTATGAAGATAACAGGAAAAACTTTTGGCTGTGCTACTGAGGAAGACATTAAAAATGCCAAGTGAAATAAGAAGTGCAAAGGTTTCTCAGAGATCATCTGAAGACCATGCTGGCATACAGAGGTACTCATTCCCTCTTTTTACAAAATCTACATAATCTTTGTGAGGAGTGAACACACCCTTCAAAAAAGGATTTTTTGTTTCAAGACGGAATTCAGAAAGTGGCATCAGAAGTTTCTAGAGATAATAAGGTCATTGACACCTTCAGAGTCCATTAGTGTGCTTATTGCAAGAAAGAGGGAACCGAGAGTCAAGATCTTGTGTTTTAAACAACGTCTGTGTTATCTATTTTATCAGTTTACAGTGTTTTCACCCTGTCTAATACGAGCATGACAATTTCTCATCAGTAACACAAAACATCGTTATATATATTTATTCTCTCATTCTCAGAAATAATCTTGTACATATTTAAGTGAGTAGAAGGAAGACAAATGAAGATAATATACTCTTTTACGATTCATACAAGACAAAATAAAAGCAATTTACTGTAGCAACATTTCTGCAGTTCAGAATGTAGAAGCACAACAGGGACTTCAGAAAAGAAAATGAAAAACCAATCAGATTTTGAGAATGTATTTTTAAAGCATAGCAGAAATACGTAAGGAAATTAATTGGATAAAATAGTCATTAACACACAACTTGAGGTTGCCACTGCAAAACATTTAGAAAATCAAAAGAAAAGTTTCAGCCTTTTAATGTTTATTTTCTCTTGCATCCTGCAAAGAACATTTCCTGGTTGCTGCTTTACCACATTTGCATCACAGGGCCATGAAAGTATCTAAAGTATCCTGACAGTTTATAGAAGCCAAATAGGGACATTTTGCAAGAAAAAATGGTAAGAATTTTCACGTGTTTATCCCAGCTATTTATTAAGCAACTCAACAGTCTGATGATTACATATATTGTTTTACAGTTAGGGACATTCAGGTGTTAACAGAACAGGCTATTGTGAAGGTAACAGAGGAAAGTGTACAACCAACTTGTCTGAGACTAAGCTCAGAAATACTCAGAAGAGTAATACTTCTGTTGTGCCATCAGTCCACCAGGAGGCCACAGCATGAATCTGAAAGATCTCTGGATTTCACCCTGGCACCTACATAAACTTATAGTAACTCCGAAAGGTGTGTGAAACTCTGTGTATAGTTGTTGATTTGTGCAAGTTATGCACAGCTGATTTCATTGATAGCAAAATACAGGCATTGGTACTGGAATCACACAGCTTTCAGTAAGAGAACAGAGCAAGGTGTACTCTGGAAAGGAAAAAAAAATGGAAAAGAAAAAACCTAACATATCCTCTATTGTTTCAAAGGGTTCAAAACTTTATCTTCTGTTTCCTATGCAATTGTACTACTCAAAAAGTTACAGGAACAAGAGACATTGGAGACACCTTCTTCCAGACTGAAAGTAAGCTGCTCTTTATGTGAGAAAATGAGTCATGAATCCAGAATGAAAGAAGTATGTTCTCTGTTGTCAAATTTAATTACACAGCTAGGAAAGGAAACTACATTCTAAGAACTATTCCTTGAATATTTCTGGATGTATAGATATATATGGATAAAAAAAATATCTATGTTCATCAGACACTGTTTGGCAGTACATTTCTGATGTCTGTTTGGCATAAAATGCCTTTTGTAGTGTTTGAAATAGATAGCTCCACTCAGTTTAGTGATAGCTTCTGCTTGGGCAGAAGTGCTTAATTTCACAGACATAATGTTTAATGGTTCCTATAATCTTATTCTAACTAGCACTCCAAATAGCTTGCAAGTGCTTGGGGAACCCGTAGCTTACATCATTTTCTTCTGTTGCATTCATCAACTGATATATGCATCCACTTCTCTTACTCACTGTAAAGAGACTTAGGTGTTTGAAACCACCTTTTTGCAGCCAGATGACTACACAAAATATTTCTTATTGTTTGGATATTCATATTCAGACATTGGAACAGGTTATGGACGTTGGATACAATGAGATGGGAAAACAGAGGAAAAGCTGACGTTAGACCTCAGTCATTGTTTTTCAGAGTTCCCTCTGACATAAATATTACTGAGAACAAAGATGGTTCTGGTACCACAATGTGAGAACATGTAATCCTTAGACTATATAAAACTTTTTTCTTTTGTAGCTCTGTCAATGAAATTTTCTTTTGTTGATGTTTTCAAGCTTGCATACTAAATACATGGCACTGAACACCTCCGGTATTGAAGCTTTAGTTCATTAAAAATAATAGCATTAAAGCAGCAAGCCTATTCTCTTGAATGTTCATGGTCTATTTCTTTGCTTGCAGCAAAGTTGGATAAAAATATTTACCTCTTAAATGTTTACCTAATACAATATGAAGTGCTGACCTTATGCGGTTTTTAGAGCTCATAGACCTTGAAAAAACTTATGAATGAGCAATTTTTACGCCTTCAGAGCCAATGAGTGCAGCAAAATACGTTTCTTCATATTTTCATCCTAAGAATACAAATAATATAATTTTTCTATAAGGAAGACATGAAACTCCTGGAAAGAGTCCAGTGGAGGGCCACAAAGATGATAAAGGGCCTGGAGCATCTCCCTTATGAGGAGAGGCTCAGCAATCTGGGTCTGTTCAGCCTTGAGAAAAGAAGGCTGAGAGGGGACCTGGTCAATGTTTATAAATATCTTAGGTGCGGGAGGCAAACGGACGTGGTGAATCTCTTTTCAGTGGTCTGTGGGGACAGGACAAGGGGAAAAGGCCTTAAACTGGAGCACAAGAAGTTCCGCACCAACATGAGGAAGAACTTCATCATGATGTGGGTGACTGAGCACTGGAATAGGCTGCCCAGGGAGGTTGTGGAGTCTCCTTCCCTGGAGATATTCAAGACCCGCCTGGAGCCTACCTGTGCAACCTGCTGTAGGGAACCTGCTTTGGCAGGGGGGTTGGACTCGATGATCTCTCGAGGTCCCTTCCAACCCCTACAATTCTGTGATTCTGTGATTCTGTGACTATTGCTATCGTTCACAGATGTCAATGGTCACTTTTTGTCTTAACTTTAAAGCCAGAAACATAAATTCTGGTAGAAAAGGGGGGAATAGCTGATGTTATTAGACAATAGTGTCTTCCGATATTTACTGCCAGAGACAATGAACAAGACCTAGATTCTTCTTACAAGAAAACACAGAATTTGTGTCTGTCAGTTAGACCAGGCCATCTAGGCAGAGCACAAAAGCACAGATAGACAAAGAAGTCCAGCAGTTATCAGTCCAGATAAGGTCTAAGGTGCAAAGCAGAAAAACATCCCTTTGTGTTGTGCAATAGCTCCTTTCTCAGCATAAACTTGGCAGTGTTTAACCCTGCTCATGCAAAATAAGTATTAAGAGTAATCTACCTTTTGGTTCAAAGTTTGTTCCACATTACTCCCATGAATAATTTTTTTCTGCGTCCTGTCCCTCACAAAGAGTTAACTTCTTTTCAGGGCCAAATTGTTATAAACAGCATTTCAAATACAATATCATTTTCTCTGCTGTCTTAATTGTTCCTGCATACCACTTAGAGCTTCTTTTCTTAGTTCTTATGCCAAGTCTTCTTTCACATCTTCTTTACAACTCCTACATTGCTGAACCCTTTAACAACCTTCAATGCCTACAACGTGTTTCACACCATATGGGCAGAAATCTTTCCAGTCTTTAACTAAGAGGCTACATACTTGAGGTTTTCCTATTTTCCCTCATTACAAGCTCTAGAGTAGAATGCCATTCACCCTACAACCTGCAGAGGTAGGCTGGGACAAGAACAGCTCCGAAGAATTGAAGCACATGAGCAACCCGTGACAGGTCAGGGACACCCTTGAGGGATTACAGCAATGGACCATATTTCTTTCAAGAGATACACTTTTTGTAAGATATATGATTTTACAGTTTTCTTCTTTTCCTCCTCTTGGCTTTGAAAAGTGCCTTTTCAGGAAAAAAAACAACAACAAAAAACAACTTCTTTTTCTCCTCTTGGCTTTGAAAAGTGCCTTTTCAGGAAAAAAACAACAACAGAAAACAACAGCAACAAAAAACAACCATTTCTAATGAGCAACAAGCTTATATACATATATTCATATATATATATTTCATTTGATTTTTTTAAATATACATGTATACAATGTGATTGTTGCTTTACTTAACATTTGTGATGAGAATCCATTACCAATAGAAAAAGTACTCTGCCCTTGAAAAGCATTTTTCCCCTCTTCCACTACTCTATGATCTCTTCTTCCTCTCATGTTCCTGTTTTGTTTTTGTTTTTCCCTTTCTCTTCCAATCTGAAGCACAAGTGATGAATACTGATGTGACACAGTTTGGTCAAACTCTGTATTCTTATTAAAACATTGAGAACACTGGAACAAAAGTCTGTCCATGTTGCTTATCATTTGCACATCAGGAAATCTGTCTAAGACAGATAATTATTTTGCTGCAGAGGAGCATTGGTTGGTGGTCATGGAGTTGTAGGTTACATAAGTTTCCACTTCTCCTAGTTTTAATACAAGTTACTCTGAGACTTTGCAAGCAACTTTTTCTGATAATCTGATATTATTGAAATGGATTGTTTGGACAAAATATTAATACAACTAGTTTAAGATATTTCTTAGATCCATAGCTCATCTGTACTGATACTAATTCAGTGTAGTTTCTACTGACATAATTATCTTACCTTGTCTGTCTGCCTATGTGGATATATATAGTAATGTAAATGAATAATCTATTCATTTTTAGGGACAATGTCTCAAAATGAGAAAATTGAACAATTTTGCAAAGCAGTATTGTTTTAAAATACACTAAATTTGAGATCTCATCTTTAACCGTATTTAATCCAAAATTCTATGTTCTTGCAAAAGCAACTCTAAGGTTCACCTATGTATTAATAGGACATGAAGGGTATAGTGCCTGAGCTGACAGGATACTGCTGTAGCACATTGCTCTATTGTGTATTATTTAAGTTGGGAGATTGCTTGCCTGTAAAAAAAAGCTGCTGATAACAAAAGAAAGAACACGGCAAATGCTTCAGGACATTAAAATCAGGTAAAAAAAAAAAGATACCATACTGAGCTCCTCTCTTCCAGATTGTAATAAAATTGGGTAAACTATTCACCGTGACTAATTTATTCCAAAGTTGCCCCTTCTTGGGCTCATGAATTTATATTCAAATAGATTTGGAGTTCTACAGATTTATTACTCAATGTCACGAGTACAAGAATAGCTGTACTTGTAATCCTTTCTTTGGACTTTCTCTTTTCATACTTTTCAGGTCTTATACTGTGTATGTGGCTTACAGAGGATATGAGTTACATGAAGATATTGCCATGGAGTAATGACAATGAATCTTTATAGATTACTCTTTGATAGTTGTCTTTGAGCATGTTCATACCCTGAAATAAATGCAAAATGAAGGTAACATTATTAGACTAAATACTGAATTACTTCTAGCAATTTGTTTAGGAAAACACAGTTTGAGAAAAGAATCACCAAGTTCTCATTTTCAGATAAGATTTTGGCTATATGATATTGCTCATCTTCTGCAATGTACTGAATTATCTTAATGAATCAAGGCCTGTGCAACTCTCCTCCTTAAGAGCTAGCCGCACAGGATGCACTACACTTTGGTTTTCTAACATTTTGTCTTGCCTGGGCCACGTTAAGTGAAGAGGAATGGTCTCAGGCTGCATATAGAATATATAAGATAGTTAATGTATATTACTAACAAAATAATAATGTAATACTGTATATTACTAACAAAACTGATTTTTTTTTCTGTGTTTTTATTAGAGCACTAAAAAAAAAAGAGCAATAACAGTATAAAACTAGTGGGATATTTGACCTCATTTTTGTGAAATTAATGCATCAATATCTGGTTCAATGAAAGTGGTTGCAATTCTTTGTGAGTTCTCAAGATGTTCATCAGAGATTTTTGAGGAAATATGACCCTTCCTGTGGTTCATTCTTGAAAACAATTGCTCACAAGTGTACATACTGCCAAAAAGTGATGGCATGAATAAGGCATGACTGTGAAGTGGGGGATATTTTTCTCTGTTAAGACAGATTTTGCAGAAGTCTAGTAAAGAGATAAGATCAAATTTTTGTCTGATTGCAACTCCATACATTCCATTTGAAAATTTGCAGATAATGTGTTTACATTGACTGAAAATATATCAAAAATATTGATTGTTATGGATTGGATTCATTCCAGTTCATACTGGACACTACGAGAAGCATAACTTCTGTTAGAAACTAGGACATTATTATACCAAATAATTCCATATAATACCAATTATAATAATTACATAATATAATATATTATATAATAATATAATACCATATAATACCAAATATACCAGAAAATTGATAATTTTTTTGGAAACCTTGAAACCTATTCTCAAATTCCTTTATCAATAAAGAAAGCAAGGGTGCATGTTTTCCACTGTTCACAAGACTGTGTTTAGCTAATGTATCAAAATGCATGAAATTATTTACCATAACTTGAGCTTGCCATAGTTTAAGTTTTGAACACTGTTCCTCTTTTTTTACCAACCACTGCTGGGGAACTAAGAGTAACTATACCATATATGTTGACATAAGTTAAAGAAAATTTTTAATGTAATTTTTACTGTTTTGTACAAATCAAGAGATTAGGTTGTGTCTTTTAATGGCACCAAAGAAGCAATTTCTTGTGTGACATTATACTCATTATCAGTACCTCTAATGAAACTGGCGAGTTGAGTCATGTCTGTAGCATCGTTACTTTCATCTATCAACAGAACATAAAATTTGAAATCAGCAGCTTTACTCTCCAGATTTCTTTTCATGCAGAGCTTCGGTTGTTGCTGAGCAACAGTTGTGTGCCTGGGGCCAAACCAGGCTGCCCTGCGAGGGCAGAGACATAGCCATGGCAACATGGCAGCTGCGAGATGGGGGCCACATTGCGAGCTTTGCTGGACCACATACAGTCTGGAGGCATCAAGTAAGACACACCTGCACTAAAGCATGACAAGATAAAGTATTATATACCTTTAAAAATAGGATAAAAGTCTAATATGGAAACCACTGTAGTATTTAACATTGTGCATGCATTAATGCCTTATTAAGTTTATGCCTCAAAGATAGGGACCCAAATAAATTCCAGTTTAGAGGGTAAGTGGCCCAGTTTATGCAAGGTTCAACACATTGAACGTAATTTTTGTCAGAAAGTTTCAGTATCTCAGGTTGCATGAGAGTAATGTGACTGACAGTATGGTTACCAGAGAAAGTTACTTTAATCTGCTGTACTCTAAGCACAAATAAAACTTGCCTCAGTTTGCCCTGCTGCTCATGTGCCCTTTCAAAAATTCCTTAAGATGGCCTCCTTTGTTCTATATTTTCTAGTGTTGTGGTCTGAGTTTTGCAAACCGTCTTCCAATTACTTCTTTAACCCTGGTTCCACTCTGCATCCCTTTCCCCCATAATTATATTCAACTTCACAGGATCCTAACTATATCTTAGAAAACGTCCTGGACAAACCCGTGTAAGGGCTGATATAGGTCATCTGTTTAAAAGACCTTTCAATAGCATAGAATCATAGAATCATAGAATGGTTCAGGTTGGAAGGGACCTTAGAAATCAGCTTATTCCAACCCACCTGCCATGGGCAAGGACAACTCCCACTAGACCATGTTGCCCAAAGCCCCATCCAGCCTGGCTTTGAATACTTCCACGGAGGGGGCATCCACAGCTTCTCTGGGCAACTTGTTCCAGTGTCTCACCACTCACACTGTGAAGAATTTCTTCCTTATATCCAGTCTAAATCTACCCTCTTCCAGTTTATAACCATTACCCCTTGTTCTGTCATTATCTATCCTTGTAAAAAGCCCCTCCCCAACTTTCCTGTAGGTCCCCTTCAGGTATTGGAAGGCTGCTATCAGGTCCCCCCGCAGCCTTCTCTTTTCCAGGCTGAAGAGTCCTAACTCTCTCAGCCTGCCCTCGTAGGGGAGGTGCTCCAGCCCTCTGATCATCCTCGTGGCCCTCCTCTGGACCCGCTCCAACAGCTCCACATCCTTCTTGTGTTGGGGGCCCCAGAACTGGACACAAGACTCCAGATGAGGTCCCATGAGAGCAGAGCAGAGGGGCAGAATCACCTCCCTCGACCTGCTGGCCATGCTTCTCTTGATGCAGTCCACAATGCGGTTGGCCTGCTGGGCTGCAAGCGCACACTGCTGGCTCATGGTGAGTTTCTCATCAACAGACACCCCCAAATCCTTCTCCTCAGGGCTACTCTCAAGCCATTCTC
>WBMW01004296.1:300424-323066 GCA_013396635.1 Penelope pileata | reverse complement strand
CCCTCCTGCGCTCCCCTCCCCTCACTCAGTCTCGTGAGTTTGGATGGTGCTCTGTCCTCCCTGATCTTGGTACTGGCAACCCCGCTCACAGCAGGGACTTGGAGCTTGACGGTCTTTAAGGTCCCTTTCATTCTAAGCCATTCTATGATACTACAATTCTTTAGGAAATATGTTTTTGTGACTCTGAGCAGATACATGCCCTTACATCAAGGTTACTGTGCTAGCACAGTTATTTTCTCAAAATGTGCTAGGAAATATTTGACCACAAAATTCTCTTCAGATGTTCATCCCGATTTATTGTCATCTGGCCACACTGCTCAGGCCATGTCTGATTAAATTTCTAATAGCTAAACACAGACTTAAATCTCAGATGTTACTATTCTTATTTGTTCAGAGTTTCCAGCTTGTGTCTTTCTCTCTTTGCACGGATACCCGCTTTACTTTGACACATCTACGATGTTCAACCTTACCACCAGGTTCTCCGAGCTCAGACTCACTGTACTGCGATCACACTGTCACGTCAGACTGTTCCAAAAGTGCATCCCCCAGTAGTTATTACAGTCACAACCAATGGAGCCTTTATTTTCCACCAGCACAGCTACTTGACTCCAATTAGGGACTTTGGAAGTAGGCTACAAACAGTGAAATCCGGATCTATTGAGTGTGGATCCATGCCAAACAAAAGCAGCTCTGACAGAACGATCGGAGAAATTAAGATCTGTGAATCTGGACTGTCAATGAATTATGCAGGAACTGGAGAGAAGCCGCAGGAAGTAGACACCAGAAATCAGAGATGTATATAACTAAGTTTTCAAGATGAGCCATTTCACAGCAGGTTGACGTCAAGATTTTCACACAAGTTGGCCTGCCAGATTACTGTGCTGGGCTGGGACAGGAGGTTATAATCAGGCTGCAAGACTGAGTGTCACAGTAGCCCACACACTGGCTAGACGATGGGCTGAACAAGGGGGTTACTGCCAAGGGCTGTCAGGTGCTGCCTTCGGGATGTGTTACTGTTGTTACAGTTATAAGCATGACCACAGGTTTTCTTGCAGGGGGCTGGGTAGAGTCCCCAGTCCGTTTTGGCACTCAGTCCAGACCAAGCATCTGTCTGTATTCAGGCTCATCCCGTAATGCACAGACTCAGTCTGAAGCGATTGCCTGACCCATCACTCAGGCAGGCAAAATCTTGTGAGGAATGCTGTTCTTTCCATATCTCCTGTCAAAACCCCTAAACCTGCCTTGATAATCTGTTCCTTTGGGCATTTTATCTGCTTTTTTCTTATCGCACCTATGACTTACAGTGTAGACGAAATATTGCCTCTAAATTCATCTTGTGTTTCTGCCTTAACCATATGCTCTCTGAACTCAACAACACTCAGTGTAAGTTCTGAAGAAAATACATAGTAAATAACGGTTCAAGAGTGTTCTTCTTGTAAGATAAATACAGCATGAACCTACAAAATCCATGCCATTCTGGATTGGGTGGTGGGATCAAAATATTCAATATTTGCCTATGTACGGAGAGGACACAGTAAGTCTACTCAGCAAAAACAAGTATTGAAAAGATTGTCGAGCCATCATCTTTTTTCAGCACAGTAATGCATATAGTAGCAGTAGTTTTGCTGTCATCCAGAGGAAGAAGTAATATTTCATAGCTGTATCATTGGCTAAAAAGCTGTATGTCACAATAAGGGCACAATAGCTAGGAAATATGATATTTTAAAAGCATGAATAAATCCATTAACAACACTACACAGGATTTTTGCCAAGTCTCACAGGAACAGGGGTGAGAGGTTTGAGTAAGCAATCTGCAATACGATAAGCAAAAAAGAATGGGCCTCAGGACAGAGGGGACAAATTCAAACTACATGGATGTACGTGAACAAGGAGTTTCCACCTTTGTTTCCTTCTTTTTTCAAAAGGTGGGTGTTTTTATAATCTCCTAAAGGATGGAAAAATAACTTGATACCTTATGAAGAGGTTCAATTTCTTCCCCTTAATTATTAAAAATTCAAAGGGAACCATGTATTACTTCTTCCTAAACAAAAATAAAGAACAGCTACCTAATCCAAAATCTTCTAAGAACGTGAAAACATTCACAGAAACCTTTAAATTCTTTTTTTCTCTAATGAAATGAAAAAGTAAAAACAAAATCCACAACATTTATTGAGCTAGGACCACTTTAAATGAAGAGTTACACTGATTTTGCATAAAACTGAGATGTGAAATCTACCTAGCTTTGCTTGAGTAAAAGTTTATGCTGACACACTTCCATCTTCAAAAACCTTTCTTACATACATACAATCATGACCCACTCAGGAGGAAAGCTTAAATCAAATAGAGACAAAATACTACTTTTTTAAAAGGGTCGATACGCAAGTCCATACACATTTATAGAAATGCATGTAAGAAAATCAAATGGCATAATCAGATGAGTGTCTGCACTCTTGTCAGAGCAACTTAACTAATCAACCTCAGCTGGAGGTTTCTGCTGAAGATCAGTCATGTCACCTCCACAGAAGGCATTTATAAAACACAAATACTCATGGATACAAATATACACAAAATCAGTCACCATATCAACTCCACAAGGCAGTCACCAAATTCTGTATGAAAAAACTGGTTAAGGAGCAGTAGCTTGCCTAAATAACCTCAAAATCACACTCACGTGACTATATACTCACTTAGGATGGTGGAAAATCTGTGTGTAGACATGGATCTATGGCTTGAGACTTCAAAAGAAATTTACCTATACAAATGTTTTTTAAACTATGAAATGCATATAAAAATATTACTTACAGTATTCAGAAAATCTAAGGCAGACAATATTATAAAATTAAGTTCTGACTTAAAAACATGCAACTCTCTCTCTGCAGCTCCCTGAGGAGAGGAAGCAGAGAGAGGTGCCGGGCGCTGCTCTTGGGAACCAATGGCAGGATGGGCATGGTACAGAGCTGGCCCAGGGGAGGGTCACGCTGGGCGTTAGGAAACATTAGTTTACTGTGAGAGTGGTCAGATGCTGTAACAGGCTTCCTAGAGAGACGGCTGATGCCTCGTGCCTGTCAGTGTGCAAGAGGCATTTGGATAACACCCTCAACATGTCTGAACTATTGGTTAGCCCTGACACGGTTAGGCAGACCTGATGGTCTTTGTAGGTCCCTTCCAACTCAACTGCTCTACTGTGAAGTGATATTTAACTTCAGTCTCAGCTTTCCATTATGACACAGTACCCTTTCTGCTTCACAGAGAAAATTATTTTAAAGTTTGATCGTTCACAAATGGTTTAAACAGATCACTTTGTGAGATCAACACATTTGTTTAGCTCACAACTTTCATGCAAATAACTTAGAAAAGGAAAATAGCTGTCTGGGAGCTACCACAACTACTGAAAACATCTAAAACAAAACAAAAAACAACAAAAAACATTCTTCAGAAAGGTGAAAAAGAATTCAGAGATCATCTGTGCACTGCACAGATCGATCCTGTCCCAAATGGTGCTTGTTTATAGCAACTGAAAAATCAAACTTCTCCCAGCACAATCGAATAACCCCTATCTGAAGAAGACCGTTACCCCATGACAGCGTAATGATTGATGTAGTTTAATTTTGTGTATAGTACTTTGTACCTTTCCAACTTTACGCTTACCTCAAATGGGCAGTGATATAGTGCTTTCATATTGAGACAATATGACAATATGAAAGCTAGAACAGAAAATAAATGATAGTTCTACAATTTATGGCACAGGAACTGTATTCAGGCTGGCTCCCTTTTCAAATATATAGCTAAATATTTTATTTCATCTCTTAATATCATCTTTTAGATTACTATTTATATCAGGGACACCAGCATAATTAGATTTTCATTTATGATCTGTAACAACTTAGTCTGTGTCATCAATATTACACTTGTAGCTGATATGACAGCTACACTTTTACCTAGTTATTCATTTTCTCTCAAACCGATCAAATCCACTAGTCCTAATATATGATTTGGGTTGCACTTCACGAGAGTACTGGCGTACATGTCTGATGATACTGCTTAAATTAGACAGCAGGAAAGCAGCATCTAGAATGAATGCAAGGAAGATAATCACCAGAGGAGAGGAAAAAACATCATTTATATGGCTAAGCAGGTGAAAAGGTGCAGATGCTTTGTCCTTTTCACAAAACACAGTTTTTCAGCAGGGAATCTTTGGATATCCACATCCACAGATGCAAAATCAGTGACATTTTAACACAAAATAAATCACTTTTCAAATTAGTTTTCTGTTTCCAAATATTGTCAGTCAGCGTAATCACTCAAACTAAGCCTTATGCCAGAGTTTTGTCTAGGAATCTGACAGGTATAAAAAATTTCTATTATGGTTGGCACATATACAGACATACACAGAGACAGTTGAAGTTTTGAAGTTGCTGTATTAATTGAACAAACTTTCCACCAATAAACTAAGCTGATTGGTTACATCATCAAATTTCTGCATATGCCTCTCAGACCCAAATACCATGGATTTAAAACATTTTGAGCAATTTTTTCTTGCTAGTCCTTTCCCCTTCCATCAATTAGGTGCTAACACGAGGTATCTCAGGCAGTTTAATCAGCCAGTCACACCGCAAGCTGGTCTGCTCGGCTGACCGCAGGGACAATACCAGCAAGCCTACTTCAGCCACAGAAAAGGCCAGCCCTCTTTTACACTGCAGCACCAGTAACGACCTGCGGAGCTTCTATTAACTTATGTTATCCTTTGAAGTCTTAGCAAGCATGCTGTGACATTTTGCGCCTTATGGGTACAGCTCTCAACAACAGGCTTGGTTCTGCTTCAATGGCATAACTATTTCTCACAGCAATTACAGTTGCTATTTTCATCCTTTTCAAATGGCTGTATTGTTGAATATCACAGGATGACACAGGTTATTTTCTTCCTCAAAGACTCTGCCACTACCGTGCTATTTTGACATGATTTCCAGCTATCTTTTGTAATACAAAACTTCTATGTTTAACAATGTGATGTTACACACTCGCACCTGACTGACTAGCGTTTAGGGTCAGAAAAAAAATGTCAATACTGTTAAAAAACATTCTGAACTTCGTAACATCATAGAAGAGACTTTTTCAGGCTCAACCACCGACTTCTCATATAAGCTGTAACTCAAACAAACATAGTGACACATGACTATTACCTTTAGACGTTCATAGACACGTCTCTCTGCTCAAGAGCTGAACTGGTAGCTGCACTGCTTGCAGGCAGCTGTGAAAGGCTCACATCCTGCATGGCAGGAGCTGTGAGCTGCAGGCACCTCCCAACTGCTGCACTTTCCCTATAGCAGCAACACCTACAACTACTCCAATAGGGTGACACAAATCCATCTGCATTTATTTTCTGTACTTAAAATTCATTTCTTCATTTCTCTTACATTTTTTTGAAGTGAGAATATTTTGCTTCTAAATGTTGATTAAATACAGAAAAGTTGTTTTTGTGTTCTTACTCTCACTTACTTCCCTAACTTATTCTCCCCACCACTCTTTCCATCTAGAATCACAGTATGTTGAATGTGACCTATGTATTTGCCTAGGGTGCTGTACAGCAAGCAAGCAGGAAGTACTTCCATGACAAAAAAAAGAAAAAAACACTTTTCTATCTTCAGTCAGTGAACAAATATTTCTATATTGTAAGTTGCACGAGTTTTGCAGGAAAGTCCTGTCTTCTAGAAACAAATGCAACACAACAAAGACTCTTGACAGCAAGGACTGGTACTTTTAGTTGAAGCACTGTTAATGACTAGATAAACTGAAAACAATCTAAACAGCCAAATGTATTTAGCTTGAAAGCAATACAGTAAAATTAATCCAATGACTCTTTACCTGATACGCTACCTTGAAAAGGCAGCATCCTCACTAACACCCTGTATCTACAGGCAGGGATTTGTTCTTTGCAAGGCAGGGAGGACTAAGTATGAGCAAATGGCTTCAGACATAGTCTAAATGTGTGTCTGTTTTATTTGTTTCTTTAAGGGCAAATTTGTTGAATTTAATGCATTCTGTAGTTTTCTGTAACTATCACCTTTCCCTTGTAAGCAGACTTCCACTGTATGACTAATCCCCAATCCTTTTCTTGGCCACTGTCTTAAGAGTCTGTTGAAACAAGCTCCCATCTTGGAAGGAAATCCTGAAACTTTGAAGCCAGCCACTCCAACAACTCACTTGTATTCCTAAAATCAAAGCTGCACGCAATGTCATGCCAACACTTTCTTAGTGCTTCACAGTAGTTCAAACTACCGCTCCATAGTATGGCAGCGTAGAAGAACTGAGTTGCTAAGTTACTGCAGTCTCTACTGTCTCATTTCATGAATGCTGAGAATTTAGCAGGTGGGAGAGAGCTGGCTAGGAAGCCAGAAGCTATTATGACGTTACAAGCGGCAGTTACAAAGCATGCTATCGGCAGCAGCAGATGTCTTTTGGAGACTGAAGCTGAAATACAATTACCTGTAAGGACATGAAAGGTAGAAAAGTATCATCCAAAGATCTAGTTAGAAAACTGCAGGGTCTGTCTAGAGAGCTCAGAATTCGTTGTCATTTACCCGTCATTAAGTTAAAGATTTGTTTGTGTAAAGGACTGACATGCCCTTTCTAATGTTTATTTTTTATCTCTTAAACAAAAAAGAGAAAATTTAGATGCTGGTCTCATGAGTGCTGCTTTTTGGATATGCAATATTTAACAATACAACACACAAAGACATTTGAAATCTAATTAATCTCCTGACATTTGACTCTAAGTCAAGGCAATGGACTGCAAGTTGCTAAACCCATGAAAGTTGATCTTTCACGAGCAGCAAATGAATTATGATTATCTGACTACAGAGTTTTATTGTA
Organism: Penelope pileata; assembly: GCA_013396635.1. NCBI lineage: Eukaryota > Metazoa > Chordata > Aves > Galliformes > Cracidae > Penelope > Penelope pileata. The sequence continues at coordinate 316,196 of WBMW01004296.1, read as the reverse complement.
GGTCTTTTCCTTTTTAATAACTGTCCCTGCTTTAAGCACTTACCATGCTTTCTAAATATGTTATCGATCTAACAACTGCACTATTCTACATTTTCACTAACAGCCCTTTCTTAGGTCATTATGAACTTTAGTTTCTATAGAAATTGCTTCAAGTACCATGTACTACTAACAGCTTTTGCATTGTTAAAAAAGAAGTTGGAAATAGTTTTGTTGTTCCAGGTGTCAAAACCCACAATTTCTTTTTACTTTAGTTCCTGAGATTCAACATCATTAATACATAAGAATAAAGTTTACAAATTTGCTGTGCCATGTAACAGAAACCTGGACTTCCTCAAACGTCCAGACAAAGTTCTCTGCTTGCACTGCTAGCAGTCATTACTTCAGTAGCCAAACACAGAACCACAGCAGTAGAGCTTGGAAAAGGTCATGCAATTCAACTTGTTCAGGCTGAACTTCACATATAAGACTATCGTGAAAACATTTCACTACACCTCTTACGGAATATAAAGGGATTAAAAAAAAAAAACCTAGAAAATTGTAAACCCATCAGTAAGTAATACTGGACTGCAAACAGTTTATTAGGTCCTTTTTGAATTACAGTGGAAACCTTTCTGGAAGACAGAATTACTTGGAATTGCTTTTATACATACTGAAAACAGCTGTTTGCACATATGAAGTAAATTCACGGGATTATCAGGAATAAATAGCCACAGAATCAGAAGTGGTCCACTGCAGTCTACAAAGCTTATTTTGCAACAGCCTGTCTTATTCAGGTCTTCAGTGTGAGGACCCTGATAGAGCAGCTGAAGGCTTTGAAACATTTCTACACTCCAACATACCATGTCCAAAGCCTTCCTATGAGCAAAATGCTACTGATAAAACAGTTAGAATGATTAATTTCCTTGCCTTTGAATACATCCCAGGCAGCAAGCATGACCCAAAAAGTTTGAAAACACTGCTAACTACAGACAATTAAGATAATTTAACATCTTTTATTTTTACTCTTTATAAACTATCTGTAAAAATAATAAAAAAATAAGAACAAGAAACAAAAGAGACAGACTGAATCTGAAGGCAGTAATCTGAATCTATTTGTGAGTCAGAGTACAAGACTATTTTAACCCATTTAGAACTGTGATGAACTTGGCTATTCCACATAATTAGGCAGTCCTGCACACTACCACCACTTGCTCATCAAACAATGAAACCTGCCTTTGTAGCTCATCTTATGTCTAAATTTATCAGTATGTTAACAGATATCAGTAAGCACGCCTCTAATGTAAGCAATGTATTTTCATTAGGATGCCCCAACAACTACAGAAACAAATGATCATCTACTGTATTCCTACAACACCTTCTTAAGAGCTGATGATTCTACTGTCTAAAACTGTGTGTTTGTTTTGTAGTCAACAAACAGCATTAACCTTTTTACCATGACAAGCATGAAGTGACATACAGCAGGTTGTTTCATGACTATAACTAACTGAACTAACAATACCTCATTTCCTACAGATTCGTATCTTGTATCTCTGCCTATCTGCACAGCAATAACTTGTTATCCTTGTCAGTGATGACTCTAGTTCCTTATTGCCAAAGCCTTGGCACTGCTCACCGATGTCACCCAACTACAAGGAGGTGCGACAGCAGGAGTGGCTTCCACACACTGACCCTGTAGTGTCGCTGCACAGCTTCCTTCCTCAGCCACTGATCAACAACACACTTGAATTAATTTGTTACAAATCTAAAAGATTGCAAATAGCCTAAAAAGAAAATGGAAAGTGAATATAAAAAAGGCCAGGGGGATACAGCAGTATTAATAGATCTCAAGAGGCCTATTAGTAGACCCCAGATAGTACATAAGATCATATTTAACACTTTACAAGTTAATTTAATAAATTCTAAGGAAAATAGAATCGCAGATAAGAAGGCTTCACCTCCCACCACTAAGCCTAACTCAGGATAAAAGTTGACGCAGTTGGCTCCTCTTTGATCACATCACAACATGGCAAAAGAAGGAATACTGCTATATAATGATGCTCTTCTCACAGTTCCTGCCTGAAGGAGCTAAGGGTGCAACGAGATCCTTGTTTTTTTTTTTTTCACAACCTGATTTCCATAGGTATGGGACAAGAAAACAGGTTGCAAACTTCATGTTTTTTAAAATTTTCTAACTTAGAAATTTGAGGTATTAGAATTCCTTTCTTTCTGGAAATGTGTAAGTACATTTATAGTGTTTCATGCGTGTTGTGTATTGCACTGCTTTGTTTGCTGTATGTTAGTCAGGAACACATAATTAATAAGCCCATGGTACAGCCTTTCCCCAAGCTATGGCACTAACTTAGGTCTCTCTCCTTTCCTCAGCTGTTAATTATTACAGAACCAACACACAAATTGTAAATCTTGAAGTAGCTTAAAATTGTCCAATCATTTTGAAAGATGGGGGAAAGGGAGGAAAGAAAGAAACTTGCAGACAGAAGCCAAGACAAAGAAGGTAAATTTCACATTCTTAGAAGATCACACTAAAAATGATCAATATTGTCTTGGCTTTTTAGCGTCTCATCTCACCTTTTCACAAGAGACCATACAATAATCCTAGTCTCCTCACTGACTTCCATTTTCAGTAATTAAACTGAATGATACTATTCCCCTCTGATTATTAAGTGGAAATCATTGTTAATGTTAACAGAACAAATGTTTAATAGCTGATAACACAATAGAGGCCATTTGAAATTCCCTCTGCAACTTTAGTTGCATATGTTATTCTCCTTTTCACCTTTAAACATTACAGACGTTATCATTACACATATTACATTACCTGTCACACAAGGACACAGTTCAGGGGAGAGAGAAATTAATGCTGCACAGTTCACCCTGTATGCAAGTTGCTGAAATGCCCAACTCTGTTCTTAATGCCCAATTATGTTATTAATATGAAGTCACAGAAGTAGTAATGTAGAAAGTGCCATCATGCAACATTTCCTTGACAAAAGGGAAAATTCAACATGTAAGCTGCTACCCGTTCAAAAAAAAATCTCTACCACCTAGCATAGTTCCTTTGAGAAGAAAAGAGTTCCAAAGACTAACAGGCACAAAAGGAAACAGTGACTGTGATCTCTGAAAGATGTCTGCAAAAATATTGCTTTCTTGGCAGATGAAGAAAGGCATACATAGAACTGGAAAGAAATTCTCATTGCTAATGTCTCTACTGTTGAAAACTAAAAATCTTGGCAGGACTGACCCCTTAACCTGAACTCCTTACAATGTTTGGCATGTATTTAGGGGTTTTTGTTTCTAAAGCTCCATATAGGCAAGAACTACCACCACACTGTAAAGAGGAAATAAGGGAAACTGACTTCCCACAATACTTTATTTTTTTTTTTAGGCAACAGAATAGCTCATGAATGTTGAATGCCTTCATTAACAGCCTGGACAGAGTGTTAATATGAGGGAATAACATGCACCTTCAGCAAGTTTGCAGATGACAGAAAAATGAGGTGAGCAGTTGATGCAATGAAGGGTTGGGCCAACACTCAAAAGAGCTCAAAAAACCAAAGAGCTCAAGAAACAGCCTGACAGAAACCTCAATTACAAAGGCAATTACAAAGTTCTGTACTTGGGAAGGAATAACTTCAGGTAATACTACAGTCAGAGGCTGGAAATACACACATTGTGTGGCTCCCCTGGATTTGGCTCTTGCTTCTCAATGTCTTGTAGTTTGGAGCCCAAAACTGAATGCAGTATTACAGATGCAATTCCACAACCAAAGAACCGAGAGGAATAATAATTTCCCTCAATATTCCAGTTATTTTTCCTTCTGGCAGCCCAGTTTTGCCTTTATTGCCGGAAAGGCACACTGCTGATCCACGTTCACCTTTTTCATTTGGTCCCCAAGATTCTTTTCTGCAAGAGGGAGCTTAATGCCCATTTTACTAGCTCATGTTCTTCTCCCTCAATCTAAAATGATTCAAAAATGACAAAGTTGAACATTAAAAAAGGTGGAAGAAGATGTTTAAGGTACTTTTTGTTGTGAACACTATATATTTACAGTTGGCAACAAAAGAGATAAAAAGCCTTCCAGTTTGAGCAGAAGAATCTTTATCCCAGTTTCATTCAAAGAAAGTCTTACAGCCTACAGTTATGAAATCAATAGCTTCAGAACATTCTTAAAAACCAAATTTCAGCAGTTCTCCACTTGACAATTAGGCCCTTAATCAATAAAGCAATGACTAAAATCCATATTTTCAATACCCTAAAGATTAGCCCGTTGGTAAAAGGGATAGGAGAAGACAGTGATATTTTACTTCAGATTATTTTTGGTTGCTGCGTTGTTTTTCCTAGTTAGGATGATGAAGTTCAGGGAGCACAAGTTTGTATTATCTAGTCACTAATAGTCTGAAAACATTACTGAAGTTATGTATGACATAGCACAAGATGAAAGACTTTAACAGTATTTCTTGTCCACTTCCTTAATTTGGAAACTCTCATGATGGAAGAGATGCATTTTATTTTTGGAGCGGATGAGACATGAAAGAGCACTGACATAGTACTGGCAGCATAAAAAACACAAGGGAGTTTGCCCTGTATGACAATGAAGAGGAGATGTTTAGGGAACAGATTCAGTTTTGCTATGTTATTGAATACTTTTGCACCTAATCTGCCATGCAGAATAGCAGAGCATATTTCTTTTGAATGAGGCATGCCAATTATGTGGTTACAGTGCTTGTAGGACCTGAGATAACTTCCTTCCTAATCATTGTGCTGTTTTAAGAAGTTAACCTGTAAAAGTAAAGGAAGTAAACGCAACACATACATCCAACCCCCGACAAACTCTAAGCAGTTTCAAGGGCAATAGGCACTTTGTTGAGAAACAACCAAAGCATCAGAACGCTACGAACCATCCCTCTCCAACTCATTTACATTTTCTTTTTCTTCTGGCATATGATTCGCACATAGGTAACTTCAGAGCGGATCTGTTTCAAACAGACGGGAGGAGAATTTTATCAGCTACAATGCCAAGTTCCTGCTGGTCCCCTAAACGAAGGAATTGCCCGTTCAATCCCTTCAGAGTAAAAAGGATGAGGAATTCAGATCTCCCACTTTTTGGGTGAGTGCTTTATCTGCTAAAGCAATTATGAAAACAAGGACATGATCACTACTGCACTTCTTTATGGATTTATAGAGTGGCGTGTGTTCTGCATTTTTTTGGGGTTTTTTTGTTTGTTTTTTTAAAGAGTATCTAAGGCAGATCCAAATCTTCAAATCTGCACCTTAGTATCAGTATTAGTACATAAACCATTAATTATACTGTCTCATTTGCCTCCTTCTCTGATGTGATGACCAACAGAAAAGCGATACTCTAACGAAGTGTCGCCCCACCCCTTGCCCTCTCCCAGAGATTTTTAAAAGGTCTTCTCTCAACTCTTGGCTTCACAAGAGACTTAGTTATTTCTTTGTTTCTCTATGCAATTTTCTTCCCTTTCCTTCTGGAGTATTCCATATACTGCTATGACAGTGGTACCAGTCTTTGATTTATTTTATACAATTGGCACTATAGATCTGTATAGTATCTGTACTGGATGTCAGTTATTCACTAAGTACAAGTACGAGCAAATTTATATAGACTTCAGACAGGAGAAGCTTCCTCTTCATTTTGTAGACCAGAACAAGGTTGCAAATAAAAGGCAACTTCAAAAATAAAATACAGTGAAAAGATCTGGAATGGTTTGTATAATAAGGCTGCACAGCCAGTTTGGTCTCCATCCCATCAGTCCACACCGCTGGACCGGAATGTAGCCAGTTTTTTAAGATGTACAGAGTTATTGTAAAACATCCTTTCACAGCTTTGGGCAGTGGGAAAAGGAAGGACTTGCAGAGACAATCCATGCCTGCATTCTCCACTGCTATGATCGGAGCACCAGCCCACTCCTTTCCAAAGCCATTCTTAACAGGCATAACATAGCTTCCAGTCAGTCATTATTTTATAACCACATTTTCTTGGGGGAACAGCTTTCTGAAAGTTGAATATCCAACCAAAAATATTAAGTGAGGTAGATGAAGTGAGGAGTAGTACCAGTCAGTTACAAAGTGATTATTAAACAACCACTATAAAGATATACAGGTTCAAAATTTCACAGTGTGAGATACTACAGCAGACTGGGAAACATCTCTGTGAAGCAGAATAACTATAAAGGTAAAGAAGACATACCTTCTGCAAAGAGTAACATCATGTTTGTGCTTTTGTTGGCAACCACGTTATTCAGTAAGGCAACGGTAGTTTGCATTGTATTCCCTAGTATATTGTCTTGGTGTTCCTGTAATCAAAAACAAGTAAATAATGAAAGGTTAGTAGAAGACTATTTCCTTCCAAAAATGTAGCAACACAAAAGCAATACTCTCTCAACCCCCTGAAGTTCAATGTTTAAAACACTGGAAAATCAGTCAAATAGCTTACTTTAGAATTTCAACTTTTTACAACCAAATATAAAATCTTGGGCCAAAACTTCTTCCTTGTTCTTTTTAAATAGAAGAATTCATAACTACGTCTAAAATTTTAGAGCTTTTAAAAATGGCATAGAGCTTTATCAGTCTCTAATCTCTATATATTTAGAACAAGGAACGTTTCCCTTTGTACCATGTTTCTTTTATTAATGATATTAATTTTACTCTTCAGTCTCAGCTTGATAACCCAGAATGAGTCATAAAATCTATTTTTGTCTTTGTATACTTTCATAAGTATGAAGTTAATTTCATATACACACCAGGTGTCGACTTCTGTATCTAATTACGTCACTCCTATGATGTCTTTCTAATGCTTGATGATTGCTTCAGTGATTTTTCACAATTTTGTGAGACTACACTAATAACAGCAAGGTGTCAGGGTCTCTAAAAAAACTTCTGCTGCTGTTGTTGTACTTAATGCACCTGCACACTCAATTTGAAAGGTATGGATAAAGCAGTGAGAACAAAACATTTATACACTTGCACTAATCACAGTAATAACTTGCATAGCTTCCAAAAATTCAAAATAGGACAAGCTTTTCCAAATCTGAGTCTAAATGTAAATATAAACCTGAATACATTTGAAATCTCCCCAGGAGGTTCAAGAAATACTTCATGCAAGTTTTCAGACTCAAATCCAAATAGAAACATACATCCAAAGTGAAAACAACATTAATCAAAAGTCATGTTTCACATATTGTAGATTCTTCACATGAATTTTCACTTCCACGCTTCCCTGCCCCATCAAATCTCTCTATGTACTGATACCACTCAATTACTTCACTGCCACAGAACATGCTGTATCTTCTGAGCCATTTCCTGCAGTCGGCCTTGGAAAAAATGTTAGATTTGTAGTTGAACAAGACAAAAGATTATTGGTCCGAAGTTCAGTGGAGTATTTCTAATGCCAAAAGCGACTTCAGCCCTTGAATACAGTGGAATGAGCCCTCTCCCTGAAAGTTCCTTTAGAAGATGAGTGCCAGTGGCCAGAACAGTTTATTTTCTGCACTTCTCTGCTCAGGTATTTATGAGCTTCTGCCTCAGATGTATTCTTGAGAACAACAGCAATCTGTCCTTTGGGAAAACCTTATTGACCATCTTAGTGCCATAGCTGGTGCAGAATTAGACTGACTGACTGCCAGCCAGCAGAAATCACAAATAACATGTTTTACTGTTTTTCCAAGAATTCACTCCAAGTCAACCTATGAATGACTTTCAGAGTAATATCTCTCGTTTTATAAGCTACTTACTATGTTGAGCCAGGCCTAAGCATCAGCATTGCATTTAGGAAAAGCCACACTATTTGAATCCCTACCTGTACACATCCTATAAGTGGCTGTAAGAAATTATCAAGCAAGAAACTCCTGAGTTTTATTTCTTTCCTTGTCTGATGAAATTCAGGATACTGTGAAGTGCATGTTCAGTGTCTCTTCAGAAAGAACTCTGCTACAATGGTACAAAGGGTCACTTCCTTTAGACATTTAGCTTTTGAAGGAAATTTTTTTATGGGCAGAAGCTCAGACACTTGCTTTTAGAGCATCAATTTCTGTCACTGCACTCACAAACTAAATTTAAATGCTATTATTTCCTATAAATACCATGAAACATACTTGACAAGGCATAATACATTAACAGATGAAGAAATACATAAACTTACACAGCCTACCACTCAAGGCTAAAAGAATTTTCTACTTCTACTAGAGCTCTTCAAATTGTAACATAAGAAGTGATGAGGAAGAGTGTAGTTTCCTACCAGACCCTCAGACAATATATCCAGGATCCCCAAAGTTATATTTGCTTCACATAGCACTTTGAGATGTCATTTATGACTTCTATAATCCTGTGAAGGTTTAAAATACAGCCTGATCTATTTAAAAGCTATGTTGGAAAGTATAAACGCTACATTCTTCAAAAGATAAAGCAACCAATATAGAAAAGAGATACCACAAAGCCATAATACTAAACATAAATGTGAAGTTATTGCTTACAGATAGCTGAAGGGTAAGAGAAACATTTTTCCAAAAGATCAACATGTTCATCTGTTAGTCTATCATCACAGTATCTTATTGACTCTCATAAAGGACATCTAGAACACAATACCTTACATAAATACAATAAATATAATAATTAAATGACTAGGTGTAATTCAAGATAAAAACTCTACATGTGCCAAAATAAGAGGTGACTCATATTTTCATTGCAAGTATAATATTTGTTACTGCTCCATATACTTGAAGTAAATGTTTTCTAGTAAAATTCCCTTTTGAAATATGCAATTATAAAATAAGCTGATAGTTGTTCATGATAGCAATCTTTTGCATTCATCATGTTAAAATGAAGCCGGTTTTGCTTTTAGTGAAGATCAATTGTGCTACACAACACTCTAATGAAAGATAATACTGATGCTTTTGCATATACTAAAGCATATTCAATAACAGCTTACAATACCCTAAATACATACAGACTAGAATTCAAGATGGAAATATATCTTCTGGAAGCAAAACAGTCTCTTAATGAATAAAATAATCTTACAAGAAGTGCACTCAGCTGGACTACTGGAGTTTTAACTTATGCATCATAGATAATTACGACAAGATACTGGATTTCAAGAAGCTACAGGTACGCTTTACTTACCTAAGTCATCATTGATTGCCATTAGACTAGATTTTAGAGGTCTATAGAAAAAAATATGTAACTTCCTCATAATCTATCAAGGAGCAAAGCCGATCTAATTTGTGTGCACAGCACCACAGACTGTGGACATTTAATGAACAGTGCACTTGACAGCTTTAATAAAACATAGCATTTGCCAGCAGAGATAATTAGAATTGAAGCAGCAAAATTCTAGTGTTTGGCAACACAGATGAAACAACTTCATTAAAATGTACAGCTTCGGCAAATGAAAGGCAGCAAAGCACTGGACCCTGAAGAATCAGCCTTCTCAAAACTAATTGCTTCAGTGCTTAAAAAGGACAGCTATGAAATACCAAGGGCATAACAAGGAAACACTAGTATAAAAAAAGAACCACAGAAGATAAATCAGGCTTTCCAAACAGGACTGCACTGTATTTAGGCCATTAAACTTTTCATTCTCATTTTGAAGGGTTGTATGTTAACAGAAGAAATCAGTTGAAGTGTTTTTTAAAGCCAGTTAGGTAAGAGGGTATGAACTAGCAAGGAGGGGATATGAAACCAAGCAAGATACTGTACACCAAAGCTATCGTTACTCTTCCTTTTAGTATATTAGCACAGCTTAGGCAGACTACAATATTTTAATTACATTTTAGGTAACAGATCAGATAGCAACTGCAGTAAGAAGTTACCAATTTTTGAGACTTCACATACATGCCTCCTACTCATTTACCTAAGAATCTAAGAAACAAATGCCCTAAATGCTGTTTTTGCAGATATGCTGTAATTCAATGTAAGGCCCACCATACTCCGCAGTGGCACTGTTCATTCAGCGTCATTAGAGCAATTAACTGTACAGGGGCTTCCTTCCTACACAACCTACAAATGCGAGTTAGGTAGATAAGAGGACACAACAAGGAGGAGGCCTGATTTTTCATACATTAAATCCATTGAAAGATGAAGATTATAGAAGTGAACCATATCCAAACTACATTTATTAAAGGTGCCGTTTTTACTTGATGGTTCATTGACATGGTGTAGTTGAGATAAAATAAACCAAAGCATTGATGCTCACAGGGACCTCTAAGAAGCACAGTTTAATACTGCATTCCACCTAGCTTATTGTGATGTACTGTATTAGTTTTTAGGTATGAAATAGAGTATCAGAAACTTTTCTGGACATAACAGAGGAACTACTCTGTAGAAAGCAGAATTATTAGCATGCAGCCAGCAAGCGACGTTCACAGCAGCCTATGTAGTGTTCTTCAAACACCAGGCAAAGTTCACTGAAAAGCAAATGTAATCCAGTCATGAATAGACTGAACAGCTCTTATAGATTTTGCAGCTTTTGATGCAAAGACCAGTCATGCATAACCTGAAAGCATATAAATACAGATCTCTAACATTAACGTAACACTGTTTTGTTTATTCATGATCCAAGTCAGAAGAAAAATAAAAAAACCCATTCTAACATAGACATCTCTCCTGGTACTGTGCTTTTCAAAAAATAGGCTTGTTCAACAGTTGTTCTAATGGAGCTAATGTTCCCAAACCTTTTTCTCTGGGTATGGACATACAGTAAGGAGCTCCTACTAAACCAGTTTCTGGAATAATCACAGTTCCCATCACAACAGTGATATAGTCAGTCCACACATGTAGATGAAAAGTCTCAAAACGAATACGGTTGGAATACTGAAAAAAACAACAAAACAAACCTTGTATTCTTAGTCACCAAGTGCTTAAGCAAAGTTGATCAAGGACAGGGAAACAAGTAATTTTTAAGAAGTGCAGGACACAGAAGGCCACTAATAAAAACCTAGAATGTCAAGTATCAGCCAACACAAAGAGATGGTTTCGGTCTTAGACTCTGTTCTCCTACTCACTGCAGCAGGTGATGCAAAATTTCATAAGACGCTTTTTGAGAAGTATTTCAATTTCTGAGAAGTACATCAATTTACAAGTATGTTGCCTTGCCTAAGTTCAGATTTTCAGACATCTAACAATCTTTCTTTTTATTCTGCAACTCATTTGTTGTACCCTTTTCATTTCCCCAAGTTCCTTGTTATCTTGGAGACGAGCATGCAATTTATCTGCGCTAATGGTCAGAATCTCATGAGGCATAAGGAGGAAAGGTGATATTTACAACAAACAGAGCTCTAAAGAATGTTGTCCCTGTGGAATGAAAAGATGAAATTTCTTGCTTGCAGAAAACTAGTTTCTGCCAAGATCATGCAAGTGCTTCTTTTGTACACCAAACATTAAGAATTGAAAACATCAATTCAAAACAATCTCATTCCCAAATCCTGCAAGAATAGAAGGCCGAAGAATGGACTCCATGCAAAAATTGTGAACAAGGACAGCATTTTTTAATAGCTTGTTAACAGGGTAACTACTTTTCCTCCTTCATGTTTCAACTTGTGGAGTTTGAATAAATCATGCTAATCCAAGAAGGAAAAATTAAGTAGACAAATCTGCCCTATGTCAGCAAGCATGAGGTTTGTAAGCTATATAAAGAGAAGAATGCTTAAATCTGCTCAGAATTAGAGGTAGGCAATCTTCAAAGTTACTAAGAGCAAAACCATATGAAGGCTTGTCAGCAATTCCACTCTGTACATGATGAAAGGAGAAAGATTCCAGGATATTCATGCACTTTTAAAATTACAATATAATACTTCTAGCAGAAACTACCAGGTCCCAAATCCTCAGAAAGAACTCCATTTCGTCCCTGCTTTTGCTTGATATTTATCTGACATGAAGGGAAGCGGAAAGGGGAAAGGGGAAAAGGGAAAAGGGGAAAAGGGGAAAGGGGGAAAAGGGGAAAAGGGGAAAAGGGGAAAGGGGGAAAAGGGGAAAGGGAGTAGGGGAAAGGGGAAAGGAATGCAATGGGATGGAAATTTGTTAGTCATTTTTCACTGAATCAAATTGTGATGGGGATGCAAGACGAGAGCATGGAAACTAATGATCTGATTCAGTAAAATTAATGTACAATTCTTGGTCTCATTTTTGGACACAGGCACAGGATAAATTTTGTTGCAGCACAATAACCAGCCATGCAATCTTACATTCACTGTTACAGAAGAAATGCAAAGCAACTCAGCAGCAAATCTCTAAATGCCATTTTTCTTTCTACACAACTATACCCAGATTTCTGACACCTATGACACCTTAAAGCCTCTCTTTCTGCTCCTGAAAAACCTAGGGAAAGTAGAGCACATTATCAATGGGAAATGTTCTTTACTGTCAACAGAAGGAGCTTGGGAAGATTCCTCTCTCCGCAAGTAGAGTCAAATTCTTTTGCAGGGAAGAAACTCTGAATGAGTTTCCTCTAAAAACAAAATTTTCTCCATTACCAAGAAAGAAGGATCACAGCAATTAGCCTCCTGAGCATTGAAGCTAGTGTTTGTGAAAAAAGCTTTTAAAAGAAAAACCTGCTCTGGAGAGACCGTACAGAGAAGAAGTTACATGGGTATCTTCCTCTGGAGCAAGAAACCTCCTCATATCAAGGAAGATCCTGGCACTCTGGAAGGGTTCTGAAGCAATGAAGCCCTAAAAGATAATTGATGTCACCAAATCAGGAACATCGTATTTAGCATCATACATTTGTAAATGCCTTGGAGAGTCTCAAGCACTGGTGAAGTGTTTGAACTGCAAAGTCACTTGGGAGCTGCTCTCACACCTTCACACCAAGAAATTTCCATTCCAAAATACTCACTTCTCAGACTTACATTTTCAGCATTGATAAAAAGCTAGCTCTTAAACAACTTCAGAAAATGACAAAAAGACAATCAACCAACTGACATCTTTTCCACACAGACCTTGCTTTGGTGTAAATGACAGTCTCTTTGTCACTGCAAGGAAAGAAGCCTAGAAGAGTTTGGGGAATTTGGTGATGATATTTTTAATTTAGAGAACATAGATTCATTAGACTTATCCAGAGAATCACATTAAAACTTCTGTCTGGAAAAGTTTTGAAGGGTTCAGAATGGAATTTCTGATTTAAATTATAAGAAGAGGCACACGTTGATTAGGATAATGGAATAGGTAATAGAATAGGGCACTCATCTCAGATACTGAATATTTAGTTTCAAATCTCTGCTGAAATTGGGCTATGCAGGGATTTGAACACTGGCCTCCTATTCTCTGAGTCCCCTAATCCACCATCAGATTTTAAGGAACGGGTCGCTGTCTTTTCTCCCCTGAAACCTGCTCCCTTCTCTATACCTAATTGCTAAATTAGTAGTTAAGTCAGAAATTGAAACTGATTCAAGTGATTATACTGCCTACCGATGCGTGCAAGATCAAAATACCGTTTCCAACATTTTTCTTAACAATTGAAAAAAAATTAAAGAAAAAAGTTGAAAAAAGTAGGCTTTTCTTAATAAGTAGAAAAGGAAAGGAAAAACATCCTTTGTCTTTAATCTCGAATATTTCACTCTTTATATTCACAGGCTATCTTACAACTCAGTGGTGCTGTACAAAAAGGCGTTGAATGAGAAGCCATGAGCTGAGAAAGAAACACAGAAAAATGGAACCTGTTTGAATGAGGAAAGGATGCTTTTCCCAACTAGAACTTAGTTTGGTTGAGGAGAGTGGCCAAACATGGTAAGAAAAATATATTTACATAGTTAACTCTTTTAGTTTACCCTTTGGTTTATGCCTTCTGCTCTTGAAGTACTACTTAGTTTTCATGATATATTTTTCCACATGTTCACCTTTACTTAATATGTAAATGCAAGAGAAAATGTTGATAATTTCTTTATTCAAATTACATTAAACTTGAAAAAACAAGGAGATGTGACGTTGAAAGGAAGCATCCACTGACTATTCTGTTATTGAGATGACAGTCCAGTAAAACACAATGCTTAAGGATCAATAAAAAACTGTTACACAACTACTTACCACCATGGTGCTTCTTGTATCATTATACTCAAACACCGATTCTCAACACTAAAGTTATTCGATTCAGAATGAAATTCATATATACTCCACAGAAATATTAGAGGTAAATTTTATTTGGCATGAGTTTTCTTTAATATCCATGGTCAAGGGACAACAATCTGTGATCTGCCAGGGTCCAACATGTAAGTGGCCACAACTCCCTTTTAAATCACCAGCCTCCTCCCTCCCTGCCGACACTGCAAAAGGTTACAGAACTGGGACAAACTGAGCATCTTCTCCATTTTAGCATTATTGTTTTCAGATGACTGAACAGTGAAAATCATCATGGATGTATAACGAAGTTAAGTACTTGGGGTATTTTAATTAGTTTAGGATCTTAACTATTAGAAAATCTTCACCATAATCAAATGATCAAATATTTACAAAACCAAGAAATTAAAAATATTTTAGGTTTATTACAGGACCTCTGTGAAAAACAGGAATAGGTTTATGGAGAAACTTAACTTTCTTCTTCCATAAAATAGTTGTGTATCATTTCTACTGCATCAAATTAATGTACTCTGGTAAACAGTATGTATGTTACACAAATATACTTCACACCCTATGTGTCTCAGTGTTATCTTGGTACTCATTCCGCTCAAAGATGAATCATCATCATCTTACGCCAAATTGTCTACATTTAGTCCAAGAAAAAAAGAGCTGGGATGACAGTGAGAAATCAATGGTCTGAACAGACTTGAACTATGGTACTGGGGCAAAGACTCACAATTTGAAGGCGAGATTAGAACTTATACTTAACAGTCTTAACTGTGTGTATGCCACAGTGAAACTTTTGATTAAAATTCTCCTGAGTGGGCCAGATATGCATATTTAAACCGAGGAAGACTTGAAGTATTTGCAAGTTGTCAGTATTAGTTTACAAAAATAATCACAGAATCACAGAATTGTAGCAGTTGGAAGGGACCTTGAGAGATCATTGAGTCCAACCCCCCTGCCAAAGCAGTTCCCTAGTGCAGGTTGCACAGGTGGGCGCCCAGACGGGTCTGGAATATCTCCAGGGAAGGAGACTCCACAACCTCCCTGGGCAGCCTGTGCCAGTGCTCTGACACCCGCACCGTGAAGTATGGGCAGTGGTGCAGAACTCCCTATGCCCCAGATTTTGGCCATTTCCCCTTGTCCCGTCCCCACAGACCACTGAAAAGAGATTGGCCATGCCCATTTGCCTCCTGCACTTCAGATATCTGTAGACATTGATAAGATCCCCTCTCAGCCTTCTTTTCTCAAGGCTGAACAGACCCAGATTACTGAGCCTCTCCTCACAGGGGAGATGCTCCACCCCCTTTATCATCTTTGTGGCCCTCCGCTGGACTCTGTCCAGTAGTTCCCTGTCTTTCTTGAACTGGGGAGCCCAGAACTGGACACAGTACTCCAGCTGAGGCCTGACCAGGGCGGAGTAGAGGAGGAAGATCACCTCCCTCAACCTGCTGGCCACGCTGTTTTTAATGCACCCCAGGATCCCATTGGCCTTCACAGTGTGAAAAAATGTAAAATGTTGTTTTTGCAGGAACTGCCCAAGGCCCCACATAGCCCCAACCCTCTCCAAAAGACCCTAAAAACCCAAAAAACCCTACAATGTCTCCCCTAAAAGGCCCTTGAAAGACACACCCCCGCCCCCCCATATCAGAGAATGTAAGATTTTTTTTTTTTAAGGAATATGTGCTGTTCTGTTCCTTAAGATTGTAGG
>WBMW01004296.1:263920-299983 GCA_013396635.1 Penelope pileata | reverse complement strand
GTAACTAAGTTGTAATCAGGTGCAGGACATTCAGCAGTATTGGACAGGTTGTAGAACTGTAAGCCCTATAGTACTCAACCAATGAGGAACCAGGACAGGGGGAAAATAAAAGCTGTTGTACATTTCTGCTTGGTATGCCTACCTGCTAGGTCACCCGCTTTGCAAAGTGTCAGTAAAGGGAGATTCACCTAATATTAGCTCTGCCTGAGCCTAAGTCACTGGCCATCGAGCGTTGCTCACACTGGCCACCAGGGCACACTGCTGGCTCATGGCCAACCTGTTGTCCACCAAGACTCCCAGCTCCTTCTCTTCAGAGCTCCTCTCCAGCAGGTCATCCCCCAACCTGTACTGATGCATGTGGTTATTCCTCCCCAGGTGTAGGACTCTACACTTGCTTTTGTTAAACCTCATATGATTTCTTACTGATCAACCCTCCAGCCTGTCCAGGTCTTGCTGAATGGCAGCACAGCCTTCTGGCGTGTCAGCCACTCCTCCCAGCTTTGTATCATCAGCAAACTTGCTGAGGGTGGACACTATTGCCTCATCAAGGTCGTTGATGAAGATGTTAAACAAGACTGGACTCAGCACTGGTCCCTGGGGAACACCGCTAGTTACAGGCCTCCAGCTGGACTCTGTGCCGCTGATCACTACCCTCTGAGCTCGGCCAGTCAGCCAGTTCACAACCCACCTCACCGTCCACCCATCTATCCCACACTTTCTCACCTTCATTATCAGGATGATGTGGGAGACAGCATCAAAAGCCTTCCTGAAGTCAAGGTAGGTAACATCCACTGCTCTCCCTCCATCCACCCAGCTGGTGATGACATCATAGAAAGTTACCAGGTTGGTCAAGCATGAATTCCCCTTGGTGAATCCATGCTGACTACTCCTGATAACTTTCTTCTCCTTGTGAAATTGCTTATTTCACAAATAAGTATTTGTGAAATCTAGGCTTAAAAACTGTGGTGTTCACAGGCATCAGAAATCTCATTGCTCTCAAGAGAAAGTAGAACCATACTTGTGAATGGCTGGAAGGAGCAATTTGGATTCAGAGCCAGACCAGTTCTGGCTATGAAGCCACAAAAATAAAAAGGGAACTATGGTTCCTTAGTCTATGTAAGCACTAGAATTGTGCATTCTCTTGTAGACGACAGAAAGAAGGCTTACTGTTACCCAAAAATCTGCCACAAAGATCCATCCAATGTATCAGCCTAGCTTGTTGTATAACAAGCAGCCACTAACTCTATTCTTTAATCAGATTCTGAGTGAGGTTAACATGATTCTGCTTTACTACTGTTTACCAGAAGAAACGGCACATAATTAGGATGAAAAAGAAAAAGAATAAATAAATCTAGAGACTAAAAAGAGGGCATTTCAAGGCTAATGATAGTATCTTCTCCTTGCTTAAATTGTTCTAAGATGCTGCTGCAGTTTCCAGACACCACAGAGTTTGCTTTCAAATTAGTTCTGCCTGTGCATAACCAAAGGTCTACGCATCTTCGGTTTTGTTAGTCTGAGGCAGAACTAACATTGTCTGCTTTCATCAAGATTTTAATTCCTTTGTTTGTTTCTTTTTCTTGTTTTGCACTTAACACTTTTTTCTGTCTCCATCTGTGCCACTAGGAAAAGAGAACATGGTGAAGCTTACTTCAGCAGGTAGTATTGCATGCTTAATGTAATTCAACACTTAGGAAGGAACCGTCCCATTTCAGCTCTACAGAACACTGACGGCATGAATGTAGCATCAGACATAGAAATTATATCCTCTAGCCACTGGGATTCACTGATATTTGAAAACAACTGTTTCCCCAGCTGGCAGTGGTCTGCCAGTAATGCTGGACTATGCAACAGCATCTGAACTGGAACTGATGACAAGGAAGTAAAATGGAGAAAGAAACGGTAGTTAACAAGAACAAAAGTACTAATCGAATCCAACTTGCAATATGAGGTCTATAATAATATGAATTTATATGAGATAATAGATCACTATTCTTATCAAATTAAAATGGTATCTATGTTTAGCCATCTGAGTGCCAATATTCATGTTTTCACATAGCAGTTGCTATTAAAGAGAAGTTACAGACACAAAGCACTAACAGTTCTCATCACCTAGAATAACAAACTAGGAAGAAAAGGCAGAAAAACAGAAACAGTTTCACCGAGTATACAAAAAGAGTATAGCACAAGGGATTTTGGAGTCACCTAAATCTCATTCCCACTGAGGCAATCTTGATTGTGCCACAGGGCAGACAGTTTGCGACGTTCATGGCACAGATACCTTCAACAGCCCTACAGGGCCAGCTGCTGGAACTCTCCAAGCACCCTGTGTACCTGCTCAGCACAAGCTGAGCACCACTTCAAAACTCTCACTCTTAGTTGTTCTGAGTCAACTCCTACATTGCAAAGAGGGACAAGGGTACAACTTTGGATTCGAAGGCTGGTCCTAACTCAGATCTACAAGACTACAAGGAAAGAATATCAATGCTGCTCCTCATAAGCATTTGCAAAGCAGTATCAGGTGTCATGACTTAAAAGCATGCTTCCTGCTGCTACATATGTTCTTACCCACAATTTATTCAATTTTGATCCATCTTTTAATCTCCTATAAAAGATAGATTCAAGAATGAATAACATCAGCAAAATAGGAAACTCTTCAACAAGTCCCACTTCTTCCCCAGAGGAAGATTTTCTGCTTTTTATTATTACTGTTACACACAATTTGTTGAACACGGTTTTTAATTTGCATGTAGGTAACCTACAAATGATTTGTTTTAATTTTCTTCATATTCTCTCCTTACCACTCCCTCCAGCTCATTTCTCCTTAGGTGCCTACTGCAGTGATTCAATAAATGAACGTTGGGTATCCAGGTCTGAAAACTGGTATAGGCTACAGAAATAAATTCAAGTAAAGACAGAGAGATATTCCAGTTTTTGAAATACATTTTCTTCCAAGCATGGGTTCCATTCACAAACCTTTCTGCTTTTGGCCACTGTTCAGGAAGTTACTCCTGGAAACACAGGAGACACACTGGGAAGGCACTGCAAACACGGTGCCTTTGAGTCCCCAGGGAAGTGATTTTTTGTTGCCCTTTGACACAGCTCTTTTCAGTAGTAAACAGATACTAAATGATTATAAGAGAATTTATGCCTATTGCTTTACAAGCAGGACAAGAAACAAAATACAGTATACACCTATATATACATATATACACACATTTTCTTGTAAATTATTTTAACTATGATAAACAACACTCAAATGAAATTATTCTAGCAACGTTTGAAAAAGTATGATGTGAGACTATGTTGTTTCAAAACAGAGCCAGATTTCACATTCCCTCAAATGCTCAACATTTCAGAATATATTTACATCTCTGGGTCCACTCTGACATGCTCCCTAACATCCCACACCACCTGCACCCCACAGTGGCTCAGTCTCATACAGCGTGTAGAAGACTGAAGCTCTTCTATTTCTCCGCATTGTAAGTGAAAGTCTAGAAACCTCTGCTACAAGAAAAATTTAATATACACAACCTCAGTAGGAGATGGTGAGAGATGCAAGTAAAACATCATGCCTGGTAGTCAAAATACTTTCTCTGAGCCCCAGAGACCCAGCGTAGGCCATTCCCTCTGGGCAGTTCTGCACAAGTGCCTGCACTTGGCCCCTTCCCCTAAGGCATTCCTGATGGGCAGACCGCTGCTGGCTACCCTGAGTCCTCTGTCCCCTCCCTGCACCCCCCAACACTTTGTGTAGAATTTTCACCGTGAGCTCAGGATGCCTTCATCAGTGAAACCTACATCCTAATTGGAAAAATATCACAAAACAATTAACCCAACAACCTCCTCCCTAAAACACCACATTCAGGTCACGAAAGCCACGGAACCACGGCCAGCTGCCTGTCAGGGAGAGGCTGCTGCTCTGCCCAAGCTGTCTGCCAACAGGGCAATTTTATTCTCATATGAACTCACAGCCTGGAAAGGAGCTGGATGCTTTTAGATCAAAGTAGCATTTTGACGCTAAGAGAGAGACATAAAATATCATCAGGAACTACTTTTACTTTCACTAGAGGCCAGACAGAAATTTTATCCCCCATCCAATGTCACACAATGTCCCACTGCACTATAATAGGAAAGAATATAAAAAATAAAAATAAAATTGCACTACTGGATCAAGATAGCATAGAAACACGTTTTATATGAACACACTAAAACATTGACTTTATGAGGGACTAGCAATAAAAGGGTTAAACTTCAATTAGTCATAAATCATTTAAGAGTTATTAAGGTTATTACATGAGTGTTTTACTTCATTTCACTCAACCTATCCTCACAGTTATTCACACTAAAATATGTGTACAATAGATGTGAGAGGAAATAGAAGACTGAAAGTGGAAAACAGCTCAAATGTATCAGAAAAACTGGTAAATGAAACTTAAAAAAAAAAAAGAAAAAAAAGAAAGCAGAGAGAGGAGAGTAGTGTTATTAGCCATCTTCATATCCTAATGGAACATGCAACTTGCAGTCTGTTACTGAGAGTGGGTCCGTGGCAAAGAGCCCAAATGAGGTCTGAGGAAGGATAATGTACCTTTAATGATTGAAATAGCAAGAAAATTAAATCTAATCATGTTTCATTAAGCATACTCTAGCTCCCATTTTTACTGAATTATTTTATTATCATTTCCCAACTGTCTGTTGAAATAACCTTTTACAGCAATTTAATTCACCATCATAAACAAGTCTCATTTCTCACAATGAAGTCCCCCGGGATTACTGCGAGGAGATGGATAGCTGAAGCCTTGCCAATCCTGCAGCCACTAAGGTAACCACTCAGGGAGACAAAGATTTTTGCTTTCCTATTTGTGGCTGAGATCATTAAGATCTAATTAGAAACGTATTCACGAGTAACAGAGCGTCTGTTATGGAGATACCATTCGCCCAACAAGCATCTTCAATACCAGCCTTTAATAAGGAGGGCAGCAGGAATAATCCCCACTTCACTCTCCGGAGAGTTCCGCATTAAATGGACTGCATTAGACATCCCTCTCTCTCCCCCTTTTTTAATGGCATCTTATTCAGGCATCCAGTGTTTTCTGACTCCACTGTCACCATCAGAACCGCCCGTCTGCTTGCTTTCAGCAATATGCTCCTGCAGTGCCATCCAGATGTGAGCCCTGAAGACAGCTACGTGCAGCGCATCTAAATACCACTCCAGAACTTCTTGCAGGGCAAACAAACATGGAACTTTGCAACATTCAGTTAACGTCCATTACGGACTGCTTGCAGAATAACCCTTGGCTCTCTGCAGCAACGAAAGGACATACCAACCCTTGTGCACATCCTTCCTGCTTGCTGCATACTTTACTCAAATGAACAGAGTACCTCAGAGAAATTTGTTTTGTCCTTGCACACAATTTAATTTAATTCCAAGCTTGATATCTAATCACCTGATGCTGCAATGGAAAATTAGAAGCAATGTCATCCACCAAACAGTGCTTACATAGCTGCCGTGGGGACCAGTGTAGCTTCCCCAAACTGCAGAGCGAGAACTGTCAGTCACCACATTTAGCACCGTGATGTTTGAACAGGTTATTCTTTTATTTGGTAGGCAGGAGTTCGAAAGCAACCAAGTAAATGAAAAAGAAAGAAAACTATTCTACGGCACAATTTTCCCTCCTGTAGCCACCTGAGTAGCGAAGAACCATTTTCTCAAAGCAAGCAAGAGGCAGGAACTGAACCTTCTAATAGGCACAGGGGATTTGAAAGACAAACCTAAGAGAAAAAAGGAGACTGACAAAATACCAGCTGACTCTTTGAGATGATGCTAACTGCTTACAGTTGTAATTAGAAAGTTACAGTGGGTAAACTAAGATTGGATCATGGTAGGCTTAATCTTTTCACATATATTTGATTACAAATCTATTTTAGCATAGCAGTGATTTTTAAACTTACCTATAAAAACATTTTGAGACAAAAAATATATTTAGAAACTGGCTTACATTTAAGTAACATAAACCAGTGAGTAATTGACTATAATTAAAAACAAAGTAAAAAGCAGAATATTCAAGATTTAAACTGTTTTACTTCGTGGAAGACTGGCATTCTAAAATCTAATTACCATTCCTCAACATGAACTCTTCAAGAAGACATTAACATGAGGAATGTATTATACATGACTGAGCCCGAAGCAGACCAATTTCTAGACAAATGATCAGAGTTCAGGAGCACGACATGGAACCTCTGCCAGCCAGAAGCCATCCACGGACGTTCGATATTCTTTTGCAAGCTCCATTGTGAAGCACACAATAGCTTATTAGCTTAGTCATCAAGATGCAGCTGGACAGTAAATGCACAGTCAGCAGCCGCCACATTCTTACACCAATATTTATTCAGATGAGATCAGGAGACGTACCTCAGTCACTTGGCAGAACAGTCTTAATGTCACAGTAAAATTTCAGTCACAAGACCAATAATTCCTGTTCTGTAAAGCAAGCGTCTCAGCTTTACTTCAGTATCAATTTTTTTACATGCTCTATCTTTGCCATGACAGTTGCAGGAACAGTAGACTGACAGGCTGCTCTTAATCAGATTGACGAACACAAAGCCTGGAAGGCACGAATTTTCTCTCTAATCTTGCTTCAACACTAAAACAAACAAATAAAAAACCCAACAACATCGGAACAAATCACCTTGCCTGAATGCTTTCATTTACAGTGATTCATTTCCGTATGACCTATTTACCATAGAAATTAAAAAATTCTATTTTATTTATTATAATTTTATAAATTATAAAATTTCTATGGTTTGGTCAGGATTTTTCCCCATTACTTCTAATCCAAAAAGAATGTATTTGATGCTGGGCTTGCAAGCCTCAGGTATTAGGAAGCCTTGTCACTCACACATTCTGCAGCACCTACGTTGCACACATTTGCAGCACAGTGCTATGGCTCCTCCTATTCACAAGATCTGCAGGTGCCTCGGCTTGATCTGTGATTTAGTGACTGGCCAAGCTGATGTGGAAGGGAGGGAGGGCTGCAGGGCCGCACTCCAGCCAGCTTTGGGGCATGCAGAAGCTGTAAACAAGCTGCCCTGTTACGTTCCCAACATCACAGCCCTTCTCCTTCCCACTTCCACTGCTCACAACCAACGGATACATGACATGTACCTCCTGGGACCGGGCACGTTTCTTATGTCACATGATCCAGCATGGAGGGCACTCTTATCAGCTCACAAAGTCCTGAGAGTTCTAACATAAATAAATAAATGCCACATTTAAATATATGTTTATATATATGAGGGCTGCTTGAAGGGAATGCCTCCTGTCTTACCGTGTTGGCCCATGACGTTGGAGGCAGATGGTGGTGGTGTGGCAGTAGGGGTGGAACCTTCCCACCAATTTTCCATTCCGTTTTGTGGCCGTGCAACAGATGGCAGCAGAGGGGCAGTGTGACAAAGTGGCGTCTGACGTGGGAGTGCGGATGAAGCAAGGGTGTGTCACTGAATTCCTCCGTGCGGAGAAAATGGCAGCCTTTGGCAGTTCTCAGTGCTTGCTGAACATTGATGGAGAGATGGGAGTGGATGTGAGCACAGCGAGGGGTGGGCGGTGCGTTTCAGCAGCGGTGGCAGTGGGGCACCTCTGCTGATGCAGATGTTTATAGGCGTGGCATGCAGGCTCTTGCTCATCGCTGGTGAAAATGCACAGCTAATGGTGGCAACTGTGTTGAAAAAGAGTGTTTTGTAGCTGAGAATTTGCTCCGTTGAATAGTATTATTGTGCTCTTTGTTGTAGTTTCCATGGAAATAAATAGGAAGCATTACTTTTGGAGCAACCTACATACATATATATGCATGTGCATCTGTATAAACAAAATAATATTTAAAAGTTACAAATTGATTATAGGGGAAGAATAAAATGAAATGTGTCCAAGGTATCGGCACTGCGAGACTGAGAAAAAAAGCCTCCACAACAGGAGGTGAGAATTACCAGCTCCTGACAGAGGCTGGCTGGGGGGGGAAGGAGGACAAAGGACTGACAACTATTCACAGTGGAACCAGCTAACAATCCAGAAGATTAACTACTTTTGCAGCAGCATTACAATTACAAGTCAGGGAAAGCCAGCAAACTAAACCAGCGGAGATTTAGGTTGGATATAAGAAACTTTTCGACAGTAAAGCCAGTGCAGCACTGGAACAGGCTGCCCAGAGAGGTCGTGGAAGCCCCATCCCTGGAGACATTCAAGGTCAGGCTGGACAGGGCTCTGAGCAACCCGATCCAGCTGTAGGTGTCCCTGTGCATTGCGGGGGAGTTGGACCAGATGGCCTTTAAAGGTCCCTTCCAACTCTAACGATTCTACTACTCTAAATGCCGAGGAACGTTCTGTTTGTGTCTTAGAGGAAAGGGGTGTGACAGAAGTAATGCAGTTCCTGAAAAAGATGATACCAGCTAAATCTCTAATTAGAAACGAGTGCAATTATCGCTTCATCCATTTCCAGCCACCTCCCAAACATTTTTTTCTCTAATAACTGTGCAAATTGTCCAATTATAAAGACTGAGTGAAGAGCTTTAATGTAATAGAAATCTTGTGGAAACATGATATGTTAAACACCGAGAGCTCTAAAACACATTCTTAGATACGGAATCTGTGTAAACAGAGAGAGAAAGATTGTATCTGAAGCCAAATCTGAAATTCAATATATACAAATATATATAAAGTAGTGCACATGGTGGGGAAATGTCCTAACTTCATATATGAACTAGCAAGAAAGACAGTTACACACACACACACAAAAAGAAAAATGCTAGGAAAAGCAGAAAAAAAATTGAGAAGATCACTGTGTCAACTGTATAAACCGATGGCTCATCCAGCTCTTTGAATGACAATTCTCTGGTCCTACATATAAAAAAAATGAAAAAAAAAAATGAAAAGAAGAAATTGGGGAATATTCTGAGAAAGTAACAAGAATGATCAAAGTGCAGAACAGCTTCCATTTTAAAACATCCAAGTAATCACGGCTTCGTAGTTCAGAAAATGCATTTAGAAAGCGGATGGGAAATCTTGAGACTTCCAAAACTGGGAATGACATTAGTGGCTGAAGATCCGATGCTCACACAAGAAATCCCTGCTGGAGTCAAAGGACTGAAACAGAGCTTACTATTAAATACCGGATCTTTTGTGATACATGTACCTAAAAATGAGAGCTTGAATAGGAACTTAATGACAGAACTTGTTTGTGATTTCTCAAAATGACTGTTTATCTGTAATTTATGTGCTCATTAATACCAACATATTTGAATCCAATCAAATCAGCACAGACTGAATATTACCCTCGTAAATCAAAATTAGTACTCTGTACTTTTAATCTGCTAATTTATCAAAGAAATACTGTTCCTTCAGAAAACAAGTCCATCAGTTGAAGTCATAAAAAAACAATCTGGTTTCTCATACAGAAGTACGAGTGGTAAGACAACCCTCTACAGCTTATAACTAAAAGCTTAAAATACAAAAAGGCTCCCATGCATATGATTTCAGTGTATAAAGCAGAACCTGACCTGGTTCAAACTACAAGTCTGCCCACCCTAACAACCTCCCTAAAGCACTTTGGCAATGGAAGCAGTCCTGCAAGCACAAGCCAGGTATACAGGACACTTTGCATAGCCTCCAGGATTTCACAGTCCCAAGGATTTGGAGCCACAAGCAGATCTTTTGAACAGCAACAGATCTCAATGGGGTTTTATTCCATTAATTTGTTCAACCTTTTTGAGAATTCAAGTAAACTCAGCACCTTACGGTACAGAGTTCATAGCTGAACTTAACCCTACAGGAAGCTGCATCTGCTTTTGCCAGTTTTTAAGATACCAGCTACAAGTTTTCTTTAGTTCTTACATTCGACAATACAGTGAGCAGGAGCACTGTTCTCCATTCACCTTCCACAAGCCTCTCATGACTACGCGCTATCATACTTCCCCTTCAATCATCACCTTTCCCAGATTAAAGTGTACAGAAGAGCAATTGCTTCTACAATGGCCAGTCCAGCCCTTTGATCACCCGTGTCTCTTTTCTGCACTTTGTGCAGTTCCATTGTAACCTTTCTGAAACAGGAAACCTGAAATTCACAGACGGATTACCACAGCACGATGTTTTTCTGCATAGCAATGTACTTCTTTCCCTTACAATCCATAACATTCCATTTGTTCCTCTGACCAACAGCAAGCATTAGGCAGATGGTTTTATCAGATTGGCTTTTTCTTTTTTTTTTCCTAACCACAGTATCTCATTCCTGAGTGATAATGACCTAGCATCACTGCATAGGTAGAGCCACACCTGCTGACAGCAGAGATGCTGCTCAGTGCTTCAGACCACATCCAGGCTTCAGGGTTGATCTGAAAATTAAACTGAAAATGAGTATCGCTGGGTGTCAAAAAAAGTTGTGAGGATTTTAATTACACAAGACACAATATCCTGAAAGTTATGCACAAAACTTGTATTTAAAAAAACTCAAATCAACTGTGATGAAAGAATACGTGATGCTGAAGAGCTTTATGATTACGGGGAAAAAACTCACAAAACTGTTGAAGAATCTGGAAACTCTGCACTGTGAACTTCTAAAGATTTTAAAACATTTCTAACTGGCAGAAAAACAGGGAGAGGATAACGTGAACACCAGCTGTGTGCCTATCCAAGTCTTGGGGCAGTCCACAGTGGTAGTCGGTGCTGCTCTCTCACTCCTGCTGCGGGTGATGATGTCCGTCAGTACGAAACATAAGCTGAATACACATCTGCCTTAAGTCCCCAAAGCTGAGAAACTGAACTGATGACCAAAACGAAATTGCCCAGCAAAAGGTCAAAACCTCTTCTCTTTCAGACTAAACCAGGCAAACACTAACACAGTTTTTCCTGGAATAGTCTAGACAGAAGAACTTACTAAATAAACTCACTTCATAAAATTAATTGTACAAAATATTATCTAAAGCTATAAACAGATATGAAGCAATAACTAAAAGAAATAATTTTTCCCTTTTAGGGAAAAAAATCATTTATTTTTCATATTTAAAAAGAAATCTTTTGAACTATGCGTGGACTGATTCAAACCATCCCTTACTTAACGTGGGGAGAACACACTTTAAATACAACGAATTAGATCATGGAAAGACTACTACCAGTAATTGTTTTCATTTGCACCCCCAGCAATGATAGCATCAAACAAAAAATATGACAAGAATTCACTATACGTATACTTCTAAAAGAAGTGGATTCAGAGAGTTAAAATTGATACCACAGATAATTTGGGGAAAAAAAAAAAAAAAAAAAAGCAGCCACCATACAAGAAAACTTAATTCTTAGACTACAAATAGGGTAGCTTGTAATACCAGCACCTGAATTTCAATAGGCAATCCACTGTTGCAGAGCAAAGACCATTTTGTAGTGCTGTGCGCAGTGGAAAAATTCAAATGAATTAGCAGCCTGTTCTAAATTTTCAGTCTGATGGATCGTGAAGCCTCCATCTTTTGAGAAAACACAAATCATTTAATCAATCATGTTACTCTCACAAATTTTCTACTCACATGATTATAGATTCAAAGGACTGAATTTGATCTGTCCTTAATTATGCTAATTAGGCTTGATTCTTTCTCCATCATAGCTCCTGCTTCTGGAAACAGACTTGTTCATCTTGACAACTAGCACACAAAAATATGCAGCATCCTTAGCCAAAGCAGAGCCTTGTGACACCTATGAATTTCAAGAGCACTAATCAGAATATAGTTAATATTAACTTGCCTCGAACCCACATGTAAGCCTATTGAAACAGTGCAACCAAGAACAGCACACAAAAAAATTGTACCCTACTGGCATACTGGCATAGCTAAAAGAATGTCTGACCATTTCACATAAACCTGTGAGAAAAGTGATCGCCAAAGAGACACAAATAGATTTATGCAACTCCACGGAAGAAGTATCCAAGGAACAAAAAGTTGTGAATTAGGAAAGTGCAAAGGACTACATGCAGGCAGGAAATATGACGCACGAGAAATATGACCGACAAAGTCAAAAACATGCAGTATTGGGAGTAGATGAGATCCTCTTTTGGGAAGAGAATGAGCAGAAAATACACCACTACTGATGACTCAAGGAAGACGCCTAAAGAAAGCAGTTGCTTCAGTTTCACCTTGTCTCATTACGGATCACCTTGGTCACCTTGATCTTGCTTAAGAATCTGTTCAGAACACTGTTCAGTGCATGGTGGCTACCACGCAAGGAAATGTTAGCTTTTGCTTCTTAGTGGTTGTTTTGTTTTGTTTAGCAAGATGGACTGGGTTGGGCAAATCAAATCCCAGAACAACATATAGCTAAAGGCACCTTTGGAGCTCTTCACCCTAAGCCTCAGCTCAAAGCAGTGCTATTGATGCAGGTTGCTTAGGGATATCTAAAGGAACCACGGGAGTTCTGCATTCCACACCGTAACACTGGACAAATCTTAGGGCTACGATTGCTTCTTAAATGATTTAGAAGAGAGCTTAAACTATGACATCCCTGTCACAGTGGCCTATTTGTGCCAGCTACCACTGTTAGAGTTCTTACAGAAGAACCAAAAGGACAAGAGGTCTCAGCACGGCTGAAAGTCACTGTGAAGCTATTCCATGAGATGTTGTTGGGAGAGATGGAGAAATACAGACAGTTTTGCCCATACAACGCATAACAGTGATAGTTATTCTATTTTTTTTTTTATTTCAAATGCATTATGGAAATAGCAGTAACCACGGCGTTTTGTTTCGCTTTGTTTTTTGCATTTGTATTCCTGCAAAGACCTACACGCACTTAACCACTTGTGATTTCCTTCTCCTGTATGCTAATGCTAGCTTTAAAAACTTTAGTACTAAAGCCTTTAATACATTCATGCTTACTATCCACAAAAATTTCGTCATGTTAGGACAAGATAAAAAAAGACATGGAAACAAAAATGAAGATCGTTTATATATGAGCTTACTTAAACTGCCTCACACTGAGTATAAAATAAAGTTACATAGCATACACACTAAAATATTACGGTTTAGCAAAACAATTTAAGATGAAAATAGCTGAACATTCTTCCAATAAAAGAAAATAATGCTGTCAGAAATGCTGCGCACTCAATTATTTTTTCTAAAAATAGACATTTCAGGTGATATTCAAAACAAATTTCCCAATAAGAAAGAATGATAGATGAAACAATCTTAGCAGTATTTCTGTCCTTTTTAATAGCCATTTTATTATTCACAATATCAGTTAGCAATATTGCTATGGTACGACCGAGCAGATAGCTAAATCCGACACAGTTATTCGCTCACCCTCCTCACTCCCCAAATGCGATGGGGGAGAAAAGTAAGAGAAAAATAGAGTAGAAGTTTTTTGCCTTGTTCTTTTGCCTGGCTGGATGCTGGACGTTTTGTCCAGAAGGGTACCTGCAAAGTTCAGCGCAGACACTCCCAGGCAGGGCTTTTGTTCGCTCGAGCCGTTTATTGCATCTGTACCCAGGCTGGATGGAGCCTGGCCGGCTGCCTGGCAAACTGCGTCTCCGCCACGGCGCAAAGTTGTGGCCGCGCCGTGCTGCTGGGGAAGCGGGCTTCGGCCTACTCCATGCTCAGGAAGGTGGCCGAGTCCTCGACCTGCACCCCAAGCAGCATCTCGATGGCGAAGATCCTCGAGGAGCCGCTGCTCAGCTGGATCTTGCAGGAGCGGCGGGAGGGCAGCAGCCGCAGGCGGCAGTCGCGCGACTGGGGCAGCCGCTTCCAGGCCGCTTCCACCTGCTTCTNCTCCTCCTCGTTGCCGCTGCCCGCCTGACGTCCCCTGTTGCTGAGGGAAAAGGCCAGCCCGCAGAACAGGGCAAGGAGCCCAGAAAATGTCCGGACGTTCCTCCTGCTGCTCTCCGCCTTACGACCCCTTCTCCTGAGCCACCAGCACAGCCCACACAGCAGCAGCACATGCAGCCCAGCAAAGGCCCACAGCTGCCACTGCTGCAAGGCAGCGACGAGCAGGGCTTCCTTGGCCACCCCGCTCTG
This sequence comes from Penelope pileata, assembly GCA_013396635.1. NCBI lineage: Eukaryota > Metazoa > Chordata > Aves > Galliformes > Cracidae > Penelope > Penelope pileata. The sequence continues at coordinate 285,955 of WBMW01004296.1, read as the reverse complement.
CTCCTGCCTGCCCTGCTCCACATCCTTCAGCGGCTGAGCCACCTCTGGGCTCAGCTGCTCCGCGTGCACATGCACACATTCCTTTGCTTTCACATGCACATAGGAAACTCTCTGCTGCAGCGTCACGAGGACGCCCAGCAAAGCCAGGGCGATCAAGCCCACACGAGCCATGGCCGCTAGCAGGTGCGTGCTGCACTCACCCAAGGCCGAGGCCGCAATGACGCCGCCCTGCCTCTTGGACAGCCTCCTGACCAGCCCCCATTGTGACGCTGTCTCCTGCTGATGTCACAGGCACCACAGCAGCCACATCACTGCCCTCCTGCGCTCCCCCTCTCCTCACTCAGTCCACGACAAAACTTCACATCTGAAGGAACACAGGAGGTGCTAGATTTCTGCAATATTACCTTGTTATAAAGGTAAATAGGGATCATCAATGGTAACAGTAAGCAATTCTCTTAATTCTCTTACAAGTCTGCCAACAAGCCCATTCTTCTTCGTACTAGTCATGTATTTTGGGTAAACGCCCTGAAAACCTGCATTTCTGAGATTTTGTCATTTATTACAGATACACATTTAGCTACTATCATTATGATCTCTCAATCTTAGGAAGAGGATTTGATAACAGTCAAAACTATTTGACTCAAGCAGCTCTACAAGAACAGCTGAAAATAAACTCCTAAAACCACTTCAAAAAAATGAAACGAAATGCCAACAACAATAATTGTCTCAAGGTCATGGAGAGAAAGTAAGCAATTCCAGCTCTGTTTCAAGATAGCATCTTTTAAGGGGAACCTTTTAGAAAGCTTCCAAAGTTGTACATGCAAAATTTTTTTTACACAGTATTTCTTTCACTATCCCAAGCTCATGATCTGCTTAAAAAGAACACAAAAAAAGTGGCATGCTTCACCTACAAGGTATATAAGGCACCTCTCAAAGCATGTTGTTGACATGGCCCCCAAGTCCTCAGAATACGTTACAATCATTTCTGGCACTCCAGCTCGTCCATTCCACGAGATTTCTTCAAACTATACCGGTCTTTTGCATGTATGGAAGGATGTCCGTACAACAGTTTTGAAGACTGCTGCTTGGAACTTGCTAGGGGAGCTGAGGCAACAAGTTTGAAGTATTGGTTAAGCTTCAGGAGAAAGCTTCACATGTTCTAAACCCTCTGTTGCTGCAGTCACATTACTACTATAAACTAAGATGCTAGCTCAAGGTTAGGTGGAGGTGCTTTTGAATTGGCAGCAATTCACAACCCTTGAGCTTCTTGGCTATAATAAACACACTGAAAGTCTAGCGTAAGTTACAACGACATTTAAAAGCCAAGTCTTGCTCCCATCAACGTTAACAGCCAAATGCCTATACAAAGGAAAGTTTTCATGACCTTTTCATTGCTTGCAAACATGCAAAAACGCTACTTGTCATCTAAGAGCACCAGGGGAAAAAAATAATTATCAAGGGATTCTCATTATAAACCACTATCTGAAATGGTTTTTAGACCGTACGTTTTGGCTTGTAATGGTTTCATTGCCATGAGTTAAGCAGATGATAGCTACACTTCTAGAAACAAAACTGCTAAGAGTTCATTCTGTGAACATTAACATTCAAGTGTTAACACTAGTGGAGAAAAATTGACCATAACAGATTAACAACCCGAGTCAACAGTAATGAAACATTTACAGAAGTGTAGATAGATAAAACACTTCCCTTGAAACTAGTGACAGAAATATTACTAATCAAAGAAAAAAAACCTGCTTCTGAAAAAACATTCTTCAAGTAAGGCTGTGCTCCCTGCTAAAAAATTTCTCAGAAGAGTTACACATTTATTTTCAAAAGTATGCACTCTATCTGCAGGTTTTGCCTTCTAAATATGAACTATTTTTAAGTCAGCAACTTAGAAGGAGTTAGTAGTTTTAGACATGTCATCCTTAACTAAAAATGCTTAAGGATGTTCAATGAAAAAAAAAAATAAAAAAAATTTCTAGGGAAGAGTCATATTTTATTCCTTGAACATCAGAAGTCAGCATACTGCACCCTACTTCCTACTTACAATGTCTTTTTTGGTCAAAAGAAATACTGCTATTCATTTGATTTAATGTTAAAAAGAGAATAAATATAAAATCCTACTGAATGTTGACATGAGACTTCAACACACCAGCAAGAAATGTTAGTTTGGAAAAAGAGTTATGCCATACTGATTGTTAATGTTCTTTATGTGTATTCCATTTGTTTTTCTTTGAACTGCATCTCGTCACTTTTATCGCTGGAAACAGGTAACTTCCAAGATGGTCAAACACTTTCTCATTGATTTCCCTTCGATTCACGTTTGGATATTAAATTTCTTCAAAAATATTATTTTGCTCTACAAACTACCTACAGAAACTGGATTTAGGTATTTTCACTTCCAGAATTCCTCACAAATTACGTGAGCTCTATTCCTACCCTGCCACAGCAGTTTTACACACACTGCCACAGCACAGGATTTGGCTATTTAACCTAGCAGACCGTAGGCAACACACATACTTCAGAAATAGAAAAGATAAATAAATATCAACTAAAGTTCCTAAATACAGCTACAGTCCATCCTCTAGAAACCTCAAAGTCCCTCTCAGAATCTACCTTCAGATGCCTTATAAATGTAGGTATTCCATAAAAGCAGGAATGAGCAGATGATGGACACCAAAACGAGCCACTAAATTTCACTGTTTCTTATAACAGCACTGAACGCACACTCAGAAACAGGAATACCACACAAAAAGCTCTTAAAACAAGTACTCTTTCTTGTTACTTAAAACAGATGTTGCCTGACTATTCCCACATCTCTTCAGGTTTGGTTTGGATTTTAAAAGAGGGCTGCGGCTAAATGAAGCACTGAGTAGAACTGCAGACTAAAGTGAAATAGACAAGCACTTATTGCCAGTACCAATCATCTCTGGCAAGCATAGGGCTTAAAGAGGGACTTCAGCTTGAAGCTCATGTACAGCTTAGAGGACCAACTCCCTATTCACACGAAACGGTAGGGCAGCCACCTCCCATCCACAGCCCGCAGGCTGCACGCGGCCCCGCCCCGCACTGCCGAGCCCTCATGGCGGCGGCCCGGCCCGCCCTCGGGCCCGCCCCTGTTGCTCAGCAACTCCAACCGTCCGAGCTGAAGCCAGGACACGGGGAGCGCACAGTGCAGTGGTAACTCAATTTATGCCAATAATTTTATGCATTTGGATGCACTGGATAAACTGTGAACAGTCCTGTGAACAGTGAGAAATATGCAGCCTTGCTTTCCGTTTTGATAAGGGCATTTGAGAATAGGTTTCAAGATAGCAGAAAAAACATCAATTTTGGGGGGTATATTTGCAACACCATTTTCAGCTGACATAAATACGTTACCTGCAAATTTTTAAATTGAATGGATAGACTTGCAATCAGACATTCAACTCAAAGAAAAATTTGATTATGTCTCTCTACTGGACTTTTATAAGCCCTGTCTTACCTCAGAAACACATCCCTCGCTTCACCATCACGCCTTATTCACACCATCGCTTTTTGGCAGTACCTACATTTGTGATCAACAGTTTTGAAGGATGAGGCACAGGAAGAGTAAAATTTCATCAAAAATCTCTGACGAGCTCTTTGACAACTCGCTCAGAATTGCAGCCACTTCCATCAAACCAGATTGATGCATTAGTTTCACAGAAACAAGCTCAAATATCTCACCAGTTTTATGGGTTTGATGCTCTTTTTTATGTTTTAATAAAAATATTTTTTAAAAAAGTTTTGTTAGCTATATACATTAACTATATTATATATTTTATGTGTGGCCCAAGACAATTCCTCTTCACTCAATGCGGCCCTGGCAAGCGAAAAGGCTGGACATCCGTGTGCTAAAGCCTGTATTGTTCGCCATATTCACTATTCTGATTTTTCTCTAGCAGATGAGCTTGGCAGCATAAACTCGTACTTGCTACAGAATATAAGCAGCCTCCCACTCTCCTGCTTCAAGTATCCACCCTGGACAATCTACAAGTACTTCCAAGACTCAGAAACAAGCTAATTCTTGTAGACCACCACCAAAGCAGACACCATGCTGAACTAAAAGGTGGTAAGTTCAGCAGACAGAGCTGCTGCAATAACCTCAGATACATGTTCCTATATACCTATAATCCATGTTGCAGCTTAACAGAAAACCACTTATCAATCTTCCCTAAAAAGCTACTGAACTGCAGTCTCTGAGTAGGAAACAAAAAACAAAATAGGAATGATGAGGCTCCTCCTTTTTCTTTCCAATGCTTTTTCCCTTTTTTATAGTATTTTCACAGGACAGGCTTGTCAAAAAACAAGTGCTACTGTTAAATGGTTTTAAGTGGGTCACTTTCTTGCTTCAACTGAATCAGGAGGAGTGGAATCTCCATTTCCTGTAGCTTGACTTCATTCAAAATGAAATACAAAATCCAACTGCTTCTTCCACTCAGCTGCTGCCTGACCTCTCTCACTGGAGTGGCTTTGGTTTATTCATTTTAAACCAAAGTGTGAGTTTAAAGTAATCTAGTTATAGATGGCTATGTGTCTCTACTTGGACAAAATTACCACAAGATTATTGGCTTACTTGAAAACTGGGGTGGCTTGGTGGTTATTCTTGGTTTTTGTTTGTTTATTTGAAGTATGAATATATTTAACTAACTTTGATGTAACTTTTTTTTCTATATGATCATGCTTATCTCACACTTCCTTCCTTGGAATAATGAACTTAATTTTGAATAGCAATAACAACAAAGTGAGCTAAGCACCTTCCAGGAGGATCACTGTCTGCCACAATAACAATGGCTTTGAAGCATTTTCTCAGCATTTGAGCAGAGGCTTACCGCAGTCTCTCATAACCATGAACAGTATATGATCCTCTAGTTTTAGACGTCCAAGTCTGCAATTAAACATTTTACTATGGACTCATGTAGTAGCCCCAAAATACAGAGAGGCAATATAAAACCAAATCTCAAACCAACTAGACAACTAGAAAAAATAAAAATATATGAATATGACTATAAAAAAACATTCAATAGTTTCACAATATCAGCCTTCCACTGTTTTAAAATAATTTTTTTTAATTTCAAAATTAATTTTAATTATTTCCAAAAATGTAAAGACAATTTCTAAGGAAGATGTGGACTTGTGAGTATTATGCACTGTCAGAAGTTTTTGACACTAACTGCATATCCTTGTGTGATGGTATTTAGTAATAAAATACCATTTACAAATACAGTAACTTTCAATCTTACTAGCAAGTAATTTGTATAAAAAGGCTAGGCCTTTAAAATCCATGTTGTCACATTTTTCATGGGATCATTGACCTTTAAAATACAGGATGTTGCAAAAAAACTTTTAAAAGCAGAAGCTGAAGTTTATGAGATGCTGGCATATTAACACCCTGAAAATTTTAATAGGGTGAGGAGAGAATTGACTACTGGGCTTTAAAAAGAGGATACCACTGAGCTTCTAATCACAAGCACCATTAGCTTTTAGTTTTAAAATTTACCAGCAGAAAAATAGCATTTCACCAACTACATACAATTTCTTTTCTAGGCAATAGCTTAGATTCAGATAGCCCTAAAGGAAAAAGTCATATATAACATTTATGATGTGTGAAGGATTCCTCCCCAGCACTAGATAGGAACCAAAAAAAAGCAATAACACAGAAAATAAAATATATGTCTATTTTAGTTTCAGCTACTTAGCAAAATGGAGCTAGCAGTCTAAAATACAAATACACATAACCAAGAAATTTGAAATAACAGCATTTCCAATTCTATCAACCATCTCAATGTAACAGTACACTGATATTCAAAAATAATGTTTTTTATATAACACACTGATATTTCAGATGGTCATGGGTTTGACACAGAGATGTAAAAAATATCAGAAGCAGAATACTAAGGACACAGCAGAAAAAAGTAGCAAGAATGTATAACACAAACTATATTCCACAGTAACCTTTTCTGCTGAAATGCCTTCTACTTCCTCAACAATAGCTTTCCTAGTTATATTTTGCACCAATCCAACTTTTGGTATCATTACATCATTGTGTAATTTGTCTCTATTCTTGTTACTAAGGGGAGTTTGCACCATTTAAATTTTGCATATTGTGATGCCAACTGTCCTCCTGTTTTGCAGTGCCATACTGTTCTGAATATACTCATGCTTACTGTTAACCCATCTTCTTTTCTGTGGATATGAAAACTTACACAAACACACATCACTACATCTTCACTGACCCCATCAGACATTATAGCAAGACAAATGCCTACCCATACTGCAGTCATACCTTCATATTGCTTTGTAGAAATACTCATAATCCACAAAAAAGCTGGTGTTAGGATCTGGTATCAGGGTACTGATAAAATTATTTTGCATTCAGATGCAACATGAAATTTCCCTCTGAAATTTTGCAACAAACAAGTATTTCGCATACTCACAAAATACACTATCAATTTGTATTTAATAAATGTAACTAAAATGATAAATGAGTATTGAAGGTGTTTAGGGGAATGGCAACTATATTTAAAGTCTTTTACTAAAACCCAGCTCAGGTGAATAAAACTAACTACTTTCTTAGAATGACTTTTTAGGAAGACTTTAGCAGCCATTTTCACTGATTTGTTCACCTGTTTTTGGTTGGTTTGGGTTTTTTTTTTTTTGGCAATTTCAACATTTGTTGAGGGGAAGTCATAAAGGACATGAACAGATACATTTGGTGCAATTAAGCAGAGTTCAGAGATTGAACTGGTCNACAGTGAAGAATTTCTTCCTTATATCTAGTCTAAATCTACCCTCTTCCAGTTTATAACCATTACCCCTTGTCCTGTCATTATCTATCCTTGTAAAAAGCCTTGTAAGAAGCGTCTGGATGAGGTGCTAAGGGATGTGATTTAGTAGCTTAGTGTGTAGTGATGGTGATAGGAGGACGGTTGGACTAGATGATCTTGTCGGTCCTTTCCAACCTAGTGTTTCTATGATTCTGTGATTCTATACAGGATGAGAAATAGCGCAAACTCAGTGTTATAGGTTAGGTCACAACACAGGACAGGCAGCATGCAGTAATGCAACTCTGCAGCAGTCACATTCAAACCTATTTCTTGTGAATTGCCCGGTGTCCGCAAGCCATCGTGTCTCCACTGCTCTGAGAGCTGGACTAAAGCTAGCACACTCAATCCTGCTTCTACTGTAGCACAGACAGCCTAGAAATGCAGACTGCTCCTGGAGACAACTTCCAGTTCTGAGCCCATACTATTTCCTTTCAGATCCTAGAAGAAGAGTCACTCTGTGGTCAGTGGCATCATTGGTAGTAACATCAACTGCACTTAATGATACCACGAAAATACGCTGGACATTTGGTTTCTGCACAGAAAATTATGAAGTACCAGTGATACTCTTTGAACTCGATAGTGATAGTCATACATTAATTTACTGAGAGTGTACCTACCGAGTGTATTGAGTCTGAAGTATAATTCAAAATAAAGAGCTTAGGCAGGGTCTGGTAAAATTGTAGGTACAACAGCAGAAAGCACAACGTTACCGATCTGTCCTGTTTCATAAAACAAATAGAAGTGTAAACCTGAGCAAAGATTAGTTTATGGACAGTACTGGAAAACAAATGGTATGCAGCTCCTTTCACTCATACAACCATGAAAATGATTTCAGAAATCTATAATGATGGGGTTTGCTAATTCATTCTGCTCAGGAAGAAGAACAGTTTAATGAGTAATCATTCCAGGGTATTCTTTAGACCCTATGATGAGAACGCATCTTTAGTGAAGAACATTATTACACGCTCTTGGCTTTCACCAAATTCCTCCTCATCTTTTCTGTTTGAAAATGCTCAACCTGGCAAAGACTAGATGTTTTTGACTGAAATTGTTCACTGCTGCAGGGTATTCTTTTTAATCTGAGGTTCCTCGAGCTAGTTGAGATATCTACAGTTTTGAACAAATGCAAACATTTTCTTATTTTAATAATTTTTATAAAACAACAACATAAAACAAAAAGCCCAGAAAATGAAAAACCTCACTCTAACACTCTATATGAGGGCATGTGATTTGATAGCCAAATTATTAGCTCAAAACATAAGACAATTCAAGCAAATGTAAATGGACATTTACAATCTCACACTTGAACCTCTTCAGAAAGTTCCTTTTGTGCTCTGTAAACACTACAGAGCAATTCTGCTAATGGTGACAATAGCAATCACTTTTTACAGTTTCGCCGTGAAACTGCATGAGACAGTGAAAACCACTTGGCTGAAATCTGAAAACACTGCTCAGAGTTTCAACAAGCTGTATTTCCCCTGTTGTCTATTATAGCCTTAACTTTCTAAGAGAAACATGATCTAAAATGGAAATCAAGAGACACAGGTTTTGTTCCTCATACCATTACAAGGCGCTCAGATAAAGTAGACAATATCTATCTTGCAAGTACCTATAGAGGCTTTATACAGTGCTTTGTCATTTTAAAACCAATTGTACTATCCGATATAAACTACAAGAAACTAATTCGAAAACTCAGATTTTTTCTTACTTAGGGTGAACAGTTTATGCTTATCCTTACATACAGGTACTAACACATGTGGTTCTTGAAAACATGACACTTTCTTGCTTGTCACTACAGTAGGCAGGTCGTTTTTTCAAGATCAAAAAACAGAGATGCTCACTACAATCGTTAGTTTCTATTGTTGATAGAAAAATATCAAAAATGGAGGTCATACAGAACAAAGATGACAAACAGCTTTCTGACACTCATGTCAAAATAAAAAAGAAGCATATATTACTAGCATGTTGACTTCTCCACAACATATCTTTGGTTGTCTAAAATAAAAACAGACAATTCCGACACAAACTGTTCCTGCATAATTGTCTAGACAACCTTTGAAATTAAATCAGGTAGAGGTGTTCATCAGCAGAAGTTTTAAGTATGCAACAATCAAATCAGAATTTTTTATGCTACACAAATACTTTCAATACTTGAATACATTTATGTATACAAAATATCCTAACTGCCATTGCCAAAGAGGTTATATTAATAAATGAGGTTATCTGCTTATATGGTAATAAAGAGATTTAAGATGATAGGTAATAAAATAAACCACTGCAAGAGACAAGAGAAGATTTAAATATTTAAATCTAAAAAAGGAAATTCAAATTTGATTCAGAATCATTTACGAGCATCTACGCTGCGTAAGACTGATTTTCAAGAATGATGCAATAGGAAGTATGCAATCTGTCTGCAGTGCAGAAATTATTCATATTTAGTACTCACCTGGAGCACGCTTACACTACAGAACACTTACCTGACACAAGTTCAGGAACAAACAGGCTTGAAAAAATAAACAAGAGATTCTGGAAATTATCAGTGAGAAGGCGAGTGGATAGCATAGGACCCAAACTATCCTGCAGATTTTTCTTTTTTCTTAACACATCTGTTTTGCAGCATTCAAAAGGTGCAAAACCATCACTATTTTTCACCATCATTTATCATAATTGGCAGAAAATCAAGTATGTTACTATGAAAATCATATCCTTGACACTTTATATTGAAAGAAATTCTAAAAGCGAACAGTGGTAGCTTGCATTATCATAACCAAACTTTGGTTTGATACCATTAAATAAAACACAGGTTGCTTACCATTTGTTGCTTGAATTGGGCAAATACACGGTTCTAATTAAGGATCAAGCTCATTAATTCTATTTTTGAGATTTTTATTTGGTTCAAAAGAGAAAAATAGTACTTACCTTATCAAAGAAAGTTTTTATACAAGTAGGCGGTTGGTGAGAACCACATACACACCTGCTTATTCTAGATTATTTTATATTAATAGACTGTTCACTATCAACAGCTTATAAACACGCCTTATTAAACTTACTATTTTGACATTGTTAGAGAGATATGGTATATAGCTATGAGTATATATATATAAATTTTATTCTTACCAAGATGACTTGAAAAAGAGCTGGAAAAAGATGGTTTTCTTCCACAAGGCTGTAAAAACATATTTTAAGATTTATTTTAAAAGAGAGGAAGTGGATGCTTATTTTACGCACAAACCTCTTAGAAGGAACAGAGTAGTCGAACAGTTGTTGCCAAAATCTCTGACCCAGAACCTCAGTCTTTGATTAAGCTCTCAAAAAAAATGAGCTCCCTTTCAGCAACTAAATAGAAATAGCAATGTCATACTGCTTTGGAAATTACTTCTAGGCCTGCTTCATTGATGCAATGCAAGTGAGCGGAGCAGTAAGTAAATTAGTATTTTTTAATGGCAGAAAATAACCAAAATTCAGAAATGTAATACTGTATGGACTATGACACGGCCAACGTGCATCATGAACTAATTTGAATTAACATACTCACGACACATAACATGAAATTATAAATGTGCTGTGTGTTGTTTTTTAAAGCATACTACATTAACTAACTTCTTGGGTTTAAAATATATTAATATCAGATACAATTGCAGCCACTTCTCTTGAAAGAATTGAGGAGTGGCTACCCAAAAGAATTTACTTATATTTTCCTGAATTTCAAAATCAGATATAAATCAGAATATTCTCAAAGAACATTCTCAAAAAACACATTACGTTAAGGCAGCCTCTTCTATTCTTGATCTCCAAAAGCTTTATATTTATGAAGAAAACACGTGTATTCTGTCACAAACACTGATGACAACTGAATTGATGATTATGTATGCTTTCCCATATTACACTGTCTGATTTGAGGAATAAGTCTCCCTCTTCCTTACATTCACCAAACACCACAGTGAGCATAGAATTGTGTTTAAAACATTTTCTCGTGTCTTCATAAAATTACTAAAATGCTTCACAAAAAATAGGCAGGTACAGCACCATGACGTGGCTAAAATGTAGGATTGTATTATGAAGTGCATGTAATAAATGCAAAATTCCAACAGACTATGTCCACTATTACTGCATGCTGAACATGATACAGGTGCTTTTACATACTTTTTCAGGGAACTCAGCATATAACAAACTACGTAACTGTTTTGTAAACAAAATTCTGAAGACACAAAGTTACGTTGTATTGTTCTCTACGAATAAAACAGGTACAACATGCACTCAGCTTCATCTTTGAGCCTTCACCACGTAAAGGTACCTTAATATTGGCTTCAGTATTACTGAAGTACAACAATAATCAGATTAATTCTGTTTGGTAAAGTACTTGTTAAAAAGAATCCATACATTCTTAAAATCATATTTCCAGTTTAAAGCTCTTACTCATGTCCAGTAAGAAAACAGCAGAAGGTATTATTTTTTATGAATACCATAAGCTAGACTAAACATTACTAGACTGTAAACAGCAGCAACTAAGAGGAATTGCACATTTTCATCTACCAACTTAATGAGAAAATCAAAAGGGAACTGGAACAAACATCCAATGGTCATAACATCATAAAATGTAATCCCACCTGTCAGAGCCCTAATTAATCACAATGGCTTCCTAATTGATATTGTTCTGCCATGTCACTGACTCTCATTCACCTAAACATAATAATGATGCTATTGTGGTTTAACCAGCAGCAGCTCAGCACCATGCAGCTGCTCACTCTCCCCACGTGTGATGGGGGAGAGAATCAGAAGGGTGAAAGTGAGAAAACTTCTGGGTTGAGCTAAAAACAGTTCACTAGGTAAAGCAAAAGCCGTATGTTCAAACAAAGCAAAACGAGGAATTCCTTTACTGCTTCCCTTAAGGAGACAGATGTTCAGCTACACAGGAAAGCAGATTCCATCACTTGAAACGGTTTCTTTGGAAGAAAACATCATTGCTCTGAACATTCCAACTCCCCTCTTTCTTTTCCTCAGCTTTTATTGCTGAACATGATGCCTCACAGTATGGCACATCCCTTTGGTCAGGCTGGGTCAGCTGTGCTGGCCATGTCCCCTTCCCAGCTCCTTGTGCACCCCAAGCCCCTTGCTGGCAGGGCAACATGAGGAGCTGAAAAATCCTTGGCTCTGTCCAAGCAACAACTAAAATATTGGTGTGTTATCTACACTGTTCTCATGACAAATCCAAAACACAGCATTATAGGAGCTGCTACAAAGAAAATTAACTCCATCTCATGACAAATCCAAAACACAGCATTATAGGAGCTGCTACAAAGAAAATTAACTCCATCTCAGTCAAAACCAGGATAGACAACCATACAGAGTCTATGTGAAAACAAGGTGAGCAGGACCGTTTAACCTAAGATGTTGTATTACACTGCACAACGCTGGCATGTGGGCCAGGAGGTAAATGAAACACAACCACCAAACTGGTCAAAATATAGCAAAACAATATAATTGTATGCATCTGCATGAACATGCTTAATATGCCTTGTTCAACTAAATGCATTCAATTTTTCTTCCATACACAAATGTGCAAAATACAAATTACACCTAGCAGAAAATGTAACATACTCTGAGAAAGAACATTTTATATAAGGAAAGAAAATCATAATTTCCAAGTTAAGAAGCCTGAATTTAAGCATTCAGCATTATGACCCTGTGTTTTCCAAAAATGATCTCTCCTAACAGAAAGCAAGAGCATGAATTTTGTGAAGTTCATCAGCTCACTGTATTCTGAATACCAGATTTCTCTACATGGGTGTCCAACTTTTTGGATTGCTTGGGCTGGCATTGAGCAGTCTTCAGCTGCATGTAAAGTACATAATATAGTTAAGGTATATAAGTAACATTTTTTTCCTCACATTTTTTATTAAAACAAAAAAAGAGGGCAACAAAAACATAAAACTAGCAGGTTGGACATGTGTATCTTATGACAAACTGACAGAGGCAAAATGAGCCATGACAAGTGGAAGCTTCCAGACACATCTCAGGATGCAGCTGTATAATTTTAAAAACAAATAAGCAAAGGGATTACATCAAAGCAAACCAATTCATTCAGTTCACTGTTTGCCTTTTCCCAACAAGGTAGGACTTCCAAGATTCTGCCTGACTGTTAGGAAAAATTCTCGTTCTCAAAAAACTACTACCAGAACCATGAAACATCGCTAGAAAACTAGCTCAAAACTCCTTCAAATTCACAGTTTAAAATTAGGAAACTAATTTGTAAAAGTTCATAAGCAAATGACAACAACCTTACTCCAGTAGCTGTTGAAACCATCTTTCTTTATACCACAGTTCTGGCAAATTATCAAAATTATTTTCAAATGACACTGATGCCAAAGGAGAAAAAACGTCAATGGAATGCTAAGGAAAATGGAGATAGTTCTGTTCCCTTTAAATAGATCGAAGTATGAGAACATAGCAAAAGGAATAGTCACTAAAGACAAGATCTACTGGTACATTAAGAAAGTTGGTATAAAGATGTTGTCCCTTTCAGAATTTGTTTCAGATAAAATGACCACCTAGAAAAAAAAGCTAATTATTCTCATTGCTACCAACTGTTAGGGAAAAAAAAAATAAAAAAGGGAAGAAAAAAGGAAGCATGGATGTCCCTAAAAGTCAGAAAGTCTTCCTGACAGAATGGCCTTGCAGGTCCATTGGCAGCTTGAATAAATTAGAGCAGCATTCAGATACATTTATTCTTTCTTGGTGAATCCCACAGAAGAAAGACCCACCATTGAAATGGAAAGTTTCAAAGTCATCTCTCTGCCATACTTTCATGTCATGCCTTTCACTAGCCCTCCAAAGGCAAAGCATGATCTCACTATTGATTTTTAAGAATATTATACCAAGGCACAACTCACAATAGTGTCTACCACAGAATACAACGGGGAGAAGATCTATCAACTCATCTTCAGGGGTCCCAATTATTTCAATCTTCTTGAACAGCGTTATTCTTCAATTTCACTTCCTAAGCCTTCTCAGCAATTGTACTTTACATTTCAAATGACCAGGGGGAAGGAGGAAGAAAGGCGTTTTGGCCTGTATGCAGGTAGAAAATTATCTTGAATGTAAAGTAATTGGATTTGTATTTAACGCTTTACTTTTAGCAGTATACAGAAACTGAAAATAAACACAACAATTAAAATCTCATTGCAAAAGAGATGTATCACCATTATACGATGGTATTTTAAAGAACTTTCAAAAGAACATGATTAATATTAAAGATAGGGAATGCAACATGGAAAGGCTGACCGGTATTCATAAACATAACAAAACAAGATTTGAGAATTGAAGTAAATGCACAATGTAAGAAAAATATCTGAAGTAGGATGTTTCTTTCAAATAGCTACAACTGTCAAAGTACGTGAAGTTCAAGGGAAACATTTTTCAAGAAGTAGAATATGGAGATCTGTACTGAATGTACTGATCAACAGCAAGTTCTCTTTTTTATCACATATTAGCAGCTGAACTGTTAGTAACTTCCAGTGACGGTGTGGTGAAGGGGACTTGCTTTCACTCCCATTACAAGCTCAAAAACTGTGGCACACGGTTATTGGAAGGGTGTCACTCTGCAACACCAGTCAGTTTGCCAGCAGTCTCAGTCAGCTTACAGGGAGAAGAGAGTTTGTATTCTCAATGCCTGTTCATTTTCCAGCTTCAAAATCCATATCTTTATAGTTATGTCTTTTGAAATGTTTAAACCACAAGATACTGTGTTTTGCTGATTTCCCATTATGCTCTACATATGTTTTACCCTTGCCTACTTACAAGTAGTACAAAATCACCTAATCAATCACCTTAAAATAAGTCTCATCTTTTAAAATATAAAATCATAATACAAAATGATTCCCAGTCAAGGAAACTGTTATTGTAAGAAAGCAAGAAAGTTGTATTAAATTTTAAAAAAAAAAAAAAAGTGAAGAGTAAGTGTTATCCATCTGTTACATACCTACAGCATGGTATAAAATAAGTAAGCCATATGTTGTAAGCAATTTTATTAAAAGTAAGAGTTCATGTTATCAGAATGGAGAACAGTGGGGACATAAGAGTGATGTAGAAATCAATAATTCTGTGGAAAAGAAATGCAAGCTTTAGTTTAAAAAAAAAAATCACCCTCATGCTCTCAGAATGTCGATAAAAAAAGCATATTTCTTCATACACTTACAATATCAGATGAATTAAAGTACAATGAATTTTGAGTGTGGTCAAGTGATAATAATTTTTTGATAATCCTACTCATGTCCTGAAGTTAAGAAATGACACAATTGAAAAACCATCAGTGATGATCACAATATCTTACTTCGGAAAGTGATTTTAAGAAGTATTAGTCCTCATGAAAGTTTTCAGTGTAAAGATGAGATTCCATAATCACTACAAACAGAACCAATGAAAGTTTAATAAATCTTACTTTCTTTGAGAATCCTAAAACATTTTATCAGAGCTTTTTTTTGGTTGCTGTTAAATCTTGAAGATGAAGATTTCCTGAAGTTGTTGCCAGGCTGTGATTGTGTATTTTGACAATGTCAGGATCTGTAGCTAATGGAATATTAACAACTTACAAATAAATAAAAGCAACAGCTGTTCAAATACCAAGAAAAACTTCACTTTTTCTATACTAGCAGAAAAAGACTTATGTTATTCAACTGGAATATAAGAAAAAACAATTTTTATTGAGTTTTAAAGACTTGTTTGAAGGCAAAGAAGCATAACGGTAGTCCTTTCTCCAGTTCTGCTGTTTTAACATTATATCGAATTAAAATTAAGTTTTAAAAAAAATAATTTTCAGATTTTTCTGAATATATATCCTGATGTTTCACAGAATCATATGTAATAAATCAATAGCAGGTTAGATGAGTTATTTCAACCATATGTCAGATACATACATTTCCATAGCCTTTTTTTTTTTAATTGTTGTTTAAACATTTACACATCTCAAGTCTGACTGAAATTTCAGCCCAAAATAGATACAATTCCTTAAACCTAAAATTATGCTATGCCAAATCATTGTACTGCCCTAATCAGCTGACTCCTCATCATCTGCTTATTTTACAATTTATACTTATATTCACAATGGCAAAAATTCCCTGTCAAAAGTAAAAACAACTGAAAATGACAGAACCATAGAATGGCTTAGGTTGGACAGCACCTCAAAGATCATCTAGTTGCAACCCACCTGCCGTGGGCAGGGCTGCCACCCACTGGATCAGGCTACCCAGGGCCCATCCAACCTGGCCTCCGACACGCCCAGGGATGGGGCACCCACAGCTTCTCTGGGCAGCCTGTGCCAGTGCCTCACTGCCCTCTGAGTGAAGAATTTCTTCTAACATCTAACTTAAATTTCCCTTCCTTCGCTTTAAAGCCATTTCCCCTTGTGCAATCACTATCTACCTGTGTAAAAAGTCAGTCCCCCTCCTGCTTGTAAACCCCCTTCAAGTACTGGAAGGGCTCAATGAGATCTCCTCAGAGCCTTCTCTTCTCTTCTCCAAGCTGAACAAGCCCAGTTCCCTCAGGCTTTCTTCATGAGAGGTGCTCCAGTCCCCTGATCATCTTCATGACCCTCCTCTGGACCCACTCCAACAACTTTGCATCCTTCTTGTGCTGGGGGCCCTCACGAGGGCAGAGTAGAGTGGCACAATCACCTCCCTTGCCCTGCTGGCCACCCCTCTGTTGATGCAGCCCAGGATACTATTTGCCTTCCAGGTGGCAAGAGCACACTGCTGGCTTCTGTCCAGCTTTTCATCCACCAGGACCCACAACTCCTTCTCAGCAGAGGTACTCTGAAGGAGTTCTCCCAGTCTGTACACATATCTGGGATCACTCCAACCCAAGTGCAACATCTTGCACTTCTCCTTGTCGAACCTCATTAAGTTCACGTGGGTCCACTGTTCAAGCCTGTCCAAGTCCCTCTGGATGGTATCCTTTCCTTCTGTTGTGTCAACTGCACCACTCAGCTTGGTGTCAGCAGCAAACTTATTGAGGGTGCACTCAATCCCATCATCTATGCCATTGATAAGGATGTTAAAAAGCACCACTCCCAAGACAGACGCCGGGGTACACCACTCGTTACTGGCCTCCGCCTGGACATAGAGCCATTTACCACAACCTTCTGGCTGTGACCATCCAACGAATTCCTTATCCACCTAAAAGTCCAGCCTTCAAATCCGTATCTCTCCAATTTAGAGATAAAGATGTGGTGCAGGACCATGTCAGAGGCCTTGCAGAATTCTGGGTGGATGACATCAGTTGCCCACAGTAACCAGTGTTGTTACTGCATCATAAAAGGCCACCACATTGGTCAGGCACAATGTGCCCTTGGTGAAGCCGTGCTGGCTGTCTCGGATCACCTCCTCGTCTCGCATATGCCTTAACATCTCTTCCAGGAGGATCTGCTCCATGATCTTCCCAGGCACAGAGGTGAGGCTCACTGGCCTGTAGTTCCCTGGGTCCTCCTTTCTTCCTTTCTTAAAAGTGGGAATAATGTTTCCATTTTTCGAGTCACCCAGGACTTCACCTGACAGCCATGACTTTTTGAATATGATGGAGAGTGGCTTGACAAACACATCAGCCAGTTCCTTCAAATCCTGGGATGCATGTTGTTCGGCCCCCTTAGACCTGTACACATTCAGCCTCACAAGGCAGTCTCAGACTCACTCTACTCTTACTATGGGATGGATGTTGTTTCCCCAACCCCTGCCTAGAGGTTCAGGGACACAAGAGGTGTGGGAAGCCTGACTGTCAGTAAAGACCAAGGCAAAGAACTCATTGAGTACCTCAGCTTTCTCCACGCCTGTTATAGCCAGTTCTCCCTTCTCATTTATCAGAGGGAGTACACTCTCCTTTGCCCGTCTCTTCTGACCGATTTATCTAAAGAAACCCTTATTATTTTTCACATCCCTCACCAAGTTCAGTTCCATCTGCACCTTGGCTTTCCTGCTCCCATCTCTGCACATTTGGACAGCGTCCCTGTACTGTTCCCAGGCCACCCATCCCTGCTTCTCCGGCCTTTACACTTCCTTCTTATCCCTCAGTTTGATCAGCAGGTCTTTGCTCAGCCATGCTAGTTTCCTTCCTCCTCTGCTTGATTTCTTAAGCTGGGGGATGGAGAGCTCTTGTGCTCTCAAAAAGTGAATGGCATTTTCTCCTTCTGTTTAAAGCTTTACATGAAAAGAGCAAATATGTGACCTTTATAGTAAGACATTTTTCAATAGCTGACTTAATAACAACAGTAACATCAAAGAGTAGCTTCATACTTTTAGGACTGAGACAGTAATTGATCAGCAACAGAGAAGAAGAAACAAAACTACAGGTATAAGGTTAATAGCTAATTTCTTTACTAAAGGGAAACTAATAAAATGTAACACTAAGGAGTTGTGTTTTACATTAAAAATGGTGATTAGAATTGCAGTCAATACCTGACTATGAGAACTCACTTGCAATAATGAACTCCAGCTTTGATATGAATTACAGTGATGTGTGAGTTTACAACAGTGTTATTAGTTGACACACAACATTTCAAGTTTATTTCTGGGTAAGTCTTCCTGCCAAGAGTTATTCAATAAAGCAGCATATATGCGAATGTTATAACAAATAGAGAAATCACAAAGATCATATTAATTCCTTGCTTCGTTGTACCAGCATCATTTCTCTAACAAGAAAATAAAGATTTGTACAGGCCAGTTTTCATAGATGTGAAACTGGTGTAATCAGAATCACATTCAAAATCTATATAAATGTTGCCCAGAGTTCCAATGAAAATGTTCTGACAGTCTCTCTCTCAACCCATCTGCATTGTGATTTTCTCACTAATGTTGTACATATCTAAAACATAATTTCTGCTGTTCAGCTCAGTTGACTAGGCCCTGTAGGCTTACCTATTATCAGAAGTACTCCATACTATTTTATGCATATTCATTGAAGAAAACAAGAAAACACATTTAAAAGGTCAAGTAATTTAGAAGCAAGTAATTTTTTTTTAAGCTAGCATTTCAGCCTTATATTAGGAAATGAAAATGGCTAATGATCAGAACAAAGTGCTTTTAAAGCTATTAACATAAGCACACATTAGTTAATTCAACAGGAAATGAAAGTACTGAAGTGCTAGCCTTCTAGTATAATGGCAAAGAAGAGACAGCGTGTTCAAAGATAATCTATGCAAAATGCTAACAGGTGCTTGTGAACTTAACCAAAATGCTACCAACACGAACTAATTAAAAGCACCACAATGAACTCCAAGAAAAGTTTGAGGTTTTTCATTTATTTTGAAAAGAAGGGCATGGATATTGAATAGACCATTTCAGATTATACTGAAGTATAAACAAAAGCTAGTGTAAAACATTATAATGTATTAGATGACGACCAGCCATTACTAACACTCATTCTAAGATGTATTTTTAATGGCTTTTAATAGATAATGCATGGGTATGAACAATAGCATGAGTTTGAAAATTGCACCATTCTTGGATGATTCCAAAGAAATTGCAATAAAGAGTTACTTTAATTAGTCAAGACAGTCTCTTGAGGTATATGGAGTAAATGCATCTATCATCTTCAAAGGCACTAGACCTGTGGTACATAAAAGCAGCAGATTTTTTTTGTTGCTGCATCTCTCTTTTCTGCCACTTTTTCCCCTTTTCTAGACTGGTACCTAATGCCTATACAGGAAATTTATGACATGGATGAGAGGTGGGGAAGGTTCCTTGACTTCCTCCTGTCCTTCAATTCACCATAAATCTAAGAAGGGTCACACTATTAGTTTTTAAATGATTTTTTGTCCCTCAGGAAATTAATTTAATAACAGAATACTGGAATGTGTCCAACACTCTTGATGATTATCTGATGCAATATCATAGAATCACAGAGTATCTCGAGTTGGAAGGGACCCAAAAGGATCATTGAGTCATTTAAGTTTCAGCTCTTGAATTCAAGTAAGCGTGAGCTTTCCTGTACAGCCATGTAATAAAACAGGGTGCTCAGAAGGTAGTTAGGCCAAAGCAACAGTTACAAGAAAGAGTACATGGCACACCGCTTTCTACTGCTTCTCCTAAGAGCTCACTTTCTAGATCTTGTCTCCTTTGCAGCTACAGTGTAAGATGAATTCTATCTAATTATGAATTTAAGGTCTTTGATGTATCTGCATTTGTCTATAAAAGTTTTAGGTTTTAAAATGCCGCTGTAAAACTGCAGATCTAGCTGAGCTATGTGAACATCAATGCTTCCGTAGCACAGCTTCAGTACCTGTCCAAACATTGATGACTTGGGGCTACAGGTACACAATACTCCTTTAGCTCTTCTCTTACCTCCAGTATTCCCCTTACTGTCTTCCTTCTTTGCAACGAAAAATGTCTATTATTTGACCGATGCGTAAGAATCAGACTCCATAGTTTCAAGTGTAATAGCTTTCAGATATATCCATGTCTTCAAATGCCCTAAGTTTCCAACTACAGACGAATCAAGTGTCTTCATAAAAGAACACAAAGAATTAATAGCTATACCTTAGTACAAGGTACACCTTCTAACTTTACCTATACGACCAAGAGTCAAGTTAACAATCGTGATCCAGCTAAGAAATTCGCATCAGCACTTACTACTAAGAAAATCAAGCAATCTGATGATTGCAAACTGCAACAAAATAACACATAAGATTCATATGAGAAATGAAGCTCACAGTGCGAGCCTCTGCCATGAAGCTGATCCACACGAGCTCTTCGCTGAAATTTTTCTTACTATAAAATATGAAAAATTCTTGAAAATACAAAGCAATAGGTTTCTAGAAGAGCTGTGACAATGCTGTTGGCAATTCTTAAGGCCAGATTATTAGCTTTGATTCGGACATAAAATAGGCAATTGATGGACAAACTCCACTCAAAGCTCAACCTTCCAATACGTGGCATTTTCTTATTAAATGCATGCTAAGTGAGGGTGTATCAAAGAACCATTGTTGCGTGATGTAAAAGGGAAAAGGTATGTAAGGGAAATATTAGACTCATTTATACTCTAACCCTTAAGGAGAAAATGAACAACAAAATAGCCATCATCCCCCAAAACAAGGTTTTCTTCCTCAGGATACTCTTATCTTCAAATACTAAATGTGCTTACTGAAACATATTAAAGGGTTGTTCTTTTTTCCTTTTTTAAAATAGCTACCATCTCACATGTGCTGGAATTTACATTTGTGAGAGATCTAATTCTGCAGCACATTAATGGGACATAACTAGAACTCTCCATTGCTAAATCAAAAAGCAATGGAGTGGAACAGTTCCTGTAATACAGAATGTTAAAAACGACCCCAAAAGCAGAGCAATGGCAAACATTACAAGGTATTTTTTTGAATTCTTAAAAATGTTAAATACTTAAGACATTTAAATATGTTTATTATATAGCAGTATTTTATCGAACTTACAAGACATTAAAATACAATATTTGAGTATCTGTGCTGTTGTCATATAGAAAAGAAGTGTTTAAAAATGCTCAAAAGATGATCGGAAGTTTTTCCTCTGGTATCACTACAAGTTAGCTGATTTACAGTGTCAGCTATGAACAAATGAGACAAAACATTAGAGCGCATCCATCTCTTCAAATGCTAAAATAAGAACTCTTCAAATGTTGATGTCTCTATTGGGAAGCACACAAGATGAAACTGAGGGGGATGGAAAGAATAAAAGAGATAAACATCAGAAAGAAACAAGAAACATGGTAAGATTAAAGAAGAGAGAAGGAGAAAAAGAAAGAATGCATTAGTCTGGTGTATCTGAGAACGAGCTATCATATGGCACAAACTAAAACTGAGTAGCCCTCACCTTCATCCCAATTCACTCTTTGGTTTTGAAATAAGGTAACAGCTATTTTTGGATCCAGTAAGTTAAGCACTAATTTAACATTTTGTCACCTTACAACAATCTATTTTGCTACTGCCATTATTTTTTTCATTTAAATTAAGGCAAAGGAGAAAGCGTTCATCCTCAAAAGCCAAGTGTTGTGGATGAAATATAAACTCAGATAAACCAGAGGCTTGATGAGAAGTGATCCTTCATCACTATCAACAGTGCTAAAATATAGTAGAGCTTTTCCCACAAGGAAAAAACTTAATCCCAAACGATTTATTCCCAGTTTCCACAGAATCACAGAATTGTAGGGGTTGGAAGGGATCTCGAGAGAT
>WBMW01004296.1:161683-263645 GCA_013396635.1 Penelope pileata | reverse complement strand
GGTTATTCCTCCCCAGGTGCAAGACTCTACACTTGCTTTTGTTGAACCGCATCAGGTTCCTCTCTGCCCAACTCTCCAGACTGTCCAGGTCTTGCTGGATGGCAGCACAGCCTTCTGGCGTGTCAGCCACTCCTCCCAGCTTTGTGTCATCAGCATTTTGCCCATATACTTCCCATCACAATAATTGCAGATAATTTCCATGTGCCTACTGAAAGGCAAAAGAGAGCATATGCTCTCTGAGCTATACATGTACTGATTTTTTAGCCATCAAATCAACACAAAATCAACTGTGACCTGGTGTTCACTACAGAACATACCTGGTTCCAGCTTTGTTCACTAGCAGTTTGTGAAAACATGAAGATATTATGCATTTCTGTCACAGTTTTGATGTATTGGCTTAAGGAATAAGTCAAAGAATCAAGACATCAGACTAAGAGAATTGCAGAAACTCTGCTCCCTCAGAAATCTACCCAAACAAATTTTTCAGTGAAAGTAAAAAGGCCAGCAAGACACATGAGAAACAGGATGATTACAGGTGTATTAGTATCTGTAACGTCTCATCCTTAGATAACTGTACCAAAACAGTAGTATTTAAAATTAATGGTTCATTGGACATCGACAGCTACTCTTTAATAATATTAAGAAAAGAACTCTTCCTGTCTGCTGTAACTAGATGAGTTTGCATCCATAGACTGATTACACTGAGCACAACTGCAAATATGTAAGATTCCTCAAATAAAGAGATTTCATTAGGCAGAGTGCTACTATAATACCCAGTGTTCTGGTTACAGAAATAAATTATTGTAATGCTTAAAGAATTAGAATCTCTGTAGGCTAACACTAAAAATAGAAAGTTTTACTATTTGTTTGTATTATGCATAGAAGCCTGCAGCAGCCTAAACAGATTGTATACAATAAAAATACAATTGAATACCACCTTCACTGTATTCAAACTGTTCAAAATCTCAAGCAACTCAATTTCCTAGCTCATTTTTAGTCTACTTAGTATACCAAAAGCACCAAAATAACACCATAAAAGATGAAAAAAATGATGTTTTCATCTTTTGTAATAAAAGCAGCAGGAAAACAATTTAAATTTCCTTCTTTATATATTTTTGTTTCTTTGTTTTTAATCTTGTGCTCATCTTAATCAATCAAAACAAGACAGTATGGTACGGAGTGACTTCTTAGCCATAACACTATCAGGCACCATGAACGGACAACAGTGAGTGCAAAAAGAACCCAATTTTGTGGGCATATCAGAGGATATTTTGTGGCCATCATAGCCTGAACAACGGAACAACGGGAAGGAGACACTAAGATGTTTTTAAACATACTGAATTTTCCTATACCAAACATTTAAATGGACATTCAGGAACTTAAAAGGATACTGATATTTGCAGAAAAACTAAACACCTTTCAAGTGATTTAAATGGTATTAAAATTATCATTTAAAATGTGTTTTTTTTATGATTTTGTCTTTAATATTTCATATGCAAAATCTGTATTAAAATAAGCAGGATTGTATAAAAATAGCTCAAAAGCCATAAGGTTATGTTCTAATACCCTACACAGATTTTCTAAATCTCCTAAGTGTCAGTCTAAACAGTAATGATAGTGAGAATTATGTTATAGCTAAGTCCTAATTGAATAGACTAAATTGAAGCAGAAAGAACTCAGAACAACAGAGAATGGAAAGTTACGTCACCTCACAAAAGCAGGGCTGTGTTCAGTCAGGGCCACCAACAGTTTCAGAGCATACGCTGGTACTGGGTCTGGAGCCATCAAAATGGACTCATACCTGAAGGGTGAGAGGGTAACAACACTTCAAAAAAATATCAAGAGCTGTGTGTTAATAAATTGGTAATATTAAAAAAAAATCATGTCCAAACTTTATAATAACCATGATGTTTCCATTGCTGTTTGAAAGGATACAAAGCAATAAACAAGACTTACTTAGAAACAATATTTAAAAAACAGCTGTAGATTCACTTTTAAAACAGCATATATTGTTATATAGCATATATTTGTTCTTTTAATAAAAGAACAAATGAGTTTTTCATATGGAGATAGGCATACATAAACATACATTTCATAAAAGGTATGTTTGTAACATGTACAAATATATATGTGATTAATAATACACATCTGTAAATAAAACCTGTTTTTTATGTATGTGCATATGTTTTGTTTATAGATACACTTTTATACATATGCACACACCTGATCTTCAAGAGGCAAGTAGAAATCATGTCTTTCAGTATTAGCCAGAAGATTCATTAGGAGCTTAGAAAGACCAATCGACTCATATATGATTAAGCTCTGTCATTTTGTTTAAATATTGATTTTTTTCTCAGATTAAATATTTTATTTGTAGTACACTTACATTGAGTTTTGTGTTTTATTTCAAATTTGATTCAGTATTGCTTTAACTACAGCATACTTGTATTATCCAAGTAATGTGGAACAGAGCAATACAAAAATACCTCAGAATAATGTTTATTCAGAGCTATGGCAGTGACGATGGCAGTAAAGCTACAAGAAAAGCATCTATGAAACATTTCAAAATATCATCTCCTGGATATCTTGGTAAATGAAAAGAAAATAGGCTGCTGAAAAAACCAAAATGGACCTTGCTGTTGCTGCAAGCAGTCTGTGTATTACATCGGAGAGAGATTACTACTATTCTGCACTCTTAGCATCATAATTCCTTGGAGTTCAACAACACAAAGTCTTACTTCATTTCCTTTTACTTCAAACTCTGTTTTTCCCCCAAAGATAACATTAGGAAAAATATCTCTAAGGGAAGGTGCAGTGATCCATCAAACCAAATACCACCTGAGAAAACACAGATTACTAAAATGAATGTCTTAGCAATTAATATAAACAAGTTTCCTGAATAAAGGTCATTAAGAACTATGAATTCATGAATCTTCTGTGAAGGGAAAATATTCCATGCTAGAAAGACTTTGTTAAATGAATGAGTTCATCCAATGACTTTCCTGGCACTTCAAAATGCAAACAAATCTAGCAACAGTTTTTAAGAGCATTTTATATTGGTTCTGTAAACCATACGTACTGCACTGCAAGGAGTTAGTTTGTCAATCTTTTCCACAAGTGACAAAAGGACCTAAAGATTGTAGAATACGGATGGATTCTCTTAACCCCTTAAAAAAAGACTAAATATTTTATCTACAAATTATCTCAGACATCCAGTATTTTGTACCTGCAGACTGGCTTGGCAATCTGCTAAGAACAAGCTACATAATCTTTCAAATGAAATAAAACCTTTTTTAAATATATATACATATATATTCCTGTTGCTGGTTCCGGCTCAAATTTAAAACTATGATAAGTAAATAAGAAAATTAAGAAATAAATAGAAAAGAGATAGTGTTTGAACTTCTGATTAAAAAAAATCTGGATTTGTGATAGATTCATTTTCTGCATAAAAGTTTCATTTTGCTTACAAGATGCTCAGGAAAATGACTTCTCAGTGAGCTGAAATGAAATGACATTATTTCATTTGAACAAAATCCTATGAGGAAGTTAATCTTTTGATCTTCAAATGCACAAATATTTCATGGAAGAACTATCTTATTGATGATGCAGAAGATGTGAAAAAAAGTAGTAATCACTTTTTTGTCCTACATTTACCTCAGAAAGATTACAATTTATATTCATGCATAGCAACCAACATTCCACTTCCTGGGTCAATTTCACATTTAAACAAATTAAGGTGCCCCTCAGCAGCTCTCAACTCTTAAAAAGCAGGATTAAAAAGGGTTGAAATATCTGCTTTCACAGAGTGCCCGTGAACAAACAGCCATTACATTCCTCCTCTCATCTTCTAACTGTCCTCCAGCTGAGTTACCTTCTGTCACATCCTTTGTCCAAGAACAGAAAAGCTAAACAACTTCAGCAAACACCTCTTCAGCCTCTAAACACAGGCCAGCACCCTCTTTACTTTCTATCTTCACACAATTCTTACTTCTTGGGTTAGGGCTTTATGTTATCTTTAAGTGTATGCCTGCATCTAATCACAGAATTGCAGAATCTTAGACATCCCTTCTTAGATTTCGGCTGGATGCTTTTGCATTCACATAAAGATTCTTTTGAGAACTGTAGAGACTGTGTGAGGATTCATTCCTACCTCCCATGAATATTTTCTGATCCATACCCTAGACCACTGCTGAACAAAACTTACCTTTAGTATCTTCTTGACATTCAAAGCAGCTGACTTGGTCTTCTCTTGACTTCCTTTTCTAATTTTTCTCAAAAGTGAATTCTGTGACTTTCAAGTCAAAACTAAGTTCAAGTTTTCTTTTCACAGAAAACTCATCAATCTTTCTACCCTTTTTGTTGTATCTGTGCGTTCTTGCATTGATTACCCGCTCCCCACAGCTGAATATATTTACTAAGCATTGGCTCAATGGACAAGTTCAAGTAATGTATTAAATACAACAACACTAGTTAACTCTTTCTGTATTACATGTTCTTTTATTGCACTCCTAAAGTAGAGTAAAATTTGTTTGTATCTAGCTCCAATATATTCCAGTTATCATAAACTTAAATGTTTCTTCTGATAACCTCAAAATGCTCTTCAAATACAAGTATCATCTTCTCTACTGGTGACATAAAGGAACTGATTCAGGAAATATTGAAACCAAGCCTGGAACCAAGATTCTGGGCTACTGCAAGACCCTTTTTATACATCTACAATGCAAGGCATCCAAAGATATAGCACAGCTGAAGTCTCCAAAGTAGAACCGTATTTAGTTTCAGACTAGAAGGCTCTGCCACACAACTAAGTTGATTAGCAGGAAACATTTTATAAGATGGGCACGTCTTCAAAGGGCAAATTTCAAAGCAAGGACAGAACGTCATCTAGCTTGACTCAAAGCCTCTTCCCTATCTGAAGAACAATATCTGACAGCTTTTAATAATGCATATACTCTATTCTTAAATATTTTTAGTTTCCATTTTAATACATATTTATAAATTATGTGTTTTCCAGTGGAAAAACATAGTGTGAAAAAGGTGTGAAAATAAGCTTCTCTATACATCTCTCTGATTTCCTTCCCATTCTCTCTTACAGAAAAAATATTACACATCTTGCAAGGACAGAACTTTAGTCCTCAAACTGTAAGAACATTAGCCAATTAGCAAGGGACAGTCTCATTTTTAGGGAAGGCATTAAGTTTCTGATCATAATCCAGCATCCATTCCTACATCCATCTGCCGCTTACTTAATGTAAGGGTGGGGAACAATTTCCTCACTTAGGGCAGCTAAGTATTGACAGTTACTAACTTCTGAGGACCACACATCAAAATACACTGTAACATCCTAGAATAATGTCAGATATAATGACATGATTATAATGAAGATGATGGCTCATCTTCATTATACTCATCCTACATCTGCATTTTCTTTCCCTCTACTGAGATGTTATCAGCTCACAGTATACATATGAATAACACACAGAGCTCTCGTTATGCTCACCTGCAAGTCATTTTGAAATGACAGGCCTCATTTTACCACATGCCATATAAATGAATTTCCAGGCCACAGCTGGCGCATAGGCTGTAGTTTCACCAATTAGGGTAGGGTTTTTCTCCTGCTTAGGACAGCAGGAAAGGACAGCAAGTTAGAGGCAATAAACTTCGGGTGAATCATGGAGGACTAATCCGTCATGTACTTTTACTTTTTCAAAAGTTATAAGCCGTTCCATGTGATCTCAAAACATCTTCCAAGAGGGCACAGTATCCAAAATAAAGAAGATGTTGCTGTTGGAATGATCTGACTTCATCAGCTGAACAAAGAGAATGTGTTTAAATCACGGCTAGGGGAAACTTGCTTCACACCAAGAGTAGCCAGAGGCACAGTATCACCAAGATGCAAAAATGAGTGTCAGACGAGAACTGTTTGTGTTATATACAACCAAGTTCTGAATAAATGTAGGAGAGAGATGTTGGGCAGAGAACTCTGACAGCAGTTAATTACCATTTCTCTTTTTCATTTTGCCATTTAAACACAAAAATGATATTTAAAATAAATAGGCTGTCAAAATGGATTGAATATCAAGTTATTCCCCACTCAAACAGCAATATTATACTTACTGTGGCAGCAGCGAATCTCTAATGAGAGACAGAAGCTTTCTGTTTGAGTCGAGACTCTCCCCTTTCTCCTCAGCCATGACCTCGTGGTTTAAGAGCAGTGATGTGGTTTCTGAGAGCAACCGCAAGCTGAAGAGTCTCCATTCCACTAGAAAATAAAGGTGCCAAGAATGTGACCACAATGAAGTCTAATTAGAACAAAATGTGGAATTCATGGAAACTGTAGTTGACGTGGCCATATACTTACCATTCTGACTGTGGACCAAAGAAACGAGTGGTGGGAGGATACAGTCTTCAACCTAAAACAGAGAATTAGAAAGATCTGGCTTAGATTATTCACAGAGGAAAAAGAAGAACAGAGACATATCTATATTCATTCCACTGCTGGAGCCCTTAATCAAAGAGGTGAACAATCATGGAAATTCATCCATAATCACACTTATAAAGCCACCAAGTAAACTTTTCTCTGGTAAGCTGTCGTAAAGGTACAGACAGTAATGTACCTATACAGAAAACAACAGCAAACTTGGTACAATTTATTGAGAGTGAATTTTAATTTAAAATGCAGGATTCAGTGCAGATGTAAGAAAGTAATCCGTAACCTAAGCATCCAAAAGAGTGAGAAAGAAACATTCTAAGAATCATCCCTCTAAAAGAAATCCGTATAAAGTCAAAACATATCAGGAAATAACTACTACTTCTAATGAAATACACTTCAGCTTAGTAGAGTGTCTTGATAAAACTTTATCTTCTCCCATTCTCATAATACGTAGATTTCCATTAAAATTTAAGTTTACAGATTTAAGTTAAGATTTGAAATACAGAGGGACAAAAAGTCAGTCAGCTCTTTATTATCTATGAGTGTACTGAATTACAGATTAATCACGTACCATAGGACTAGTCAGCTTAGTTCCATCTGAAATCAACTCAGCTTTATATATTTAATAATAAAAATAGAGTATTATGAGTATTTTATCTAAGATAATGCATCACTAAGTCTTAAGTCATTAGTAAAATAATATTTAGACAAGACAGGCTTTAGCAATCTCAATATGGAGAAGCAAAAAATGAAATAATCACATGAAAAATCAGAATGACATCTTTGTATATGAATACAATATCAAGCCATTTTTTCAGGTAACTTAGACCTGATCTTTTGTCTAGCACACCCTTCAGATCAAATAGGAATGCAAAATCTGAAGAAAATTATTTATCTTACTTCTAGGGACCTGAAGTAGGACTCAAAAGCAAAAGAATGGACATATTATGGAAACTACTGTTTATTAACTCTATTATTTCTAGATAGAGATAATTTGAAAGGTTACTTCCTATATTCTCCAGGTCAGCCAGTCTCCCCTACTTTGCAGAAGTAAGAAAGCTGAAGGTTTTAATCAAAATACAAACAGCTTACTGTTTATCAAATATCAATTTAGATATTTAATTGATATTGTTTTGGGGAAGATAGATGGACAGTTTGGCGATTTTTAAGTATTCATCATGGCATCATGGATACACAGCATATCCTTGGATTTACTTAAACAAATAAAATTACCGTGTAGGCTTTTACTACACCATGAACAGGATTTGGTGTAACACATGGGTTATAATTCCCCATATGTTTTGGTTTATTGATTAAAATCTAGAAGATACAAATCCTCTAGAGTTATGCAGCTACTACAAAGAAAAAGCTAGAGAAGCTTAAAATACACATGAAAATGGGTTACTAAATGAAATTATACTTCAGTCAGCAGTAACTAGAGCTATTCTAGTTAATTATTTCATTGTTAGTTGGTGGTCTCTGTTAAATGAATCCCTGTCTTTAGGGGATTCATTTAGTCTTAGGCTTTTTTTCACATCTGAAAAAACTACCAAAAGATGCCTTTGGTTAAATACTTTCAATAAAAAAAGCAAAGGTCTCTGCTTGAGGTATGAAAGTTGTTCTACTCTTCTAAGTACAGATAGCCTTTATACCCACATAGGTAATGATATATAATAGATGCAGCACCTTTTGTAACACGTTGTCATTTTGAAATGTTTCATGGTCCTTTCAGTTAATATGTAATAAGATAAATAATAAAACTACATTGCACTCCAACAGATCCATTAGTGTAGGTCTCTAAACTGTTTCGCAGATAGCAATTTATCATTTATAACAAATCTGTGAGGTACAAAAATGTATGCATTTAAGGTCTTTTAATCAAAAAAAACAGTTCAACCTACTGCAATGCTTCTCAAATGAAAAGGTTCATTTAGGTAGTAAACTAGAGAAGAAAGGCAAAAGAGCATCTCTGATTTGTCTGAAGCAATATATGGATGTGGAATATTAAAAATCACTTAGCAGCAGCAGCAGCACTGACTCAGAACGGCACCAATTAAGATGGCAGTACACCGCAGTATGATGTAACTCCAATTTCTATAAACTTAGGTCTCCTTTCATTTTCATCCAGTATTAACAGTAGTCCTACATTAGATGTAGGCTGCTGCACACAGCCTGGGTAATAAGCAGGAAGAGTTGGAAGCCACAGCACAATTAGAAAAGTATGACCTAATTGCGATGCGGTGGGATAATTCACAGGGCTGGAGCATGACGACTGAGGACTATAAGCTTTTCAGAAGAGACAGGCAGGGAAAGAGGAGAAGGGGAGTTGCCCTCTGTGTTAAGAGGTGGTACAAAGAGCTGCATCTGAAAATCAGACATGATGAGGTTGAGAGCTTGTGGCTGAAGATCAGAGACTGGACCAATAAAGGACATCTTGGTTGGTTGAGTCTACTACAGACCGCCTGATCAGGGGGAGCCTGTGGATGAGGCTTTCTGGCTTCAACTGGAGGAATTTTCCCACTTGCAGGATGGGAGATTTCAACCGCCCAGACGTCTGCTGGGATAGCAACATGGGAGGCTGCAAGCGATCCCAAAGACTCCTGGAGTGTGTTGAGGATAACTTCCTGGTCCAGGTATTAAGACAAACCAACCAGAGGAGAAGCGTTTCTGGACCTGGTGCTCACCAAAGCAGAGGACCTCGTCAAACAGGTTAAGATTGGAGGCACCCTGGGCTGTAGTGACTATGCTCTGGTAGAGTTTGTAATCTTGAGGAGGATGGGCCTTTTCAGTGAAAAATTTCCTCCTAACCTCTTACGTAAATCCCCCCTCTTTCAGGTTATAGCCATTCCCTTTTGTCCTGTCACTATCTACTCATGTAAAAAACCATTCCCCCTCGTGATTGTAAGCTCCTTTCAGGTATTGGTAGGCTGCAATGAGGAGTCTCTGGAGCCTTCTCCAAGCTAAACAAGCCCAACACCCTCAACCTTTCCTCATAAGAGAGATGCCCCAGACATTTAATCATCTTTGTGGCCCAAACATCATTTCCATTTTTAAGAAAGGGAGGAAGGAGGACCTGGGGAACTACAGGCTGGTGAGCCTCACCTCTGTGCCTGGAAAGATCACGGAACAGATACTCCTGGAAGAGCTGTTAAGGCACACAAGGGACAAGGAGGTGATCCGAGACAGCCAGCACGGCTTCACCAAGGACAGATCATGCCTGACCAATTCAGTGGCCTTTTATGATGCAGTGATTGCATCAGTGAACAAAGGGAAGGTAACTGATGTCATCTACTCAGAATTCTGCAAGGCCTCAGACATGGTGCCGCACCACATCTTTATCTCTAAATTGGAGAAATATGAAGGCCGGACTATTAGGTGGATCAGAAATTGGTTGGATGGTCACAGCCAGAAGGCTGTGGTAAATGCCTCTATGTCCAGGTGGAGGCCAGTAGCAAACAGTGCTTCCCAGACACTGGGACTGAGTGTACCCTCACCAAGTTTGCTGTCAACACTAAGCTGAGTTGTGTGTTTGACACAATGGAAGGAAGAGATGTCATCCAAGGGACCTTGACAAACTCAAAAGGTGAGCTTATGTAAACCTAATGAGGTTCAACAAAGCAAAGTGAAAGGTGTTGCACTTGGGTCTGGGAAATCCCAGACACGTGTACAGAATGGGAGATGAACTCCTTGAGAGCAGTCCTATCTAGAAGGACTTGGGGGTCCTGGTGGATGAAAAACTTAACAGGAGCCAGCAGTGTGCTCTTGCAGCTTGGAAGGCCAACAGTATCCTGGGCTGCATCAGAAGAGGAATGGCCAACAGGGAGAGGGAGGTGATTGTCCCTCTCTGCTCTGCCCTCGTGAGGCCCCATTGGGAGTACTGCATCCAAGTCTGGGGCCCCCAGTACAGGGAAGATATGGAACTTTTGGAGTGCGTCCAAAGCAGGGTCATGAAGATGTTCAGAGGGCTGGAGCACCCCTCCTAAGAAGACAGGTTGAAGGAGCTTGGCTTGTTCAGTCTGGAGAAGATAAGGCTCCAGGGAGACGTCATGGCAGCCTTCGAATATTTAAAGGGAGATTATAAACAGGAAATCAACTTTTTACCTGATAGTGACAGGACAAGGGGAATGGTTTTAAACTAAAAGAGGGGAGATTTAGATTAGACATCAGGGGAAGTTTTTCACTGAGAGAGTGGTGATGTGCTGGAACAGGCTGCCCATGAGGCAACCTGGATGAGGCCCCAGGCAACCTAATCTAGTGCTTGATCTAGCAGTTGGCAACTCTGCCAGTGGCAGGGGCGTTGGAACTTGATGATCTTTGAGGTCCCTTCCAACCCAAGCCATTCTATGATTAGATCATAGAATCAAAGGGGTTGGAAGGGACCTCTGGAGATCATCGAGTCCAACCCCTCCTCTTCAGACACTCTTCAGGTCTTAAATAATTTTAGTAAGCTTTTTCTGATCTCTTACTAACACAAAACTCATTCTTGGCAAACAAGTAGTTTAGACTGGAATTCTCCATAGCAGTTGTTTGCAGCATGTCAGTTTGGTGTAGCGGCACTAATTCTATGGAGAATTATTTTGTGATGCAAGGGCATGTCTACTTCCTAACTCTGCAGCCCAGATCTACTCTTCCTTCCATTTAAATCACTGAGTTTTTGTTTGGTTGATTTTTTTATTTATTTATTTATATTTTTTACTAATGTGTGCACAAATCTGAAAACAAGATATTGAGACAAGCTGGAGTGTTAAGAAGGAAAGCATAATAATATTCTATTCAGTATATTCGGTTTTAATAAATGAATCAGCAAATTGCATTAGTTTCTGTAAGCTTTGTATAAGAAGCATGCTATTACTCTTGGTACTTGTAGAGAGATTGAAACAAAGAATTGTCAAGCAAGGATTCATTTTTTCTTCTTTCAAATGACTGCTGACATCTGTTTGAAATAAAAACTTCACACATGCATGAAGGTATTCAGATATTTTTCTTTTTTCAGTCTTCATCAATAAGATCAATTACCAAAAGAAAAGAGGGAAATATTCTTATTTATGCCCAAATAGACTAGACAGTTTGAATATTGGTATGATTACAGCTATATCTGGGTTTCTAACATCTGTTAAGAAGCCTGATACCCCATTCAGGATACTCTAACTGCACAAAGCCACTATTGCAATCATTTTATGATTATAGCATTCAGCGGTTATGCTGCCACAACTTGTGCTTTTATCTGCACCAAAAAAAAAAAAAAGCAATGAAATACTAAAAACTTCCATATGCACTACAGCCACATTTCCCACCTATACATAACAGACTTGTACAAGACCAAAGAAAAACGTTGTTCAAACCTAGTAATCCTGTTTCTAACAACTGGAAAGGAGAAGAATAAAAGTAGGGGAAAACAGACAAAGCCCAAAGCACAACTCAAGTCCCTAGTAACTGCTAAGTTAAAAAACTTCCTAAGCTGAACCTGTATCTTTTTTTTTTTTTTACATTTAATAAAGCTTACTAATCCCCCATATATTTGTCCAATCCTATCTAAACTGTATTTACACTGCTAGCATGTGCAATACCTACAGCACTGAATTCCATACCCCAACTATGCCTTGTGAAAAGGCACTTCTTTAAACTTGATACTTACTAGAAAATCATTAATAGTTATTTTCAAATCAACTTTCTCATGTCATTCATTATTTTATATACTCCTTTCATTTACAAGTTGAAGTTCTTATCTATTCAGTCCCTCCTTGCATCACCAAGCTCATTTTTCGATTGTTCCCTTTGAGAATACACAACCACAACTGCATTCACTATCCAAGATCCAAGGGCACCATGGACTTACCATGGCACAGTGATGCTTTCTGCTTTTTTTCTCTGGCCTTTTTTCAGTCATTTATAATAATCTAGCTGTCTTTCTGATTACAGCTGAGTGTAAAGCCACCATTTTCATAGCAAAACTATGCTAAAAGATAGCCAGAAGAGTTACAAGTAGTTTAGAGCCTGACATTGTATATGCATAATTGGAATGATTTTCCTTATGTGCATTGCTTGACATTTATCAGTATTGAATTGCATGTCATTATGTTATCCTTCCACTCAATATCTTGAAAACCTCCTGCAACTCTTCTGTCAGTTTTAGTTTTCACTGCTGCAAATAGTTTAGCAGTATCAGTCAGCTCCCCCACCTCACTATTCTTGCCCTTTTCTTGATTACTTATAAATAGCACATGTTGCAACATACGTCTTTGTGAAGCAATATTCTTAACATACCTAAATTTTTAAAAGTGACGTCTATTCTCTAGTTAGTAAATTTTAACTAGCTACCACGAGATAGGTAAGAGGGAAGGTTCACTGATGGATTTTAAGAGTCTTTGATACATGACTGCCAAAAACTTTTTGGAAATCCATTGATAGTATCCAAAATCAGAACATCACAGATTCCTGCAAGGAAAACTCTACTAGTGAGGCCTGAGCACCCAGAAAAAGCTGTGCTCACTTTTCTACTATATTTTATTCAGCCTCACAAATCAGATCTGTTGGAAGCAAAGCACAATTTTAACCGAAATTCTTCTGCAAAGTCTCTGCGTTACTTTATCCCTGGCAAGAGAAAGAGGCAAGCCATAGTTTCAGAGTAATTAAGTATTCAACTGCTACTGTGAGGAGGCTTGGAAGAGACAACTGTGATTGCAGTCTTTTTGTCTCCACTGCTCATACCATGTCAGACAAACAAGACCTGCACGCTAAACAGATGTTCCTATTTTATTAGAAACAAATAAACATTGCCTTAGTTTTTACTTAACCTCGCCAAAGAAAGTCCAAGCTCCACAAATATCCATGAAAGAACAGTTACAACTCTGCAAGGGCCCACAGTAGAAGGAAACAATATCCACATTTAGGGGAAGTCCCCTATGATCGTCAACAAGGATGAATTCAACAATTTGATGTATGCATGCAAGCAACGTTTATTCATGAGCTAGCATATAGGTAAGTTTATCTGTTATCACCTGCAACTTAGGGTATGCTTACATGGCAAGCCTCTTCTCAAGGCCACAGAACTTGCCTCAATATGGCTAGCATTA
Source organism: Penelope pileata (assembly GCA_013396635.1). Classification (NCBI taxonomy): domain Eukaryota; kingdom Metazoa; phylum Chordata; class Aves; order Galliformes; family Cracidae; genus Penelope; species Penelope pileata. The sequence goes on along the minus strand of WBMW01004296.1, from coordinate 250,136 downwards.
GCAGCCTAAAAGAAATCCTTCCCTTGCTTACAACTGAGTTTCAGAGCTCTTCAGATCCGTATTTATGGGCAAAGCCTTGACATTTGGTGTAACACTGGGTGGACTGAAAGACTAAGTAGGTAAAGTAGATAAGTAGTAGGTAAGTAGGTAAAGCCTGGTCCAGTGGTACTTTTTGAACCATGCTGTTCTCAGGTGAAAAAATCAGATCCAGGAATTAATTTACGTAAATTACATTTCTTATTTACATTCTAATAAATTACATTTCTTATTTTTCCCAGTATGCACGCTTAATTTACAACTACTGACAAATATCTTCTCCTAATCCAGAATTCAAAGAATGTAATAAAGCAGAAACTATTGGCTTCCAAAACCCTTTTTCCAGTCACACATAAGATCCACAACAATCAACACCACCTTGACGTTTATTCTCATTAATATTCTGCATACAAAGTTACTGATGAGAGTGACCATGGGATTAGGATCGTGCTGCCTTCAAATTTCTTAAAGCTTCTGCTGGAGGCACAGCATGATCCTCAATGTTTTTTATATTCCCAGTAATCTCTCAGAATGTAATAGAAACAATAATCTAATGCATGTTAGAATGAATTGGGAAAAGGATGACACTTCTGCAATTTTTGTTGAAAAGTCTTCAAAACTCCAGAATCTTCACTGAGATTTTTTTTTTCTTACTTCAGGGAAAAGACAGCTCTGATTGACTGACTCAATATGTCAATTAGCACAGAACTGGTTTCACACGCACAAGAAAAGTCTTGCGTCATGTGGGTTAGCTTAACGGACAGAAAGCCACATGGGGTGTATATTTTTAATCTACTTCAAAAGGGAATGTGATTGATGAAATGCTGGATAATATGTTCATATAGTCATGCCCTACACTGACAAAATTAAGGTGTCAGTGCTTAGATCAGAACAGCTTGTGGATGAAGAACAACACATTGATGCTGAATCAAGAAAAGACTTAAGATGAGCAGAGAAAAGCACTTGCTCGAGTTTCAATCCCCTGTGTTGTCATCTTTACTGAAAATAATAACTCTTACGTTGTCAGACAGGAGATTTCCATGTCATACTGCTTTTCCCTCGACTTCCCATCAAGCAACTCATCAGGCTCAAGGTGCTTTTATTTAGGCCTGATTTTTAAAAATAGGTTCTAAAACCATTACGAGGAGAGTCACTGATGACAACTTTTGCCTAAACTTTTGTGATTCAGGTAAAAGATTGTTCATGGGAGCTAGTTAGAGTATAGAAAGGACTCCCACAGGAACCAAGTGGCTGCTATCATGAATCTCACCACTGCTCAAAGTGCTCTGAATTACCATGGGTCTTTTTTCAGGAAAATAAATACATTTAACAGAGAAAAAGAAGAAAAATATAAATTATATAGCTGCCACAGAATTTTTTCCAGTTAATCATATCTAAACTGTTACCAAAATTTTAAAATATATATATTTATAACATTTACTATCCAATTTTTTTAAACAGTTTTCTATTTTAGGTACATGGAGAAAACAAACATCTGGACTTGTGTTGGTTTACAAAATCGTGGCTTATATTCCACTCCAGTCTATAGAGATTTTTTGTTTTGGCCTTCACAATAATATTTGAGTACAGAGTTTTGTCAAAACCTGCTGAGTCACACTTACTCAGCATTAGTTTCTGTCTTGTAAAAACTGAACACAATTACATTCAAAACAAAATGACTGCTCACTACTAGCTCTCCTTTGAACACTTTAAATTATTTTCCCTTGAGTTTACCATGCTTAGCAATATATAATCAGTCACGACAGAAATGAATCTCCTCAAAAACTTTCTTCAGACTGATGGTATTCAGAAATGTGATCATAAAAATCAATTTACTCAACCTTCTTTGTTCAAGGCACAAATAAAAAGGCAAATCAAACATGAAGTAAAACCTAGAGCGAGCAAAATTTTTTCTTCTCAAATTGGGAAAGAACCTGAAATGCTACTCTTAAATCGAAATTACACAACTTCAATTGCAGCTAAATTAAACCAGACCAGAACTGAAAACTTACTGGTTTTGCTTGTCAAAACAACCTCACTTTTTATTAAATTCATTAAATTTAAGAAAAAATGCATTTCATTTCTGATCAGAAATTTTAAAGCAATGTCACAGTTATAGTGAAAAATTTATCCTCTCAAGAAGGTTTTGGCTTCCCCCTGCCCCATACGTAAAACACTGCTTGTAACCAACTTTGTCTAAACAAGCAATCCAGGCTTCCAAGATCAACCTAAAATACACCTTTCTCTCCAGTAAAAGAGTTTCCTATTAACTGCTGTTATACTTAAATATTGATCTGGAACCTTGAACATGTCTTGCTTCAACTTTTTTAAAAGGCACCAAGATCCGCTGGGTGTTGGCATTTATATTCATAGATTCCAGTCATGCTCAGCGAGCAGCAATTAGAAGATATCCCTTGAGTAACAGCATTTCTAAAAATATTCTGTATGCATCATAGAAGATGAAGTACCACTTTCCTCTAAAGTAATGTAAGCTGTACATTCAAGTATAATTAGCACACTAGACTTCGTAAATAGTATTAAACTAATTACTGTTTGCACCAGTAGTGGCAGATGTGGTTAGAGATTATTAATTACAGTGGACAATTTCAAATTTAACATACTAAATTGAAGGCACTTTCTCCACTTTATTTTGTGTCTGGATGGCTATTTGCTGAGTGTCAGGAGGGCTCTTAAGCCAGGAGGAACTGTTATTTATGAAAATGAAGGAAGTATTAGGATTTATTTTCTCAAACAAAGAAAAAAAGTTGTTCATTTACAAGGATATAGTGATTTTAAAATTAATAAATTTCACTACAGACTTATTCTAAATCAGGAAACCTATTCTGCTGAAGTGGTATACATCATACATTCACAATCATTGGACAGACAGGAAGTTGTTATCTATATCCACATATTCTTCTTTGATCTGTTCAGATGGACTTTGAATAAATATCTAAAACTTCCAACATGTGATGAAGTAAACTGCTCCCCACAAATTTAGATACTTAAAACTCACCTATGGCTAGCCAAGTGTTGGTTACAAGACAGCGGGATGGTCATTCCATAGCTTCAATATAATGTTGTGCTGAATGTGGGGTTGGGAGCAGGGGGGTAAGGACAGGAAAGGGAGCTGTCTCCCTTAAACAGACCCCCGAAGTTTAAACAGCAGCCAAGAGAACATGCTGAAAGCAGGTACTGCAATTTCAGTAAATGTCGATAGACCTCCACAAAAAATGGTACACATTTCCATCAATACAAGTCACACTGATAACCCACAGGAATAAAACAATTATTTTTAAAAATTGGGGTGGTTCTAGAATGATGTCATAACACAGTGACTTACAGGCTGGCAGACATGTAGGCAAATATCAGTAGGTATTCATACCTTACCTACATTTAACTTTCTTTTATAGAACCACCTTTGCCATGTTAAATTAAACTATTCAGTTCTGTACTATTTGCCCTTTGACTGTTATTTTGTTAGATTTTTGTGGATAAGGACCATTTATTTGAATAATACTTTTCACAGGATGTGAGAATCAATGAAAATAAACATTACATTATTTGAATTCCAATTTATATTTTCAATTTTACTATTTTGACTTATTTAGGTTTTATTAGCCAAATATTCCATCAACAAGCACACCAAATAGGATTCAACATAAAAATAGTTTGTTTCTACAATCAACCATTCTTCTCTAGAGCAATCCCTGGGATTACTCATTCTTATCTATAGCATAACTTGCTAAAAACAAAGCCCATCTTGACATAAGTGCTATACTCAGTGTTCCCTTTAACCTAATTTCAGTACAGATACCTAAATTTCAATTTGAATTACATGCCACCCCAGTGAGAATGGTGGGTTATACTTTTGGTGAGAAGTCAGGCACAAAAATGTACTGGGACAAGCTACAATGATTTGATGGTGACTAAATCAAACCTTCTGACTTAATGTTTTGTTGACAGTAATTTCCCACCGTAATTCTTCTGGCTTCAAACAGCTTATCTCAAAGCTCAGAGTAATTAATTAAAACAAAATTTCTGAACAAAACGTATTTTTAGTATTATGTGAGTCTTACAGTACATGGATTTGGTAACTGTAATACGATCTTTAGTAAGCAAACAATTACACTTAAAGATTCAAAAACCACACACGACAACAACAAAAAAAAACAGATAACTGCTATAAACTGTTACTCTTCTTGATTTCAGTAGGAAGAGCATTTATGGAATGGGGTCTTCAACCCTCAAAGCTGGTCAAGCTATACTGAAAGTATAACAGCAAATTAAATGGGAATAAATTCATTAATATGTAGCAACACAGAATTTTTCACTAACATGTAGCTTATAATTTTAAGAGGTGCTATTCCTAAACCTTAAGCAAATATCCTCATTCTCTCCGTAACTTGTAAATGAGGTAACGCAAGTCTGAACACCTAAATTATTTGAAAAATAAATATTTTTTATAAACAATAAAGATTTTTTCTGTCAAAAGAACCACAATGCATTTCAAGTCATAATTCAAACAGCTTCTAAATCTTCAAAATATTTAATTTATCAATGGGATCCAGCCAATTACCCTGCAACTATTTAATTTGTAGCCAGACTTACAGTCAAGCGATGGATTGTCAACAAGACAGGATGCTGTGTTACTGCTTCAAATGTTGACAAAGTAGTCTTAATCAGTTCTTCAGATGCAGCTGGTCCTATTGGTAAAAATCATTACATTTCTTTAAAAAATGCAACTGCTGTAATGCCTACATGTAAAAGGGCAGTAATATCATAGGTTAACTTACCTATTGCTCCATCCAAGTTCGTTTCTCCTGAATCTATTGATCTGATAAAATTCTACAGAGGAAACATTTATTTAAAGATATGTCAGAAACAAAAATTAAGAAGCATAACCACTGAATAATTACAGTATGAAATTTAAAGGACTGTGTAAATACAGACTATTGATGGACCTACAATTAGGAATTCTCAGAATAATTTAGATATGAAAGACAAAGCATTCGTGATCTGGCTATTAAAAAACAATTTTGCAAGTCTTTAATGATGCTGGACACTTAAACATAGAGTACAGTAAGGATCATTACTTCGACTAATGTCAGGAATGACAGTATTTCCAGCTAAATAGGCAGTAATTAAATGTCTTACTTTATTGTTAACAGAAAACTGTACTTTCTAAAAAGCCTTTGAACTACCTCGGATATGGCTGTGTTAAAACAACCCACTAAAAAGACCAAAGACTCTCCTGGAAAACGTAATTTTCTGTTATTTGTACTTCTTTTTGATCTCCATGCCTTCTATGCACACTATGGATGCACTCACACACAGGAATACATACAAAAAGGCACAGCCTTCTTCTAAGCGTCACCTAAGTAACTCATCATTTTGAGGAACAGGAACAATGAAGCATGAACACTCTGAGATAAGTAAATATTGTACAAGTACATCCGCTATTCTCTTGCCTTTTAATCTTGATTTCACTCTTTTGCTTCCACTTTTATGCACAGCTGTTTATTTCACAGGGGATGCAAAAGATATGTTAATGACACTTGCTAGAGAAGAAAAAATTCCCAGACAAATCTGTGATATGTTTTGAAACACTTGTTTCATACTGCACTATCAATTACAACTTTGTTATTAAATATTAAATTGGCAGAAATGCCTACATGGGTTACTTTTCCTCTGTATGTGAGAGACATCTAAAGGTTTATTCTCTAATTAGATTCAGATAGAAGTTAATTGTATATTTCATAAATTAAAGGCATCTCAGAAGCAGTCATAAAAACAATCGCTTCAATAAAAAAGCACGTATTTTATCTTCCTGAACATTTGAAGAAAATTACCAGTCATAATTAATTTGTTTCAGGCAAATTATTTTGTTTGCTCATTTAAGACTGTTTCACATATAACGACAGCGTCAAGACCAATCTGGAAAAATCAACATAGTTGGTGCACAAATTGTTCTGGCTACTATTGCGTATTTCCTTAATTTTCTATTAGAAACTCAAAAAGAAGATGCACTTATACACCATCTGTTGTTTTTGAGCAATGGGGAGGAATAGTGTGTGTATCCCATGACAGGTGAGTGTGCCCCATGCATTCCGCTGGAGCCTACTATTAGCTGTGCCTTTGGGGCAGAGCAAGTCTTTGCCATGTCTTTCTATTTACAGCCGAAAACATGAAAGGACTGTCCCAGCTCCGTCTCAATTTCTTTTCACAGGAGTACAGAGAATTACAGTGATGATAGAAATAACTTCAAAGCAGCAAGAAAAAAGATATTTCTCAATGAACAACAGTTACAGGAAAATAACTACTTTTTTCCTTCCAGATAGTAAGCACGCAGCTTTCCACTCCTAATCATTTCTCATTGTAATGAATAAGATTTCAGAATAAATCAGGCGAAAAAAAAATGGAAGGACTGGCTTGCTCAAGACTTAGAAGCCTAAAATAAAGCACAGTACTTTGAGAAAGTACAAGCTGAAGATTGAATGTCCCTTTATGGATGTCAGTGGGAATGCTGGTAAACAAAAATTCCAGAGCAGACTGTTCCCTGGTAGAACGGATAGTTACTCTTTCAGAAGTAATTACATTAGTCATATCATAACACAGTTATACAAAATAGACTCTGATTTTATATTCATTTTTCAGTTACACTACTTCCCTGCACTATTTTATGCATAAATTGAAGTAGGTTCCTGAATTACCTAGTTTGAACAGAGATAGAAGGACAAGACACAGGAAATACTCAGTCAAGTAATTTTCTTCTCCTTGATCTGAGAGGAAAGCTGTGGTAACATAATTAGCCTAATTTCCTCAGTCAGTAGTTCAAGCAAGTTGGAGAAACATCAAAAGAAAACTTACATTGTACCAGGTCTGCTGCACCTATACTGTTGACAAAAGAATTTCACCTTCTGGAAGGTTGATCCAAACCCATTAATAAACCTACTTGCTATTTACAAGTGCCTCAAAGAGATAAAAGATTTTGTAATTCAGCGTCTACATTTTTTTCTCTTTATTCTAATGCACATTTTTCTACAAATATTTTCTCACTGACCAGGAGACCTAACTTAAACCCATATTTTCTTGGAATCAAAAGTCAAAGGAGAAAGAGAAGTGAATATGAATGGTAACTTCCAAACTTCCAGCTGTTTGTGGTGAAGCATTTCTTCTGCGTGCAGTTGTGGAAGTCAATACATAGTCGTCATTTATGAAGATGTGTACTTAAAAGTATTTGCTTAACTCTGATAGGCAACTTTAGAAATTGGCTTTTCCCTCACTCAGCAGAAACAAGCGCTTTATATATAGAAATTACATTGCAGTAGTACTACTTCATTTTAACTGTACTATCTTATGAGACAGTTAAAAGTTCATTTTCCATCACTAATGTCATAAATAGTTTATAGATGTTACGAGACTCATATCTCCGTAGCTTATAATACTCAGCTTTTCATCAACTAAATACAGTGTAAAAGAACTGGCAACTTTAATTTATGCCTCATTTCTAGTCATGGTTTCAGCAAAATTTCTAGAAATAATATTGTGTGCAATTCAGAGGCAAATCTACTGTAAAATAAAGCACACAGGAAATTCTCAATATATCAGACATAGAGTATTTCTATACTTGAACACAGGATAGCATATTTTTCCAACTCAAGAGATTACTACAGAAAACATTTTCTGGTAATACATGTAGCTTTCACTAGAACAGAAGAGAGTAGAACAGAACAGTTCTGTTGGAAGAGACCTACAAAGATCATTGAGCCCAGCTGCCTGCCCACTTCCAGGGTCACCAAAAGCTAAGGCATGTTACTGAGGGCATTGTCCAGCTGCCTCCTGAGCACTGACAGGCATGGGGCACCAGGCAACTCACTAGGAAGCCTGTTTCAGTGTCTGACCACCTTTATGGTGGAAAAATGCTTCCTGATGCCCAGTCTGAGCCTCCCCTGGCCCAGCTCTGTGCTATTCCCATCCTGCCATTGGTTCCCAGGAGCAGAGCCCAGCACCTCTCTCTGCTTCCCCTCCTCAGGGAGCTGCAGAGAGCAGTGAGGTCACCTCTCAGCTTCTTCTCCAGATCAGGCAACCCAGGTGCCCCCAACCTCTTCCCATAGGACATGCCTTCAAGCCCTGTCACCAGCTTTGTCACTCTCTTCTGGACACATTCAAGTACTTTAACATCCACCCTTCTTATACTGCGGAGCTGAGAACCACACACAATTATGCAAGGTGAGGCTGCACCAATGCTAAATACAGTGGGGGAATCACTTATTTTTGCCACCTGGCTATGCTGAGTTTAATGCAGCCCAAAATGCAGCTTGCCCTCTTGGCGGCCAGGGCACAGTGCTGCCTCATGCAGAGCCTGCTGTCACCAGCATCCCCAGGTCCCTTTCTGCTGAGCAACTCATCTCCCTATCTGTACCTGTGTCTGGCATTGCTCCATCCCAGGTGCAAAACCCAGCATTTCCCCCTGTTGAATTTCATGCCATTGATGATTGCTCAAAATCAAACCAAAAAATTGTATTCAGAATAAAGACGTCTCTCCAATTCATAAATCTAGCATAATTTCATTTCATTAAAATAATTCCCAAGATTTTATGCATATGTATTTTTTTGCAAGCAAGATTTAGTTTAGATGGTTATACTCACAAGTAAAGTCCCACAGTTGAAAAGAAACTCCTCTGTGACTATCCGGGGACGAAATACCTATTTGAATTAAGCAAAAGTTTAAAAAATTACAGTAACCGCACATCTTATGACCAGAGAAAGTAAAAGATGTTTCACAGTCACATTGAAAAAGGTAAAATATGCATTTGCTTATACCGTTAGAGTTGTCCTACAGTATGCAAAATAGGGTTTACATTTTTAATACCTCTACTTAGCTGAAATACTCATCAACATAATTACACATTAAGAAAAGATCTATTTGATGCCTGCTGATCCTAATCAGCAGAAGTTTGATTTCTGGAAATGGATAGAATTTGGAAAAAAAAATCTACCTGGGATGTCACGAGATGAAGCACTGCAGGCATCATGGGAAGGTACATCTTCAGCTGTTTGGCCTGAACTGTTGATGGGTGTTTGCGTCCAGAGACATTAGTTAAGGTATTGAGAATATCACCTACAGAAAACAACATTTCAGAGTGATCTAACGTAATTAGTTTACTAAACAGCAAGTGACATATAAAGTACTTCCATTCCAGTACCCTCTCTGCAACCCCATCTGCTTCCTTCTGATGAAAGTAGTGTTCATGTGAATGCATGATGATAAAATCAGGCTGATCCAATACTTTCATTTCCTAATTAGTTTTCAGCCAGGTCAATTTCCTGCTCCAGCTACGGAGATAGGTACAGAAATGCTACCTCTGTCAAACTGCTGAGGCTAGGAATATGATGCAGGAGTAGGAATGAAGGTGAAATTACCCCTCTCAGCAGGGTGGACTTATACTGGCTTTAGGTGACTACACGAACATGGAATTACGCTATTGAAATTCTATGGATGCAATTTACTTCCAATGAAATCAAAGGCACAGTTCTCATGACTTCCAGCTGACCAAGAGCTTCACAGTAAGACAAGGCCATAATGCATATTTTCCCTGCAGCAATAGTACTACCAGAAGAGAGAAACAAGAAACCTCCTCCACTTCCTAAAAAGCCCTCAACTAGCTGTGCATGCATACACACGGGTTTAACAACGATGTAAATTACCTAAGGCAAAAAAACTTCTCATGTTCTCATAGAAAGAGTTAACAGCGGGTCAGTGACAGAACGTAGTCCATAACAAAACACAGATACCACAATGAGGGAACAAAATTCTCAATTCAGTGGTGAAAATTGTACCTCAAACTTCAGAGGTGACGTGTAAAATCAAGGAAACATTATGCTCTACTTGTGTTACATTATTGTTTTAGCAATCCAAGACCACTTCTGCGTGGAATAAAGAACAGAAAAAGCAAGAGACAAGTCATGGTTCATATGCAAAGGAAGAAAATTCAGTCCTTTTAGTCTGAAAATATTTTAAGTCAAATCCTGTCTTGAAAAAACACTGCTTCTTTTCCCTAATGAGAGATCTACACAAAATTGTAAAAGGGAAATCACACAGATATTAAACAATTCAGTATTTTATACAATTTTCTTCCCAGAACAGGTCCTTCCTTTAAAAGTAAGCCACAGAGTTACTCATGCTGAAAAATAAAAATGTTTTTCTTCTGCTCCCCTGGAGTTCAATTTTCAACATAAGTAACTACATTAGGTTGTACTAATACTTAGCCCTAAAGATTTGGATCATTCTATAACATACTGCTCATCAAAGTGTTGCCTAAAACACTCCAAATACATAAAACAATGATTTGTTGTTTCACCAATGCATTTTTGTTTTGAATTACTAACAAAACTGTAATTCAACAGACATCTCTGCAGTTAAAAATAATCAATTGAACTCTCCACTCTCTATATTTTAAGGTCTATATAACAACCAGATTTGTTAATTTTGCACTTGATAGATACAGCTATTTTAATTCTTACTGTGATCTAAGCAATTTACATCTATCTCCTAGAAATAGGTTAAATATTATAAATAAAATAACTTTCTTACTTACAACAACTGAAAAAATTAAAATTTTTCCACAAGATTATCATTTTATTTCATTTATTTAAATGTATCTTTAATGGCAATTTCTATAATTTGTCAAACTACTCAGTTTATAGCTACATCTGGTGGAAGAAGATGGTATCAGTAAGAAGCTTAAAGAAATGCATATTAAAAACTAGCTAGGATTAATTCTAAATCAACAGTTAAACTGCTTTTAACTGTTCCACTTTACAGATCTTGTCGTTTTTCTTAGGAGCTCATAACTTTCACCTCCTCAAGCAGAACATGATCCTTCATTATACTTGCAACAATAAAAAGCAAAAGCCTTCTGACAGATATAGACAGATAACTTAATAAAAAAATCCAAAACACAAATCTAGATTGAAAAGGCAAACAAAGTGTAAAATTATGCTTGATATATCAATCAAACAATGCATTTATTTTGTACATCAGTACTAGAAAAAATAAAAAGCAAAAAAAAAAGCTGCTGTTAAAAGAAAAAAAAATCTGTTAAAGAAACACTTTTTCTTAAAGTAATTATAGTAACAATATATTTATAGCACTTTTCAGGTTCTGAGATGTCCAAATCCTACAATATACCCAATATGTAAACCTGATATTTAGTTAGAATCAGCTGTTTGCAACAAGGCAAAAAACTGCACTGTCATAGGAAGTTTCTGTTAAAATAGCAGCATGACCTTTGCAGTGCTCCCATTTCATTTTCAAAATTCTAGCAATAAGGTAAACGATGAAAAATAATGACCTATCATCTCACAGGAAAATAAATTTATGATTTTTTTTTTAAATAAATACAAGCCACACACAATCAGAGTTGGTTTTGCTTCGTTTCTCTTCTTGAAGACTCTCAGCATTCCTTCCTTGTCTTTCTGTTTACCTTTCCCACTCTGCTCCATGGGAGATCTCACCCATCAAAAGTTTTAATAAGCATTTTAATGCTGATGATTAGACTGGCCACACCAATCTCATATGTTCTCCTTCTTTCTTCCTTTCCCCACTTTCCTTTTCTCTATCCTTTCTCTGGAAATTTTCCAGAAATTTGCCAGAAGCAGATACTCAATATATAAGTTTTTAACATGCAGTCACGGATGTGCTCTGTTGCATCTCTCCTTGCTCTGTGCTTTATAAGGCAAGTTTGCTTTTAGGTTTTCCAATCATTGGAATATCTTTAGAACACTGATAAAACTTCTTGTACAATTGGGCCTCTTTCCTGACTGAGTTGAATCTTCCACTGAAGATTCCAATACAAAATATCTAACCATAACATATCTAAGAAACTTCATGAAGCTGATAACATGCAAAATTTATGTAATCACAAATTTTTCCACCAGCATATGTAAGGAGATATGTGTTTCTCAAGGGAGTAAGCAAAGGTAAGATTTGTTCAGTTAACCAACTCAATTTACCTAGAATTCCTGGCAGTTCCTGTACAATGTGATAGATGAGAAGATCCAGGCATTTTGACAGGTATTCATTGCCGCTTTGCTGCTCTTTTCCTGGTGTGGTCTTTCTGCTGTCTCTTTCAATATACATCACGAGTCTACATTTAAGCACGTGCACAACATTAGCTCTCATAACAACAAAAAAATGATAGCACATCTGAAAACTACTACTGAAGCAGGCATTTCTACTATCTATGGTTACAATCAAGAGAATGTATTACTGTTATCTCAATCATTTTATTGAAAATTTGGGTCTTCCCCTTCAAATAAATTTTCAGAAAAGATTCAGAAAAGACTACAGGAAAGCTGGGGAAGGACTTTTTACAAGGATAGGTAATAACAAGGGCAAGGGGTAACAGTTATATACTGGAAGAGGGTAGATTTAGACTAGATAGAAGGAGGAAATTCTTCACTGTGAGGGTGGTGAAAAACTGGAACAGGCTGCCCAGAGAAGTTGTGGATGCCCCCTCCCTGGAAGTATTCAAAGCCAGGCTGGGTGGGGCTTTGAGCAACCTGGTCTAGTGGGAGGTGTCCTTGCCCATGGCAGGAGGGGTGGAACAAGATGATCTCTAAAGTCCCTTCCAACCTGAACCGTTCTATGATTCTATGATTGTGTCAAGGAACAACAGGAAAAAAAAAATCTTAAGCTACTGTAAATGCAACTTCACTAATTTAAATGAAGATATGATACTAATATAAGGAATGAATCCATTAGTGAGAGAAATCCACTTTATTTTGAAACATATGACAAATATATGCATTATGAGCTAAGACCAAAGACAATCTTTTCCAACATGTAAGAATTCCAAGAGCCAGAATAATTTAAGCCATGTAACAAATGATTAATCTTTCAGTCAACAAAAATCATACAAAATTAGTCATAATACAGCCTACCCAAATGTTAGCATTACTGAGAATGGCTATAAAGAAAGAGATGAAAGTCTAACTAGCCTTATACCTTTACCTGTAAATCTGATGTTCCAGATTTCTAAAGACAAACCCAATGCTTCCATTCTAACTGACAAGTGCTGCATAATTATGCTGTTCTGCAGAATGACACTTTTCATAGTAAACTATGGTACCCAATTTATTAGCCATTGGCTATCTTACAAGAGATTGCTTTAATAATACACCTGTAACAGAACGCTTCCGGCAATATTTTAAAATGCTCATTTGAATAGACAGAAGGGCCAGATTTTCCTTTAGGGGCCTAATATTGACATCTTTGTTTCATACTCAAACTCCCAGGGGTTCTGGCACGCAGAACCATCAGTCACTGGTGAGTGAAACACATGCTCTGGATTTTAAGAATGTACATTAGTGTTATCCTTCTCCTTATGCGCTCTTATTTTAATCAATGCTCACCTTAATTAACCTGCCTCAGGCACATACAAAACAACTGAAGGACAAATCTTTATGCTAGCAGGTGTATATTTCCATCACAGAGATTATTTACTCAATGAAGCAAAAATCACACCAGAATGCATTTTGCAGGATCAGGCTTCTGAAGAATGCACAATTGCTAAGGAATACTACAACTCTCCTTATCCTTCCTGAACTGTGCTACAAAGATGAAGACAGAGAGAAATCAGAAGACCCATTCAATAACAACCTTTCCCAGCTGCAGTGGCCCACGTGAAACACATTCAGCTGCACTTCCCATGGACTATGGGGACATTTTCTATTTTTAATACAACTTCCAGAGATTGCAAGAAACTACAGTGGTTCTTCACTTGTGTTGTAGATGAGAACTACTTAAAAATCTGACTGTGCTTCAAATAAAATTTTCCATTCAAATGCATTAAGTTTTTTAATATATCAAAAAATAATGTTTCAAATTACAAAAGCAGAAAGAGCTTTAGCTTTTCCAAACAACTAAGTATTTTACATTAAAATTGTTTATGTAAATTCATGTTGTCTTTTCCTGTTGCCCTCTCCATCATGAAATTATCTTTCACAAGGATTTCCTAAAAATATGCAGAACTATTTTTTCCCTGATAGTGTTGTTCAAATAAATGCTGAGAAAGTTGTACAAATTCATATATAGCCAGGGAAGCATTAGTGTCTCTACTTTCCTTCACCAAATCCCTCAGTCATTTGTAGAACTTTATCAGTTCTTTCTGCCTCAGTAATCTCAGCATTCTGTCTAATGGGCAGAGTCAGGCCTATGGAAGTATTACATTTATTCAATTCATATAACCCACATTTGTCGTGCACCCAGCAATACATGAAAGAAATATGAAAGTGCTACTAAAATAAGTTACCCAACATGAGGAATGAACCACCATCTAAGAAGGGAAGTTTGATTTAAAAATGTTTTCTTCAAATATCTCTACTGCGTGACATGGCCATCAGTGAGCTTGTACACACACACACCAAAAAAAAAAAAAATTTTTTTTGAGAAAAACAGCAAAGTGTGTCAAAAAAGAGAGAACTGCAGAAAGTTAACCATTCTGTGTACTAGGGATGGAGATGGACAGCTACTGCTTAAGAACTGTTCCCTTGTAAATATGCCCACAGGAAAAAAGAGAATATTTAGTCAAAATACAGAAGATCAAGAAAAGAAATGTTAAGACATGGTCGTCAACTATGCAGAAGTCTGCACAAAGCAAGAGACTAAATTGCTGTTTGTGTTTTTTGTGCTTAACCTGTAGAATTGACATTTCAATGACCTAACAAGATTTTTTGAGTGTTAGGAATAGCTAACAATTAGAAATCTACCAATTTCCACAAAACGTTAGAAAAATATTTCTCAAGGATACCTTAATTGCAACAGACTTTGACCAGGATCAGAGGGACCAACTCTGCAACTCTCAAGGTCTCTTCAAGGACTGTTTTCTACAAATCATTCAGTGTTACTGTCATTTACCCTCACATCCTTAAAAGTCAACTTTACATATCTGTTCAGCTATAATTCTATCAGCTGAACGGGGAAAAAATGCATGTTGCTAGGATGACTTCTGACAGATGACTGAACCTAAAGCAGTCTCTAATTCACGGTCTTCTCCCTACAAGAGGTTTTTCAGAACACTATGTTCAGCAACCAACAGAGAGCCAAGAGATGAAAGCACACACAGAGGATGTACACAGTCCATTCACCCCGATAATTCAAGGACTCGATTCTAATAAAATTGAGTCCCTGCAATACCATAAAAGAATTAAGAGGATGCTTAACACACACATATTGTTTATTTTACAGAGCTGCAACAGTGGATGGCAGATCATGTTAGTTAGAAGGGCCCAAGGGTCCATCCCTATCTCCCCTTCATCCTTTTTTTTTTTTTTTTTAAGTTAAAAGCAAAGCTTGCTGGAGTTTTTTCTTCACATTTTCAACCCATGTAATTGTTCCCTCTTGCCTTCCCTTTCCATACTTTCCCACTTGACTAAGCAACCTTTCTGCGTTGCTACTTTCAACCTAGAGCTGCAAAGCTCTATCAAGGCTTACCATGTCTGAGTGAATTTCAGCTTCCTTAACCTTCTTTCTTACAATAAACTGCATGTTCTTCCTATTAGAATAGATTCCACATGTACACTGTGGATTGAGCTTGATCATGATGGTTTTACCATCTGCATCATGTCCTGTAACTGATGCATACCGAAAAATTGTCTTATATCGATTATTTTCTTGATAATCAGATTTTATAATCTGAAGCCATAAAAATCACATTACAGTCATTAGCAGCTAATGCTAAAGACGAGTCAGTAAATAGAAATTATGTGCATTTTACTTCATACTCCTCATATTTCTCAAACATTTTTATAAAAATGATTTGAAAATATCAAACATTTTCAATAGTTATCCAACTGAGTTCTCCCTGCTGTACTAGAAATCTTGAATTTATTGGTATTGTTTCCTCTTACACAGCTGGAGACATTTATCTAAAATATACTGTTGAATTCCTATTGAAACAAATTAAATAATATCCATTATCCCCGCTGGGCTTAATAAAAATCCCTGCAGAGTTCAGAACATTACAGAAGTAGCTACCCCACATAAAATAGCTCGTTTCTCCTCTCTCATCCTACTGTAATCATCTTATGCTCCAGATATAAGCTAAAGGTTTTAGTCTAGATCATCTGCCTTACTACTGCTCACTGAAGAGAAGTTATGAAGAAATGACAACAAATTAAGAATAGTAGTTTATCTGTTCAATAAAGCTGCTATAAGGCTCACCTACTGTTTTAGCTAATGTGCTACATAATGTCTTGGCTCCTACTCTGCTCTGTCTGGAGCATCACAAAACAGCAGCACAAAATTCACAACACACTTTAACAGCCCAAACTCACAACGCAACACATTTTCTTCAGAAAGGCTGCTCAGTGAAAAGCATTATAAATAAAATAAACTAAAAAAGAGAGAGAACTGTCAATAAAATGCATTGAAGTTCTTCTCCTTCACAAAATACCTTAGGGATAGATAAACAAATAGTAATCATCAGTACCAGACATCTGTGAGACATTCCTCCAAACACATAGCTCAGTCATATGTGCTAAAACAAGCACATAAATAGCAGATGTCATTAAAAATGCTTCCTGTTCAAAAAGTTGCTTAAAAGTCATCAGACATTCCACACTATCTAGAATATGCTACCTGATTAAGCATTTTTAGGAGAAGATGCACAACAGCAAATCTTGTAATCAATACTTATTCTCTACAGTCTATAAAAATTGGGATATCTACAGATATGTATGTGAATGGATGGGTATAAAATGACAGCACTGCAAAAGATGTCCTCTTATGATGGTTTCCTGGTATAAGTCACCTGCTCCTTCCAAATCCAGCCCTTTGACTCAAAATACACATCTTAATTATTTTCAAAAAGCAATATAAGACATAGGGAGATTATATCTGCTGTAAACAGTTCACAGCTACCCACAGGTCTCATTCTTTTTCACTTTCAGTTTAAAATCCACTTTATTCCAATCCCATAAAAAATGGCTCTACATTATATTTTGCTGCTATAAATGCTGAAGAAAATTTCTTCCATCTTACTTCTCCAATCACCCCAAAAACATGACAATTTATATTCTAACAAAGTCTCATTTCCTCTCATCTAGTACGGGAATACTGTCATACCAAAAATTCAGATAACTATTCTACTGTGAGTCAAATATAATTTAAGAGCTTTCATTTTTTGCAAAGTATTTTAAAACATAGGACCAAATAAAATATTTCACATAAAAGTCACAGGAATTCAGTGATCGTTATACAAATCACTTCAACAACACAGTCAAGAAACATCATTCTACTTCGAATGTGCCTGTATTGAAGACACCACAGACTGTACCACAACTGAAGATGAGCAGGGTACATGACAAACCTTTTCATTTTGCATTCCCATCACAGCAACAACTCACTGGTGCAGTACTTATTTTCCCCATCCAAAACATAAATCTGCTCCTTGCTAATGCTTACAAGGACCACAAGTTACTTTAAAAGATTCTCCCTATAAGCCAAAATGGCTTCCCCTTGTGAGTAATCATCACCTGATGACAGAAAACAGAACAGAGAACTCTTTTCTTGACATTCTTATAAACAAAAAGATTCATATTGCACAGAAAACGGTTCATTCCTAAAACACGGACGCAAAAATATAACACATTTAAAGTGATTTAGGTACAACTTTGAAAATAAGCATTGCATCTCTGATCATAAGTTTCATTATTACCTTACCTTGCTTGACAACTGAGTAGCAACATTTCCCTGCTGTTAATTAAAACTTGTAACAGGACCAGAAAGGCTTTTGCTCGTATGAAAGTTGAAGGACTTTCAAGTAAACGAATAATTGTAATCACAAATTCCTTGGTGGGAATAAACACAAAAACACGAATGTTACCTTATGGAAAATAACCGGTTACTTGCATTATATTTTATCACCGTATACATTTAAAATTTCCTAATTTTCATTTGCTTTCTGTATTAGTACAGCCCTTTTCATGTCATTCTCATAGCAAATAAAATCCACAAAACACAACTAAATAAGTTTTGTCCAAGATAGACAGGCCCAACGAAAAGCTGCTCTGTTCAACTTCTCACAAGCTGCAGCAAGAAAACACTATCTACCCTACTATGTCCAAAATTGACTACAAAGCATTAAAAAATATCTTAAGAATGAATATAAGATATTTGAACATATTTATCTTAAGACTGATGGATTCTCAGAACATATATATAATTTAGCACAAACAAGATAAAATGTTTACCTATTAATTCCCGTATATGTACGAAGATTAAACACCACCTTTGTTGGATATAATCATGTGTACATCAGACCATAAATGATACAACCAATGCTCCAAATAGATGGTAATGTTTCTGCCTTCTCTGTCTGTACTTATCTAAACTAGTTTGATTTTGGGTTCACGAACTGAAGAACACCTTTTCAAGGAACAACTCAAATTAGACTTGCAAATCAAGAGAAAGGATAAACCAAATGCAGTAAAGAACCTTTACTTTCCTAATCCATGGATCATTCTCCATTCTTACGATAAAGTCAATTTATAAAATCCTAAGATCCTTGCTAAATACTTCTCTCTTGCAAAAATAAATCCAAATCATTTAAAAAAGTTTAATGAGAAAAAGAATGAATACCAAAGCACAAAATACTTTCCTTCAAAAGTTAAGCAATAACTAGTTGAGTGGATTCTGACATCATAGCTTTTTTTCCTTTTCTCTCTCTACTTTTCCCCTGTATATTGGAAGGATTTTCCTTCTAGTTTCCGGAATGCAAACTGACATGTGAAGAGGTGTGAGTACTGTCTCAACTTTCAAAAGAATAAAGATGAGAATCAGTGGCAGGAAGAAAGAGGAGCTCTCATATCGTCAGGAACAGCATTAGGTGTTACGAATTCTAAAAGATGAGGATCATTTATGTCTTATCCAACAGTATGTTACAACTCCTGAAGTACTGGAGAGGAAGAAAGAATATCATTTGGAGGATCTCTGAGGAATTCATCCTGATGATATTCCCATGATATTCATCTCTGAAGAATACAAATAGCTGCTACTGATCTATACTCTCCTTCTTGGTAGGAAGACCATTTGGGCTATGTAGAAACGAAATCTCCAAAGATGTCCTTGCTAGCAGCAGCCATGATGTTAGTGGATCAGCTCTTGAGCAGAATGCCTTATTCTGAAAACACAAACCTTACCTCTAACCTGTCTCTCAGATTCAGAATTAAAAACTGACTCTACTAAAAATTGAGTCAGAATTTAAAAACTGAGTCCAAGAAGATGCGAAAGTACCAATGGCCTCATCACCAGAAACTACCTTCCAACAACATCTACATTTGAGCTGGATTCTCAAGAGCGATACCACAGAACAAAGCAGCCACCCAGCATATACCTGCACATACGTATACCTGCAGAGTTTTAAATCCTGCTATGATGCACATTTAATACGCTAAGTGTTATTCAAACTCCCCCTTTTTCTGACAGAATAACTGAAAGGAAACTTCATCCTCATAAAACTGAAAGTCAACACCAAATCTCATTTATTAGAGACAGACTACAACAATTAACTATACCTCATTACAGAGGTTGTAAGAAAATAAAGAACAGCAGTGTAAAAGCCAGCCAACAAGCCACTGGATTTTACTTTGACACCACTTCAACATTGTCTTCAAAAGTCATCAACATAAAGTACAGAAATCCCAGAAGAACAAGCTATTAATTATTCTACTAATGTTATCTTGTATTTCTGAAATTTACTTCACAAATGGAAACAATTCTTCAATCTCATGGTTGATGAGCCTAAACTGCATAAAGTTTTATACTTTAAACACTTCAAGAGCTCGTGGAGCAGGACTTGCAGCTCCTCTATTCTGAACCTGCAGGAATAAATTTATTAAAATCATAAACAAATGATAAGCAAAGGTTGAAATTTTGGTGGTGAGTGGATTATATATTTTTTTTTATTCTTTTGTTAAGAAATGACATAGAACAACCACAAAAAAGTTCTTACAATAATAAACTCTGTAAAGCCTCAGGCTCAAAATAAGAGTATGTATAATACAACACTGCCTGCTAACACAAATGGACCCGACAGACCAAGCACTGGGGCAACATAACTCAAACACATGCATCAACAAGACAAAACACAGCTGAAGTTTCAGTCCTCATGCTTTGGAAAGCAAGAACATTCCACTATTACTTGTAGGGGTTACCATGGGTTAAGACAACACTGTCAATTAAAATCAGTTACATTAAACTTATCTGAGAATGCTCTAATTATCTGGCTTAAGAAACAAATGTGATATTTTGTAATTTGCTTTTTTGACTGGTCTGAGGGCTGCCAAACAGCAACAATTTACCCAAAGAAAATCTGCAGCATATCTTTGCCAACCTGCAGAACTCAATAAATCAGAAAAGCCAACAATTGCTGAAATACTTATACATTAATTATTAATTGTTTCACTGTTAGATTGTTCTTTCCTAGCCCACAACTGTTTGAGGTATCCATGGAGACTCTGCAGGATAAGGACACTCTTTTCATTACAAGTGAGCCATTCTACTGCAAAAAGATCGTAATTTTATATTGGATATTCTTAGTAATATTGCAAAGCAAATTTAAAATAAATCACGAAAAGCAATTAAGTTTTTTCACTGGTTACACAAGGGGAAAACAGACCATTATTTCACCACACA
This sequence comes from Penelope pileata, assembly GCA_013396635.1. Lineage (NCBI taxonomy): Eukaryota > Metazoa > Chordata > Aves > Galliformes > Cracidae > Penelope > Penelope pileata. The sequence goes on along the minus strand of WBMW01004296.1, from coordinate 229,399 downwards.
AAAACTCTGAAGTTGCTATAGCAAGTATTTGCTGGTTTCTCGAGTACTTTCAAATTTGCTTCCTCTGAATTGCAAATATCTCCATAATATTAATAAAAATAAATTTGGAGTTAGAAATCCTTTTGCAAAGCCTGTGTCTGTTGGTTTTCACCATTTCATGTCCTGAAGTGTTATTCAGCAGAATCAGGAAAAAAAGATCCCCTGATCTTGAGGACTCAAGCTGCTGAGCCATGGGGTACGATTTACACAAGGGGTGGCTGGTGTCATCAGCATTCACAGTGGAGAACGGCCACACAAAAACAGAGATGGTAGCTGACTCGTGCCTATTGGTCCAAACAGCATGCAAACATGCTGGCCATGGAGGTGGATCCAACATGCAGGCTTGTGACTTTCTAGCAGAAGCAGGTCTGTCAGGTTTGTGCAGACTTACCAAAATGTCAATTGTTTTTCACTCATTCAAAGGTGATACTTGACAGCCAGATGAAAGTAATTTTCCTCTTTATCTACTGCAAAAGTTTGTTAAAGATGTTTGATTCTGAGTTTTCCGCACTTTATTTAAAAAAAATCATTTCGGATTTTGTTGTTGTTTCATTTTGTTTTCAAAATATGAAACTAAAATAGAAGATCTCTGTATCAGAGAGGGACAAAAAAACCCTTGTTAGCTACTGTAGTCCTGTAAAGATTTATATTAGCATAGATGACCACAGAATGGCATTAGTCCTTTTTATTCTTCCAGCATTTATTTTACAAAATAAAAAAAAATTTATTCCTGCTCTTGAAGGGAGTCAAAAACAAGGGCAGGCTTAAGTCTTGCAAGCTAAGGGAGTTTCCAGATAACATACACTACGTTAAATGACTTCCATCTTGAATTTGTATCTTTAAACATCTTCTAATATATTGGTTTTCAGTTCTATTAAAAATTACCTTCTGTATAACATTAAGGTCCTTCTGCCTCAAGCTACAGTACACAAGAATTCTATGAAAGACAAAATATTTGGGAGATTGACTAGCCATTTGCTTTTTCTTTTCCTCTTCTTTCATTAGGATGGACACGTGTGTCATACAGAACATTGAAAAGTGCATGGATTATTAAACTCAGCTTTTAGTGATAAAATATTACTAGTAATGTGACAGTGCCTGGCAGCCCAATCTGGGAGCAAGATTATATTTTTAGACCCAGCTCAGCAACAATGGAAATCTGTTTTCTGCTTCAAAAATCCTACAACCCAGTTTGAGGAAGCAAACCAGGTAGACTAGCTGTCAGCATTTTACAATCCAGTTTTTAAAGCAGTTTTTTTTCAGTTACAGCTTTGGGTACACAAAGTTTCTGTAACAGGTTGGAGAATTTTGGAGTTGAATATCTTTACACCCATCAAAAAACAAAGATAGTTAAGAACCGCCATATCAGAAAGGCAGTCCTAGCCATGTAAGTCATATAAACCAGAAATTCTTCACAGAAACCATCATGGTGTAACCATATGCTTGTTACACATTAAATATTTTCTCCCAATGTTCAAGTGAATGCTCTTTGAACACACTTCTCTGAATAGGTCACCAACTCACAATAAGTCACACTTTGAAACTGTGACATCACAGAAGAATTTGCCACCTGTTGGCACTGTTCTAAGTGGAATCTGTGGAAAGCTTAAGGCCAGCTGACAGGCATTTACACAGAGCACACTGACAACTCTGACATGAAACTAAATGACTTTTAGGAAGAGAATTTCAGGCTGCAAGACAAGGTGAGTGGAAGATGGTATATATTTTTTTCATTTAAATATTATTGTTAAAGCAATATCTTTAGAAATCAAATGAAAGTGTTCCAAGTAAATGCTAAGAGGGCTGGAGCACCTCTCTTAGAGAGACAGGCTGAGAGAGCTGGGCTTGTTCAGTCTGGAGAAGAGAAGGCTCTGGGGAGACCTCATTGCAGCCTTCCAGTACCTAAAGTGGTCTACAGGAAAGTTGGGGAGGGACTCTTTATCAGGCATTGTAGTGACAGGACAAGGAGTAATGACTTTAAGCAGAAGAAGGGTAGATTTAGGTAAGAGCTAAGGAAGAAATTCATCCCTATGAGAGTGGTGAAGCATTGGACCAGGCTACCCGGAGAAGCTGTGGATGCCCCATTCCCAGCAGAGTTCAAGGCCAGGTTGGATGGGGCCCTGGATCACCTGGTCTAGTGGGTGGCAACCCTGGCCAAGCAAGGGGCTTGGAACAAGATGATCTTTAAGGTCCCTTCAAATCCAAACCATTCTACGATTCTATATCTTCCAGAAGTTATATTAGACAGACATGAGAACTAGTAGCTTTATTCAGTGACACGAAAAGAAAATAGTAAGTCATTAAAATACTAATTTCTGCAAGACATTTCACTTACAAATCGGTCAAAGTTCTTTAGGGAGAGAATAAAGTGCAGCTTTAGATTCATTCACGACTCTCACTTCGCCTTTTAAACATCTAAGAGTGCAACACCAAAGTAGTTATCCTCATGTATTTCTTAATGTTTCTCCTTAGGACCATTACCAGTTGCGGTCATGCTAGAGTTTTCTAAATTGATTGAATTCTAGCTGCAGCAGCAATTTAAATACCCACTAGTATGAGCTCTTAAGGATCTTAGATCCCTGAGAGTGGCCCAGCTGAGAAAGACCTGGGGGTCCTGGTGGACGATACACTGAATATGAGCCAGCGGTGTACTCTTGCAGCTCAAAAGGCCAACAGTATCCTGGGCTCCATCAGGAGAGGGGTGGCCAGCAGGGACAGGGAGGTGATTGTCCCTCTCTACTCTGCCCTTGTGAGGCCCCATCTGGAGTACTGTGTCCAGGCCTGGGGCCCCCAATACAGGAAAGACATGGAACNATCTGGAGTTTGGTGGCCCTGCCTGTGGCAGGGGAGTTGGAACCTGATGATCCTTGGGGTCCCTTCCAACCCAGGCCATTCTATGACTCCATGGTTCTATGATCTGAGAATAAGAAACATTATACATCTCACTATTTATATTTTCAACAAATAAAAATATAGAAATAACATACATAGCCTATATTACATAAACAAGTGGTAATTTTCTGTAAGTAACAACTTCTGAAGGACATTATTGAGCCTTTAAAATGTTTTTCTCTAATAAGACGTTAAATTCACAGTTCCTAGCTTTGAGAAAATTGAGAGATCTGTTTCTAATTTTCTGCTATTCAGATACTTAACTGTCACTGAGCTAAACATTTTGAAAACACAAAAGCACTACCAGAAGCAACTTTAACTTTCCATTAGTGAAATTCCATGCCATTGAATACTGTTAATCTGAAATCAAACCTTTTCTTGCATCAGCCTCTGGAGATGAATCCCACATGACAATGTTGCAGAAAACATGGTGAGCATGTACTGCTGAATTCTGCATATTCCAGTTGCCAAGGAATTTAGTACAGCTGTTGATCCAACCTTTTCAATGACATTCTGGAAAGCACTGGGTGAACAACGAGTAATTCTGCATAAAGCCTACAAAAGTGAAACAGACATTTTTATTTAGTGGGATTTAATAGGATTTTTAATAAAGAATTCACACAGTTTCAGTCATAAGATAAACATTATGGAAAGGGCTACTGTTTTTTGTTTGCTTGCTTATGAGACCTAGAATTCTTCTAAATGTATTGCTCTACAACCCATGCAGCCGAAATTGATATCTTTGGTACACAACATCAACATCACGCAAAGACATATTACTCTCTCCCTCCAGAGGATGACAATGATTAGCAGTACAGTCCATGCTTAGGACTTCTACCAATACAGAATGTAGGCAGTATCAGATAACACTGCTAGAAAGGAGCACAGGTAGCAGAAAATAAAGAGATGGCACACACCACAGACACCCTGGTCACCCATTAGAGATCTTTCTTCTACCTCTCTGCTGGTGGGCACTCTCTATCCATAATCTGATACAGCGTATATTATCTGAAGGTCATCCAAAAACATGTTGCACTTTGCCTCAGTCTACCTACTTTAGATCTAACTATTTGTTAAGGAACACTGTTTAGTAGAGCAAACATCAAATTCCTTTACCAAATGGCAAATTTGGTAAATCTGTTCAGTGTACACTATTTAGCTATTTTGTAACAAAAATTATCAAGCGACCTCCAGGGTAGATTAGTCTTCAAGTCAATATAGCTTTTACCTTTTCATCCTTCAAGACACTGTAACTGCTTTTGCTGTATCCAGATAAAGAAAATACAACTTTTCAGACCCTTAAAACAGAGTTTTGCTTTCTTTGGCCTGAATGTAGTGTTAGGTAGGAAAACACGTTAATTATTTGATTCATGTGAAAATCTGAATTGGTTTCAGAGAAAGGCAACATTCTTCTGTGAAAAGTAGTCAATACTACCAATTCCTTGCTCTCTCCTAACCAGCTATATTTAGAAATTTCTTACTCAGTGCCCATTCGGTAGTGAGCTCCCATTTAGGAGGAGGGAAAAAAAAAAAAAAAAGGAACAAAACAGGTAACAAATCTAAAACACATGTTTTTAAACAGACATTTTATTGATGCCGTTCATCTTCTTAATACCTACTCCTCCTTGTCCTTTTTGGTCCTGGAACCATATTGATTGATTGCATCTTTTTCCTTTTCTTATAACATAGGCAGTCATCTCAGTTTCTTAGTAGGGCACCATTTATTTCCCCAAGGATACAATTTGGACCTTCATCTCTAGTCTGAGTTCTCAAAATAAGCAGGCACAAAGCATATACAATCACTAAATGTATCCTCAAGGCTCATGTTACCATGAATTGTTGAGACCTAGGGACAGACTGTGTCAAAGTGACAGGAGCAAAGTTGTACCAACATGGTGTATGCAGTCACCACTGTCTTAGCTCCCTGCCACAGACCTAGTCAAAAAAGGGTAACAAGCCATGAGGCCATCAGATCACCTCCAGACAAACCCTGTAGAGAGACATGACTGTCTCCCAGGACTGTATTGCAGCTTCAGAGATAGCAGGAAAGCTTCAGCTCACCAATAGCAAAGGGAGGAAACTTTAAACTCGTATGTCACTGAGTGCTCTGTTGAATGATTGAAATGAACACTTCAGCAGAAAAGCAAATTGAGCTCAATGGGGAATAGAAGACAAATTCTCGTGAGTCACTTACATAGATGGAAATAGGTGTAAAAGGCCATGAGTAAGGATCTGAAAATGATGACAATAGGTAAGAGTAGGGGAGACCTAACATCGTCCTCTCTCAGAAACAGCCTTCGAACAAGAAATGATCAACAGTGAGAGAAAGGCATTGGCAGAGCCTCCTCTCCTAGAATGAACTTCTCCATCCTTGGTCTCCACACAGCTGCTGGAGTTTTGTTTCTCAGCAGCCCCAGCCCAAACACTATTTGTGCCTTACCCATTGCTTCCTGGTCTTATATGCTACATGGTAATCGGTTACCATTCACCCTTTCTGGATGCACTCCATGGGTCTCAAGTTTGAGAACGAGTGCTTTAATGCATCTGATAAGATGCATAAGCCTCTGAAAGAAACTATTCATCATCAATTATTTAAGAATAAAAAAAAAGAAACCAAACTACTGTGTTAAGCTCTCCCTACTTTTTTCCATGTAAGTGGCTTAATGTTTCAAGGAGTGATTTCTCCAGCAGAAGATATTTCTTAAAAATAAAATTAATAATTATTTTTAAACCATGAGGATATAACTTTCAATATACTAGAAAGAAAAAACTCTTCTTGCTGCTGAGCTTGTCAGAATGTCGTTTTGGCATCTTACTGCATTATTTCTGCTCTGAGTCTAGCAAAACAATAAAAGATATAATTTTCCTATTATATTTACCTGAGGTGAGCAAAAATACTGAGACACAATCCCCATTTGCCACCTCTGATAGGCAGGACAACACAAAGTGTAATTTCCTGACTCCAGAGGCTGAGAACTGAAAATCTTCCTGATATATTTTTGTTGCTGATTGAAATAATCATAAGTAAAATTCCATAGTGCCCTACTGCTGATACACTTTGTAGACAATGTGCTAGCTCTAGGTAAAAATATAGCACACGTATTTCTTAAAAGAAACATATTTTTATATGGGAATATACATGTCAGCCAGGAACACATTCTTCAGGATACATTTAAACAAGACAGGAAAGATAGCATCATAAAACATAATAGGACACTGTTTATCTCAATGTACATGGTTATGCAGAATAAAAAATGTTTACATATCTACAGCAACAATATGTTACAATGATATTTAATGAATGTAGAAAATCTATGGTACAATACAACCTAAGAATATATTAGTATGCTACTTAGAAAAAATAGTACGTTACTTAAATCTCTATAAACTTCAACTGAGAAAACATCTACCTGTTCTAGATTTCAATATTATTTGGTTATCTGGGTGTTTTCCAAAGTTAAGATTATATGCCCAAACACCTCAACAGCATTAATACGTAGGCAGGATTTATATCAGGTCTTGAGTAATAAATGCAGTAAATGTAAGTACAACCTCTTGTTCCTTTGGTGTCTAACTACAAAGCAGCAAAAGGATTAGAGGACCATCTTAGTATATTTTACTTTAGAAACTTGCTGGTCCAGTTCACTTCATATGCAATACATAATAATTACACTTCAAACCTTCAGTAAAGGGCACAATTCCCAAACAAATGGAGGGGAAAATCCAGGAACAACTTTAGACAAAAAGCACACTTGTGTGAAATGACTGGCATGGAAGGAAGAGATGGAATTTGCTACATAGATAGTAGCAATTTCCATCAAGACAAGAAAAACAGGAAACAGGGCAGCTGGATCTATGATGTAGAAGACTGAATGTCTCATACTCTAACAGTCCCCCTCTACCTGCTGTTTTCGTTCAAAGCTTGCCAATATAGTGATCTGTAGCAAGCCCTACGTCCAGCATGACTACCCAAGGAAAAGGCATGATCTACAGCAAAACTGTGCCTTCACAGGAAAAAAATATATATATATGTTGGAAACAGGGTTGGGATTTTTTGCTTATGTTCTCCGTATGTACATTTATACTGCTGATTTGCACATATTCAAGCACAAGATATTTAGGGAATTTTTGCCTCAGCAGAACTCAGTGTGCACACACAACTTGGCCTGACACTAAAGCATGTACGTCTAAGGAACCTGGGCTTCCCAGACAAAAATTAGTAGAAAGAAAACTTAACAAATCATCCGAGTTCCTTTAGGGAATCCTAGTAACTGCAGCCATCATGACCTTAAAAATACAGCTTGGTACTAACATATGCCACCTACAAGATGGCATGGCAGAGTAGCTCTTAAGGACAAACAGGTTTTCAAAATTATGTTTTTGATTTTACATTAGAAGTAGAAAAATAAAAATTAAAAAAATATATATCAAGGGGTTAGAGCTTGGCAAAAATGACAAAATCACTGTAAGACTAACGAGTGCCAATCCAAGAGTGTCAGATGATTCAGTTTAGTAGTACAATACAAACATAGTAACTTACAGGCCTCTGTAACATATATTTTGCTAAATAAAATCCTCTGTTCTAAAAGGTCAACATATTTTCCCTGTGTTTGAGCAGTTTATTTCCCATACAAGTGTTTGTCAAAAATGCATGTTGAGGTCAATATTTAATAAACACATATTAATAAACACATACTTAATTAACATATTTTCTAACAAATTTAATTTTTTCCAACATTTATTTCTTCAGCCACGCTTAGAATACACTTTTTATTCTCTCTCATTTATTACCTCACTACTAGATGTGTCTAAGTGCATACTACTACAGCAGCAACTTTACCATTTTCCATCTGGGAAGCCAAGAGAAACTCATTAGTGAGCCTGAGCACTACTCAGGAGATCAGCATCCAGTTATCACACTTGATTTAGAACAGGCCAAATTACTGTTCAGTCCTGAAATATTACCTGTATTGGTGGCTACAGCTTTTGTTTTGTAAACAAGAGACATGAGTAAACTCACAGCCCAGATAAATATTGTCTGCCTTACAAATATTTTTGTTCCATACCTTTTGTTTGCATGTCATAGCTCTTTGCTTGTTGTACTGTCACCCTATATTAACTTTTAAATTCTTCAGGGCAAAGACTAACCTCAACAATTGTACAGAAAGTAACAGGATGATTTCAAATATGTCTTCTAAGCAAGTATGTGATAAACTGAATAAGCACTTCTCAAGTAAAACATATCACCAAAAAAAAATAAATAAATAATTTTGCAAGAATTTCTTGATTCCTTGAAAAATTAAACTTTTCAAACACGAGTCATGAGCACTCGTGAAGGAAACACATGCAAGAAAATTATGAATTGCAAGGACTTTTCACACATTTGTTTTCAACACAGGTAGATATATTAGGTTTTGATTGCAGGGTACGTCAGGGAATGTAGAACAACATGAAAAAGGGCAGCGTTCTCTTTATAAGATACTGCCACAAAGAGGAATAAAAACATGAATCAAAATGCTGTAAGCCAACTAACTGACACATCTCCCTGACTCACCTTTTAGCCCTTTCGGGCAGGCTGTATTGGTCTATTTTTACACTAAGTAACAGTTAAAAAAAAAAAACAACAAAAAAACACATATTCAAACTGGACAGTAATAAGTGCACTTATCAGTTGCTTGTAAGTGCATTTCAATATAACATGAAATACACATACACACAGAAGGCAAGCTCAAAAACACTTCCATTTCAATACAAATTATGTTTCAGAATAAAACCCAAAAGATTTCTATATCATTAAAGGAAATTTCTTACCGAAACAGCAGTTATTTTCAAAGAATCTACTGTAGAATGTGTGAAAAGGTACCATAAGACAGGTCCAATTTCTCCTGTAATAAATCCTTGTGCATGGCAGGAGAGAGTAGTGCAAACATTTTCAATGATCTTTGCTGCCAAATGGTTCACTATTCGGTCTTCCTATAGGAACAAGGGGAAAAGAAAACTTATATGCAAATATTTGTAATGTTTCTGACTTGTTTTTATACTAATTGCTATGTCCATGTCTTATTCAATGTGTATTGTCTTAGCATGGCTTCTTTGTTTGATATTTGGCAAAGTCATTTAACAGGAAACCTCAACTTGTGACAACAATGCATTTACAAATTCTACATCCCCCACTTTCTCTTCTATATATACATACAAAAGACAATACAAGTCTTTCAACAATGCACTCCTGAGTTCAACAAGAGTGAATTTTAATATGAGAAGGATAACCAATTTAATTTGTCAAGGCTACCTCATAGCCTGGTTTCACAAATAATTCATCATAATATGTAATGGTTTTCTTTCTTGCACTCATCTCCACATTATCCTACTACTCTTCAGAATTCTGACATTTATCTTCACCATCAGACTCACCAACAACTGTGAACAATGACAATGATACCTTACATAAAGTGGCACAAAAGACATACAGAAATGGCGAACAGACACTACATGAAAAATATATTCAATACTCATTCCTCCTCTTCCAGAGAGATATTCTAAAATATAGACTCTGATGTAGAAATGTTTGGAAACTCCAGTATAATGTTAAAAACAGGTTTTATTCATAATTTTCGTTCAAATCCTTTGTATTCTCCCAAAGAACTACAGCTCTACCCAAAACATTTAAAAGAAATGCCAAAGCCAATTCCCTCCTAAACCAGTTATGCTCCACTGTAAAACTAACATACAAGCTCCTCCTTCTGACTTACAGCCATGAAAGCAAAGCAGATTTAGCCTCCTCTGCTTTTACAGTTTTCATAGCTGCAATATACTGAATTAACTCAGTCTATTAAGTACCTAAATACATACACACGTTTACCAAAATTATTCTCAAAACTTTTTTTTATATAACGTTTATTTAAAATAACTTTCTGTGTATTAAACTTATGAACTTTTCTTTTTTCTACTGTTAAGGTAAAAAAAAATACACAGATTTATCAGATTAACTGTATGTATTTAAAACCAATTCCATAACTGAAATGTTAATAGACAAGTTAAATGTCTCTTACATACATACTAAACGATTACTACAAATACTAATTGAAGATGCTCCACGGCTATTTTGTGTAGGTTCCCACAATTAACATGTGTAGTACACAGTCCTGCTTCTTTGGCTTGAATAAGGTCATGCATGGTCATAATGCTCTAAAAGCTCAATGAGGCTTTCACAATAATTCCATTTGCTGCCACCTCAGATTGTCTATCTTCACTCCCCTGAGATCTATTTCTGAGCACTGCCGAAGCAACTAAGACTTGCACCTTCTGCTCAATTAGCTCTTGGCAAGGGAAGCCTGACCTAAACTAATATTTGACCTCATAACTAAAGAACTCATCCTGTCAAGTTATCAGGACACAAGCTATGTTAGTAGGAAAAGGATCTTCAAAGTACAAATCAAGAGGTTCATTGTAACAGTTACTTTTGTCAGTACCACGAACTGCATCAAATCTAAATACATAAGTGGAATTGTATCAAAAAGAAGCAGGTACTCCACTTTCAATGTTGTAGTTTTGTATTTAGTTCTACAAATTGCGCTTAAAGACAGAGCTTCTAATTTTCAGTCATGCTGAAGACTTGCAGATGTGTCTGTTTTTTTCAGTTAGCCATGGAAGTTTAGCAAAAAGGAGCCCCCAGTAAGAAAGCAAATACCAACATGGTAAATAGATACTAAACATATTTTATGACTTTTTTCCATATTATACAATGTATAGTGAAACATACTACAGTATAAGTGAAACACTGATAAAGAAACATTGAAAAAGCTGACTGAAGAATTCAGGAAGTAATGCTGTACTCCACCACTTTTCTAAATCAACTTCTATATAGTTCTTCCTTTAATCTAAGAAGTCAAAGAGAATAAAAAGAAACTGCAAATATAATTTAATGAAGTAAAGCTGTAACATCCTAAGCATTTGTGATTGTAAGAATTAAATCTTAATTTGGCAACAATTTGCAATCTAACACCTTTATAGAGAAGAAGGAATGTGTAGAAATAAAAATTTTAAATGCCTTTTGTGGAAAAAAATTAAAAAAACATTCTGTCAGTAAACTAGAGAACTGATGCCTAAATAAAAAGTTAAAGTGATAATGTATATGATTCAGTGTATTACTTTTTTATGATAGGCAATTCCACCAGCAAACTAGAGAACTGATATCTAAAGAAGAAATTAAAGTGACAAAACGTACAATTCAGGGTATTACTTTTATAATATAGGCAATGCTGTCAGTAAACTAGAAAACTGGTACCTGAAGAAGTAAAAGTGAGAATATGTTTCAGACTATATCAATTTTATATTACAGTTTATCCTATATTTTCTAAGAAAACACGATGCTATCCTCCAGTCATCCAAATTCTCCCTTCTCATAAAGGAAAACGTCTACTACATAACTTGCTGGCAAACTCTAATTTATTAGAAATCCTGCTCATGCAGTACCTTGAAAAACATAAAAAGACAGAAAAGTAACCTCTGTAAGCTCATTCACTCTCTCTGATTCAAACACATCCTCCAGGTGCCTTGCTTAAAATAAGAGTTATGCACATTCTAATCGGCAGACAATTACCTATAGCTGCCTATATTAATTTATCCTTGTAATTATATTGCCTGTATTTTTTTCCCCAGGTTCTAAGAAGTGATTACTAAAGCTGTTTATAATGTGATCATAATGTTACCTTACATTTACATGCCCTGCTATTTAAGCAGAAACGGAGAGATACTGAGCTCCTGAAAGCTGTTTCAATAGCTCCTTCCTGCCTTCCCAGAGGCTTAAGAGGAGGCCTGCATGCAGTTCCTGGTCCCACCCTCCAGTTTCATAGCTTCAGTGAAGAATTAGGTCAAAGCTACATAGTCCAAGCCAAAGTGAGGCAAGGAAAAGAAAAAGACATCAAAAAGCAGTCTGGATACGATAATGACTAGTGGCTCTATGAGCGCTATCTAAAGAAAAATTGTTTAAGATGATCTGAAGGGGTAAACATAAGGGAGAAAACAGTGGGTGCAGGAAGACGGGAAGATTGACTGGAATGAAAGTGTAAAGGGGGCAAAAGTAAAGCAGAAACTAAAGCTGAGATTTCATTAAGATTAAACTGAACATTAAATGTGACAATGAAAAGGAAAAAGTATAAGCTGAGTCAATGCGCAGAGTCAAATAAGAGATGGAATGATGCATTAAGGAGGAGATGGGTAATTTTAGCAAAGGTATCTTGAATAAGCCACATAAAATTGATGAAGAGAACAGGGTAGCCATGTTAGCACTATGTACTTAATATGTGATTAAATAAGAATACCCTTTTTGTTTCATGACTGCATAACACAGGAATGCCCACTGACCACACATAAACTTGGGCAAGACAAACAAAATGAAGAACTCCAATAAATCTTCTAAGTTTCTTTTGAGAGATGTTGTTATCTCAGGAGACTGAACACAAATAGTTGAAAGTTGAATACAGATACATGGAAGAGGAATTCTGTGTCACTATTGGAAACGGTTGTTGGAAATGATTAGCAAATAAATACTGGAATATTTATGACATGAGTTCTGAGAGACTGTAATACTACAACAAGGTTAAACATGTAAGATTGGTCTTGTTGACTTATTTATGAGTACATCAGTTTCCTTATTTTGGCATACCACTGAACACACCTTGTATTTGACTGAACTAAAAATCAACTTCCACCTCATGTTGGAAACACTGAAGTGAACTAAACTAATGATAAAATAATTTCTCAATCTTCTTCCCTGGTATCCTAAAAGTCTTTTTAGTTACATACTTTTTGTTGCCCACCCATCCGTTTCTCCAGCTTGTCCTGGTTCTTCTGAATGGCAGTCTTGCCATCCAGCCTATGGATGCTGCTCCCCCCATCATCAATTTCCTGTTGACTTGCTCAGAATATACTCCAGTCCTGAAGACATTAAACATGTTCCTGAAGACATTCAACAGTAATGACCTCTGGGGCACACAGCGGCTGGGTGGACTTTGCACTACTGATCACTTGAGAAAATCTTCCCATCACCTGGTCTTCCATTCATACAGTCTGTATCTCACCAATCTGATGATAAGCAGAGCAGGGGAGAGTGTACCAAAGGCATTCCTAAAGTCAAGACATACAATATCCACTGCCCCACTCCGATCCACAGTGCCAGTTACATCCTCATCATACAAAGGAATTGGGTTGGTCAGAGGGCTGAGATAGCTACTCAGCTTTGAGGAAAGAAGGTTCAGGGAAGACTTTACCGTTGTCTACAACTATCTGATCAAAGGACAAAGTAAAGGTGGAGCCAGATGTTCTTGGATTCTTGGAGATGCATGATTATAGGACAAGAGGCAATGGCCACAATTTGTAATGTGTTGAATTCTAATTAAATACATCAAAGCCTTTTCTCCAGAAAGGCTATTGGACCTCCATTCTTAGACATGTTCAAGCGTCAAATGGACGTATCCTTGAGCAATCTAATCTACTGAGACCTGCTCTGAGCAGGAGTTTGGATTAGATAACTTCCAGAGGTCCATTTAATCCTGAAGTTTTACAGGTTCAAATACATAAAACCCACCAACTAAATAAACAAATAACAACAGAAGCAAAGATGTTTCATTATATTTTAAGTCAGTTTGATGGCACCGCACAGATCTTTTCATAAAAATTGTCATTTTTTCACATAACTTTTGCTGCTGAAGATGGCAAAATGTGCTTTTTCACTGAATAAAGACTGAAAAGATAGCTTTGAAACAATCAAATATTTAAAAGGAACACCATAAATTAAACTGATTATCTTAAAATCCTCTCTCAGTTCTCCTATCTTTGTTCTTTCTTCCTCTACCCCTGCACATTCATAATATCTGGCACAAATTTGTTTTTATATCTCATTATTTTTTCCTCAAAAAAATTACAATCTTTGGCAAACACATCTAACAATAATACAATTTTTACTACCCAGTTTTAGATGCTGCAACATCATTTTCCAAAAAAAAAAAAAAAAAAAGAAATGACTTGTAAAGTTATGAAAAAATAAGAACGTTGCTAGAAGAGTAGTAGAAAAAAGTAGCAAAATAAATTATGCAAATTAATAGTGGGTAATAAGTTTCTCATTACCGTATGTTAAGAAGTACTCGGTATATTTATGGGTATTTTTGATTCTACAAATGGTGCTGTTTCAGAAAGTTAAGGCAGCTATAATTGAGACTGAGCAATTTGTACTAGCACATATGCTCTGTACTCACACAAACAAGCATGAATACTTAAACAATTCTATTGCAAGCATCTAGCATCTTTGTAGACAGAATGTAGAAATGCGCACTTGTGCTCCGTTAGTCTAAACATTAAGTTTACGGATGTATTAATTCGAATAATTGCATAGGGACTGTACTTCTATTTTATTCAAGAAATGTATATCATAAATTATTAAGAAAATTTTGACATGTTTCAGGACTAAGGATTGATTTTATTCTATAGGAAGTAATTACTGCCCAATGGATGTCTCCTCTTAGTTCCTCTTCATTGAAAATTCAGAAATAGCCACTCTTTCACTAATAAATTTATAATTAGATAGCTTCTGACTCATGTACCTTAGATTAATATTTTACTCTTAATTACAAGATCCAAATAGTCCACAATACAAACACAGTTGTGTGTGTTCTTGATCACCTGAAGATTTAAAGATGTTAAAATGGATTTAGACTCTCCCTCTATTAATCACAATCTGTAGGCAATAAAGATCTCAAAAAAAAAGATGAAAAAAAGGTATTTCTCTTGCTTTCCCCCCTCCAGCAACCTCCATCATGTTTTCTGCCTTGAGCTATGCCTTGGGCAAAAATAAAGTCAAATGGTCTCATATAAACAGAAAATTTCAATCCTCTACTCAATTCTTTTTCATTTTACAAAATAGAATTATATGCATGTTTTTATTCCCTTTTTGTAACACAGCTAAGTCTGCACCAAGAAAAATTAAGAATACAACATAGCACACGTAATAGAATAAAACTAATTACTACCTTGGGGCTTCAAAGGAATGCTAATAACCCAGTAGGATAACAGTGAAGTTTTCAAAAACTATATCAGACATTTTAAAATCAAAAGTTAATCTCATTCAAAAATGCACCATACAAAAAATAAATTGCAAGAGGTTACAACAAACTGCCAGAACATTTCTCACAAGAATGCCGCAGCATTAATAAATTCTCTATTTACTAACAGTAATTTTTATTTACTATCTCCCAAAACCAAGCAACAGTACATAAATGTTGAATGTACAGAGAACAACACGGAATTTTTGCATTCATCTCCTGCTTAGGTCATGGTCTTATCATGATTATTTAAATTCAAGAGTACCTTGGTTGACAAGGTACTGCAGCGCTGCAGGCTACAATCCTCACACAATGCCTAAAGGGTTATTACAGTGGAGAAATTCTGTTGAGGACAATGAAAGAGCCTTACCCCTTCCCGAAGACACCTCATTAGCACAGTGTAAGCTGCAGAGGGAACAACCAAGCCTTCTCTGGGGTGCTCTTTTTTTACCTCCTGAAATGAAGCCAACAGCAGAAATGATTAAATCAAAAAGTCACAATAATCTCACTCACGTAAATGGGTAACATATTCTTAATAATGTTCATAGTACGCACATTTAAAATTATAATATGCTAGAAAATATATTAAATTGTAAGACAGTATTACCATTTAATTTTATTTCATGTGCAGCAACGAAATTGGCATTTTATTATCTTACTTAGTCTCCAAAATCCGTAACAAAATTTGTCCTAGTATTTCTTAGTTTCATTATATCCTTCTAACTCACACACAAAAAATATCTTGCACTTTTCTCAATCATTTTGATTATTTCAGAAAGAGACAACCGATTATGAAATGCAATAATGCTTCTCTTCAAATGTGATTTCATTATACCAAAGCAATTCTTGTTTGTCAACTACAATAAAGTAAATTTGCTTTGGATAAAAACTATTTGAAGTCGTTCAGAGGCATAAAGTACTTAACTAAACTTACTGTATGGAATATTCTTCATTACATATCAATACTGTTCCAAGATCTTTATGTATATTTCCTTGAAATCACCCATTTAGAGAGGCTGATTGCTAGTTGAACCAGCATTTTGATTCTGCAATTAGAAGTTAATTTTAACTCCACTTTTTTCCCTCCCCCAAGCAGTATACTGTAAAGTTGCAAATTTAAAAGAGGACTCTTGGATATCAAGATTTGACCAAAACAAGCTTCATCTCTAGGCTAATAGCACAGAGACATTAGCAACTGCAAAAAAAAAGGTCTCTGTCTGGAAAAGGACAAGTTTAGGAGTTAAGACAGTTAAAATGACAGCCTATGCCTGGCACCAGCGTGAATCTGTTTCTCATTTTATTCATCTAACTAATACGAAGTTTTGACCGGTTTTCTTCCACTACGCATATTAAATATACTAAAAAAATAAAAAGCTTTATGAAATTATGTAGTCTCAAAATATTACTAGTTCTTCCAGTTTTCAAATGGATGAATGGCTTTCTACAAGGCTTAGTCTTGAGTTACAAATTAAAAATGAAATTTATCACTATTCTTAATTACCTAAAACATTCCTACACAATTTTACATTTAATAAATTTACATATATTGACAAACTTTTGAAGATCTTCCTATCTAACAAAATGAAGGTTATGAAATGAACAGAAATATTACATAGAATTTGAAAGTTTTCCCTTTATACAGTTTAAAAGTAATAGAACATCCTCTCTGGAGTTCACTCATGCTACTTCTGAATTGCTCTTGGCTTCTTTTTGCAAGGGAAACACGGAGTGCAAGATCTTATTTATTTATTTTTGGAAGGGAAATACAGATACAGAGTGCAAGATCTTATTTATGAGATCTCATATGTAAGTGCATACACAGTATCAGGGTTTAGGATTATAAGGGACCATTATGATTATCTGGAGTTTTTACAGTATTTTCCTCACCCACAGAACTGCAACCCTGTAATATAACCTAATGAATCACACTGCACCTAGACAGTTGATAGTTTCAGTTTGTGATAATTTATGATTTACCAAATGCTCATGATAACTAAAAAAGAAATCATCATTAATACTGAAGTAGGACCTAGAAACACTTAGCAAAACAGAAGGGGAAAATACAAAAAAAATAGCAACTAGACACGTCCCTACAAATTTATGGCTTAATTGGTAAGTGTTTAGCAGCTTGATAAGACAACCAAAGGAGGTTATAAAACACCAAAATGGAAGAAAATCAAAAAATAACATAAAATTAGAATAAAACACAATTTGTGTATAGTTCTTAATGAATTAGATGGCTATATTTTTCTTATATTAGTTAAGGCATAAAGTTTTGCTGTTTGAAGATATAAATTGGGAATAAACGTTTCTGTTACCTCCCATTATACAACTACTGACTTGGGTGTATGGTCTTGGCAAGGTCACTCCATACCATGTTCTGCAGTTTAAACAGCAATGAGATGTCAACACCACAGTATTCTGAGGTTACATATGTACAGTGTCGAAAAATGAAAAAAGTTTTCATAAAGAGCTTTAAAAAAAAAAGAAAAGAAAAATGAAAAGAAAAATATGACTGAAGTGTCAGTGTCTCCAAGCATACAAATCACACTGACATTTTTGAAGTTTTACCAAGACACAGTGCTTTAAGATCTTTAGTGGAAAGAAATCTTTCTATTCTCTCATAGTTATAACTCAAAGCAGTTCAACACGTTGCTATAGATGTCCATGAAACATGATGGAGAGCTTTCATTTAAAAACAAGTTAGCATGTTTCAAACATTTCAAAGTTCATAAACACATACAGGCTTAACAATTTCTCAGCCAATGTTTTCAGAAGAAAAGGATGTGCTAGAGTTAGCACATGTAAATCACTTCGCTGTTATAGAGCCAATATAGACAGATTTGTTTTAATCACTAAGGATTAATTTCAAAATAAAATCAAGGAGTACAAAATACTCTTGCCATTATAATTTTCAAGTTGGGAGTTTTTATTAGTGGTTAAAAATTATATAGCTTGAATTCTGTCTGATGAGGATAATTTTTTTTTTCCTAAGGAAAACTGAGAAAAAATGAAAACATCTAAAAATAAATTGCCACTGTGGAAGTACTTTTCATAACAATTTCTCAGTGTGAGATAATACTCTGTGACTCCATGTGTCTGACAGAGATTTTAGCAATTGTCTAGAGAGAAAAAGATGATGCTGGCTAACCTAGGAAAAACAAAGCAACCACTTCATCCTGTGGAACAAAGGAGCTAGAAGATGAGGACAATAAAATGTGGAAGTTGAGGCCAAAGCCATAATTACAGGAAGCCAAAATACAGATCTCCTTGGTGCTTTCATTCCTTTATCCAGTCACCTCAGACTGAAAGCTAAGGTGAGAGCATTCAGACCAATTAGATGATGTAGATAATACAAACGCTTCAGAGAAGCTAGGGATAATTTTCTTCCGTTTGAAGTCACGTTCACTTCTAATAAAAAAAATGAAGTATTTTATTCTTGAAACTAGGGAAAAGTGAGGGTTTACAAGAGCTGTCATCTTCAATTCTGCTATTAATAATATTTCTTGTTTACAAGAAACTTATTTTTAAAGTACATTACTACTTTTAGACTGAAGGTTTAGATCAGTTCTAGTAAAGTATCACCACTACTCCATTTGAAATTCGACAGGATCCCTCCAGTTTCTTTTCCACAGCATTGTGAATCCAACCATGCTAGGATAAGATCTAATTTGAACTAGGTATATTAATGCAGCGGTATCATAAGCTGTCTCGACAAACTCTATTTAATCAAAATCTCCAGCTAAGATGGGCTAACTCTCAGATCTTCCAGTTGGAGGCCAGCAGTCATTACGGTGACTAATGGAATTGTTTCATGAAGTTAAAATTCTACATTTGAAGAACGCAATTAAATTTACATCAGATGAAATACAAAATTGCATTAGCATGCTCCTTAAAAAGTAGTTAAAGTATTACAGAACATATAAGGATAAGAAACTCTAGAGAATACAGGTGACAAAATCACTTGCTTTTTTGTCTACTTTTCCATGGGAAAATTTTTTTATACTCTATTAAAGAAATTTGTAAGGATCATTTGACAGTCTTACCTCACTGGCTACGAGATAAAGAAGCTCCCCCAGTGCTGGTAAAAGGCATTGTTTCAATTTGCCATTTCTGAAGTTCTCTCTGATGAGTTCAGTTAGCAGTATAAATGCCTAAAATATAAAGAAATCATCTAATAACATGTATAATCCTTTCTCAAGCAAAATGTGCCAGTAAAGATTACATAAGGTTTATCTGCAATGTCGTCTTAATGGTATACTCTTCAATTATGCTAAATAGCCATTTGCAAAGGATTTAGTA
The DNA here is from genome assembly GCA_013396635.1 of Penelope pileata. Classification (NCBI taxonomy): domain Eukaryota; kingdom Metazoa; phylum Chordata; class Aves; order Galliformes; family Cracidae; genus Penelope; species Penelope pileata. Next base: position 210,068 of record WBMW01004296.1, on the reverse strand, counting down.
ACAACAGAAGGATAAATGATTATTACAAAACATATTATATATTCAACAAATGGACAAAATACAATAAGTAAATAGCCTAGGCAACAAATTGTCAGCTATCCCTTCTTCCTTTCTCCCCTGGGAAAATGGAAGCAGATCTGCCAGAAGAGATTTAAAAAAAACCATGTCACCCTTCCTTCCCTTACCAGAGCAGAGAAAGAGGATAGTTCAGTGAATATAGATTTATCCTACTTCCCATGTTGCTTAAATATTTCCTTTCGCTGTTGGGAAGGATTTAGTTCTAATACTGTTGAAGTATTTAAGAGATGAGATCAGTAAACAGAGACTATCTCTCAAGCCAGTGGTTCTCAATGATACCCATGACACGCTGAGTGAGATCTGAAGTTATTTTTATGTATGTTCAACAGTAGTATTGTCCATACTACTGCATTTAACTCTTGGAAACAGTTAACTTTTTAATTATCAGTATAACGTGCAGCATGATGCAGCTTGCACTACCTTTCATTTACTATTCTGTATTTTCTAAACTGAGAAAGCACAGCTGCAAAACTTCTTTGACCACAGAAATGTAAAATAACTTCAGGCAAATAACTTGAAGCATACTTCACTATTATACAGAAAACAAGAAAAATTCTGTGGAAGATCCACGTCTAACTCTCTCGAGCATCAGCTTCACTGCAGCTTCAGTAACAGCTCTATGTCCTTCAGTTGACCAAGTCCCATCACGATAACACCTACAAACTTCATAGTTATGCTTTTTTAATGAAGCCTTCCCTAAATGGAAAAAAAATACTGGGAGCATGCAGGTGCTTTTAGGTAACCACAAGAGATGGCTCAGATAACTGGTTTTCAGCACAGCTGAAATGCTCATGAAGCTCACTGTACAGCAGAGATAACATTTAAAATCTGGAATCACCTCCTAGAATCACCTGGTGTCCTGGAAAAGTCAGGAAATTCGCAAAAGCTGCTTAAATTGTAGTGGTTACTCTGTGATGTGTTTGCCATTATGCGTTCAGTAGCTCTCACATTCTCAGCCAACACAGCTCAAGCATGGGAGAGATTGCATGACAGAGATGGAGTTGTGGCAGCAGACCATAGCCTGGGCTGAGTACAGGGTCACTGAGAGGGAACACATGCTACCTGTGACTATAACGACACTAATTTTATGGGAGAGGACCATCAAAAATATATATAATCTCAAAACACCAGAAAATACGTTTGTTATCAGCCCTGACTTGCAGTTCAGAACACCCTGATATAAGAAAATGCCCCCAATGCTTTTGATCATCTTATCGGTAACTTCAGATTTATTCCAAGACATCATCTCCCAGAGATCTTAACCAGAAAACCATTTGCAGAAATTGCTGGATTTTGAACTGCTATCAGTGCAAAGTCTAACCATTTTCTTTTTTTAACAAGGACAAATTCTAAGCCGCATAGTTGCTTGATAAATTAATATCCTGTTTTCTAGATCATTTGTGAATCTTAAATGCAATATACGTTTATAAAGGTCATAGTATCTTTGCAGGTAAAGGCTGGATTCCAGACTCCAACCTTACTGTCATTCACATCTATATAGAAACAAGCAAGTTGTGGGTACAAACGTCTAAAAAGCTTTAAGAAAATAACCTGTGAAAACTAGTCTCATGTTTGGTAGACTAAGCAAGAAAATATTCTGTGAAAATTATGTCATGGATTCACAGAAGCATTAAGGAACTGAAAGGCGAATCAGAATAAGAAGCAAAAATAATAAGAAAATCAGGAGTTCAGCATTCCTCAAAAGAAAGTCTATTTGGCAGTACAGTTTTTTTTTTTTTTTGGTTGGTTCCTCAGAGCTCTGAAGAGCTTTTACCTGCAACATTCTTTAATTTTCCTTCACCTTCTGAACTTAACAGCTTAATAAAAACCTCAATCTTCATACAGAGTAATCACAAAAACTGGAAATGTGGTCTTCAAATTAAAGCAAAAACATCTACTACACAAACTTGGACCTTTTCCCTTTTTTATGTAATGCTATGCTCATTAATTGCTTATTTATTTAATTAATTTATTAGCTTCAAGAACATTTCTTCAGACATTATTCAGGAGCTTTGAGCAGCCTGCCATTCCAGAGAGAACTTAACTATTATATTTAAGTAAATAAATCTGTCATTCCGTTTTAAAGCTTCTAACGCCTAGGCCTGAGAAAGCAGTAGTCAAATTGGTTCAGTTCTGTACTAAATGGTGAACACATAATGATAGCTTTTCCTCAGTTATTAGATTTGCTTTCTATAGCTATGTAGAATTACTCTTGTTCTTGTGATGAAATACATGTAGTTTGTTAATTATTTTCACTGTGGAATTGAAGCAGGGCCTCGGCCCTGGTTTGGTTACTGGTACAGCCTACGTGTGCTGAGTTAGATACAAAGAGAAACAGTGTATGCATGTGTGCTAAGATGGCTACTAACAGAGTGCTTTGCTTGCAATTAGTTTGTGATACAAACGACCACAGCAGGGGTGCAGTGGGAATGATAAGCAAGACTGGTTTGAGCGAGCCTCCCTGATAAGGGTGGACAAAACAAAGAAGCAAGGTGTCCAATGTATCTTCAGCTCCAGGCGAACAGGTGTTCAAGATGGCTGAGCAGGCCAAAGTTGCAACTTTGGTACCCACAAATCACTTATAATGAGCATCTACCTACCGAGCATGCGCCAAGGTGGGAAGTTTATCCAAAGGGCAAGTGAGGAAGACTATCAAAAGACCACCCGAGGAAGAGAAGACCACCAAAAAGGGACTGTAGTACCGGCAAAGGACGCTAGATTACGGCAAAAGACCGTGGAATAAGAGACTGAACACACTATAAATCATTTTTCGGATTAGGTGTAGATATGCTAATTATCTTTAAGAGAAATAATGAATATGTAACACTAGTAAGAATATAATCAGCTTGGAATTCTGTAACGGGCAGCGGCACTTATGGTGGAGCTATCCCCAGTGCTGCCCGGCACCGCTAATAAAGAATACCTGATGAACAGGGAGAATCCTTGCTGCTGAGTCTATTTCTTCGTTTCAGAATCAATACCACTAGACGTAATTCAGCACTGTGGCATTCACACTCATTACCATACTCAGTTAACACCTCGGAAACAGTATTTAGACCACATGGAATCAATGAGCTCTGTGACAACCCGAGTTGCAGACAATGATCCCAGAAAGCAGCTAAGGACACTAAATCACCGTGAGATTTAAGACTGCTTCCTTGTACACAGGCAGGACTTGAGGAAGAAAATGCAATTCAAATTGTACATCTGGCAGGCTGCTCAAAAATACCAGTTTTAGTGATGTAGTTCAGCCAGCAGAAAAGCCTGATTTAATATTAACATTAATATTGGTTTACATCTGTAAACTTTATTTTTCCAAGGACTGGTTAATAAAGAGGTAAATTTTAATGACACAATCTAAATACACTTATGGATGCAGTCCTAAAATTTTCAGAATCCTATGTCTAATTAAAAAACAGGAATTAAACTTTGTACTTAATAAATTGTTCCTTTACACACTTCGACTAAGTTCTATTTTCCTGCCTTCCTGTTCAGTTGGAGTTTTAAAAAAAAGTCATGTATATTAAATACACTAGGTCTGTCTTCTCTTTTTTGGTTGCTCATTAAAATTAAGAATTTAAGGCTGAAAATTAAGAGGAAATCAAAGAAGAGTACTCGATGTTGGTAAAGAGAAACTATTATTCCTGATTTTGCTCTCCTTCAAGATTTTAGGGCTTCCAGTGTATCATTTTTATTCAGAAGTGACAAGAAGACGAAGTCATTCTCCTGATATTCCAGTTCCTACTGTTTTCTCATTTCATACTTGAATGAAGAAACTGCGTAACTGATTTAACAAAATTTAAACTAAGTTATTTAAAAAGAAAAAAAATGAATTGCATGGATTTTTATACTGATTACCTCCATTCATTTGTATAAATTTACCCACTAAAGGGTAATTTCAGTAACTGCAAACAGATTAATAACAAGAAATGCACAACTACCAGAATCCAAAACTAACAGAACTGTATGGGAGATGTCTTGAAAGGAGGAAGGCAAGCTGATTCCTGCTCTGTCATGTACACAGATTACTTCTGTCCCTAACAACAGTGACTTGCTTCAGATTTAAAATACTTGTTCATTCTTCCACAAGGAAATAAATACACTGTAAATAACTATATTAAAAATTAATCTGCCCAAATATTTTGATACAAGGTTGAAGGGTAGTATGAGTTTTAGGTAAAGTTTATTAGCTAGAAAAATGTACAACATAAAAGCCAATTTATGTTAATTACATAGTCTGACAAACAAAATCTTCTCAGCTATAGCACATTCTTTCCTTTGAACTTGCCTACATTTTCTCTTTCAGTGATGTAAGTAGTAATGATCTGCAAATGGTACAGCATCTGCTAAAAGCATCTTAAATTTAATATAGTACTTAGACCTCTTACACTAGCTGTCAAGATGGATGGATGTAGCAGAGTTTTAATAAGAGAAGAAAGATGCAAGATTCACATCTGGTCAGACAGCCACTGCCTTCATTTACAACAGCAGTATGTGGAGTTGGTATATTATCTGTAGCAGATTCTCAATCCATTTCAAGTTACACCTAGAAGTTTCCCTGCAGTTTTATAAGTCCAGAAGTAAAAATTACAGCATATTCAAAAAGAGGAAGTATTTCATACATTAAGACTTAAGTGGCAATGGATAGATTCACAATATTACTACATCTTCAAGCTGTTAGTATGAATGTCAGCAAGCACTAGTGGAAATTAAAACACATTTGTAATTCTACAAATCCTTACAGAGATTTAAAAAACCTCCCTATGCCTCAAGGAAATTACTCTTTGGTTTGTTTTCTTGCCAGTAGACACACACAGAGTAAAACACACACAAGTAATGCCATAGAAATCTCACTCTCCTTGGAGAAAACAAGTGTCAGTAGGCTGAGAAAGTACACCACAGTTGCATTACCATTACTCAGGAAAGAAGCTACAATTGTATTTATACCAAGTACTCATTTTTAAAATGGTATACTAAAGAAAAAAAAAAGACCAGCATTCTCTGAATATCTCAGACACATTACCTACCTTCCTCTCACTTAGAAACATAGCTAAAACACTAAAGGATAACTGTACTTCAGCAGCTGCAGGATCCAAATATTCCAGTGTTCAACTGTGCTTCAGTGAAAGCTGCTTAAATATCGAATGAATGAGTCACCTGACTAAAGGAGGGGGTGACAGAACAGAAACAGATACTTCTGTCAAACTCCTCTATGGGGTGCAGACACAAGAAGAAAAGGTCTGAGCAAATACCCTGGTTTTGCGAATTTTGCATTCGGTATGATAAACAGGGTCATGGAACATGGAGAACCGAAGGGAAATCTGACTCAGACTACGGACACAGTACTAATACTTTCCAGAATGGGTAAGAAAGAGAGGCAAATGCACAACATATTGCACAACTTTCGCAGGAGTACAACATATCTAGGGACAAATATGTGTAACATTTTTCCAAATGGAATATGATGAAAAATTGATTAATCATGAAAACTCATACTCTTTCAATGTTTACATAACTGTTGTAGGAAGAAGTCTTAGCAGACAAGTGGAACAGCCAACCAGATGTCTAAAATTCAAACGGAGGCTTCATGAATATGCTTTGGAATTAATTCAAGATCCCAAATGGAAGCAACGAGACACAAGCAGTAGGAACTACGAGGGCTGCTCAAAAACAAGGCCTCCTATCTTACCACGCTGGCCCATGATGTCGGAGATGGATGTTGGTGGTATGGCAGTAGGGGTTGAACCTTCCTGCCAATATTCCGTTCCATTTTGTGGCCGTGCAACAGATGGCAGCAGAGGGGCAGTCTGACACAATGGTGACTGAAGTGGGAGTAAGTATGCAGCAAAGGTGTGCAACTGAATTTCTTGATGAAGAAAAAATGGCACCCAGTGGCATTCATTGATGTTTACTGAATGTTTATGGAGAGAAAAGAGTGGATGTGAGCACAGTGAGGTGGTGGGTGGTGTGTTTCAGCAATGACGCCATCACAGCAACTGTGAAACAGTGGGTCACCTCTGCTAGTGCAGATTTTTACAAGTGCAACATGCAGGCTCTGGTGAAAATGCATAGCTAATGATGATGACTATGTTGAAAAATTGTGCTATGTAGCCGAGAATTTGCTCTATCACATAGTGTTACTGTGATCTTTATATCTGTTGTAGTTTCCACGGAAATAAATAAGTGGCATTACTTCTGCAGCGACCTACATAATTACAAATCTGTTACATTTACTAACAAATCAAAAACAGAAAAAAAATCCTTTGTGTACTTGCTTTGAGTTTTTGTTTTGTTTAGGAAAAAAAGTTACTTCTTATCCCTCACGACAGATGTACTTCAGCAGTTGAAGATGTTAACGAACAATAATGATCTCCTCCACCTTTTAAGTTTGAAGCTTTTTAATGACAGGAAGTATCAGGTAAAGTTTGCCTCGAACAGAAGGGAAGACCTGTTTTCATTTCTGCCAACAGCAGGAAAAAAAAGGATTAATCAGGTGCCCAATAAGTGAAAGGTCCTTGAATTAAGAGATTTCTGCCTTCAAAACCACAGCCAGTAGTAATCAGCTGAAGCAGATTTACATCTAAAGATGTGAACTGGAATTCTATACATCAGTCTTCACCGAACAAGATCTGTTGAGATTATCGAGAGACACAGTCTTCTTCTCCTCCTTTTTGCTTATCTATATTTATCTATCATCATCATCTGCATGTTTCTACCATTCATTCTTGCCTTTTACAAATAATGCATTTCTGGATTTTTATTCTTTGCATTGACTGTATGTGAAAATATTCTAAGCCATCAGATGCTTCTGAGCAGTGTGTGTGTTATTAGAAACCATGCTGAGGACACCCTTGAAGGCCAATGTTCATCAATAAAACACCCATGTAGAGGTGTTTAGATTGATTTGTTCTACACAGAATTTCTCACATTTTAAGAAATTCTACAGGCACTGAGTTTTTTCTAAAATTTTTCTTTGAAAATAATACCTCTAACAGAGGGAGGTTGGCGGATGAACTTTAAGGTCTCTTCCAACCCAAACCATTCTATGGTTCCGTGATAATTGCAAATTCCTTCATTCTACTCAGTGATGGTGACAATCAGACCCAATACCATCTGGCCAGAAATTTCTTTCTTAAAAGACAAATGTGCTTCAGAATAATACAGTTTTTCCCAGATTATAACAGAGAAGGCTGGTATTCAGAAAAAAAGCTAGAACTGCAACAAATACACAACTGATCTCGCCTAACACTGAGGCTGCTTTGAATGTCTTTAGTGCTGTAATCAGAAGGCAGTAGGAAACTGAAAAAAAAAATAGAATTTTCAGCTACCACACAGTCTGCGATTACTATCACAAAAACTTGTGGTAGCCTAATTGTGCCAATCAAGCAAGTATGTGCTTTAAAGGAACAGGCTGGATTTTGTTCTCCTGTAACTAGTCTACAACTTGATTAATTTGCAAACACAAAGCGAAGCAAAATGGAAAAAGGACTATGTTCATTCTTCAAGCTACATATACTTAGTTGCAAGAGTAAGGCATTTCAATAACCAAACTGAGCTGGCTAACTCAAAAAGAAATTCAAAGTATTAAGAATATAGTAAGACCAAATCCTCAGCTATGTCAAGCTTTAATAAAAAAAAAAATAAAATAGCAACACAGTACAGAACTGCAATAGTGTATGATGTGACTATGTAAACATCATAAAAATAGTACCAAAATTATGATAGGAAATAGAGAAGAATCTCACAGACGTGTTTTCCAGAATTAATAGAAAAAGTCATGTGTTTCAAGTCAAGAACGTTATGCACGAAAAATTTTTGAGTGGTCTCTCGATCACAGTAGGAATTCTAACTTCATGATTCATTTTCTGTACATTTCATGGTTCTGCTGACACTACAACAATGCAAGAACCAAAAATATTTCACTCCTTCCACAGGAAAAAAAAAATTTTGTTCTTGCTAGGTTATTTTAGGAACATTATTCCACCTAGTTCACCTGGCCTTTCATGCCCCATACATATCTCTGTGTATGTGACATATCCATTTACTTATAAAGTAACGGATGTCAGCTCCACACTAAACCAGAAAGAAAAAGCAGGGAGTGGGGGTGCAGGGAAATCACACATTGTCAACAGGAAACGTTTTAGACATAATAAATTAAAAAAAAAAAAAAATCTGCTGGGGATGTCTTTTTAAGTTTGTAAAGGTGTTTGTCCTGTACTTTAATTGTTCATTAATATATTAGAAATGTTTTAGCTAGTTAGAAAAACTGTTGATAGAAGGCTCCACTTAGTTTCAATTTAAGAAATGAGAGAAATATACTGTTTTCAATGTATTTATTTTTTAAACTTACCTTGTTTTCAATTTTCTATTCTACAATATTTACCCACAGTACGTCAACAAAAGTAACAAAAAGCAAAGGCCAAACTGTATGCATGATGCCAGAAATACTAGTGAGAGAACATTTCTAATTTAAATCTACAACACATGCCGATAAATTCAGCTCTCTTTCTGCCCCCACAATGCACAACCATACATAACCCCATGCTCACATTTTGCAGTATTATTTTCAGGAAAACTTGGGACAGAATACCTGCTGTTAAGTCCCAGAAGATCTAACATAAAAAAGAGAATAGACTTTTTTTTTTTTTTTTAACTCATCTGTCTAATGGAAAAAGGTATAGGCATTGCATCATTCTCTGCAATTGTTTGAAACTTCTTATCCAACTCCTATCAAACCTACCAAGAGTAAAAAAACACACATTGCTTTTGTGAAACCTGTCAAAACACGACAGCAATGCTGAAGTGAAAGAAAGGCTGTGGTACAAACTCTTATTTTAAACAACAGAAAACACACATATGAATACACCAAGCAGAGAAGAAGGTCAGAGACTGCTCCATTAAGAAAACACCCTCCCAAACCAAGGACTTCATGTTTAAACTCACTGAGAGCTAAAAAAGCAAGAAGTAAAGATGGTAAACAACAGCCTTTATGTAATTTAGCTTAAAAGTCAGCCAACTGCAAGACAGACATTCATGAGAAAGCCAGCTCATTTAGCTGACAGACCTACCTGGTAGCTGCTCTAGTATCCCTACTGCTTTTTCTACATACAGACTTAGCTGTTTAAATACAGAAGGGACTGCAGATAGTAAGTGTTCTCAAGTCTCTAGAATTTTTTATTCCTCTGTGCAACAGCACTCAGTGCTCTCAAGGGACAGGCTTTACAAAGAAAGCTAAGGGTGTATTCCCAAAGACAACTTACCAGTAAAGTTGCAGACAGTTTATTTTTTAACACCATGCTCATTTAGTACAGCTGACAGGATGATTCTTTCCATTTTTAATGCTGCGGAATAACCACTCTTATGTTTTCATGAAAATAATAGCAAGTCACCTTAAATGGGCTATAATTAATTTACTTTTTTTTTTTTGCTTAAAAAAATTAAAATGCATACTCTATTCTTCTTGTGCTGGATATATATATGTATATAGCTGAAAAGCTCTAAGAAATCACTGAACATTTTCAATTTAGATTCCCAAATGCAACCAATAAGGACAAAGTTATTGCATGCACCCACAGAACAGGACATAAGCATGTATTCTAAAACCACATGAAAGTGATGTTGAAGGAGGGACAAACTGAAATGAGGTCAGAAAAAGCCTATGTAGTACAACAGTCAGGAAAACTCAGCTTCCTGCTGCACAGTACGTACATAACAAAGGCAGATACGTGGTAAACTGAATCATCATTTTCCCCTGGAAGTTAACCTGGAACTGCTGATCACCCTAGGATCAAGTCAAAATGTTAAATCCTATTCAAGAACCCTCCAGCTGACTTCCAAATCAAAGCAGCTCCCTGGTTTTATTCTTTGCAGCCCTCAGAAAGGATGATTTGCACAAACTAATCCATGAAGTATTTACCTTCTTCTCTTACACTTCTTAAAAATAACCCTTGCTCTTAGTCAGAAAATAGATCAGTAGATTCAGAGAAAACACACATAATTGTTTTGAAGTTTTCTATGCAGCCAAATTAAATTATTATAGTGTCACCATTGAGTTATCAGCCTAATGATGCTCATCTTACTTCAATGGTAACTATTGGGTCATGCTTTAATTCTCAGTAGCTTTTGCATAGTAGAATTTCTTTGCATATTTCCTGCTCTGAAATTAATAGAAAATGAATGAAAGATGATGTGTCCCAAATGTTTGGAGTATATTTAGTCATTAGTATACACTAATTACTGTTAACATTAAAAGAAACCACTGACTATACAGCTCCCACGCAGGTAAACTCCCTTCAGTTGGAGTCACTCACCAGTAAAAGCTACCTGGGAATAATCAGCGACAGAAGAATAACTAGAGAATTTAAGCTAAAAGTATAACTTCTATGTTATCATTTAGAAAGTGGTTATTTTATAGTGAAAAACCAAGACATTGCTCTTAAATATAAATATTTTTAATTAGACAAGACTTAGAACTCCTCACCGTTCATTTACATTACAATGGACAGAACAAACAAAAAAAGGAATTAGTACAATGTCATACAGTAAATAGTTTTAGCAGCTGGATTCTATACCATATATGATTATAATTTCATGCTAACAGATACATTCTGAGATCTTAAGCAACAAATACTTTATGTGTAGAGTAAAAGAAGTCTTTTAACAGCATTTTTACAAGAACTTTTTTTTGAACTGCAGTAATATCCAGTTTACTATACGTTATAACTATAGTTATTATATACAATATGTTTATGGTTAGAATCAAAAAAATCTGTGATTACAGGAAAGCATGCATGCAGTAAACAGCCCTACAAGCTGACTGGTGAGAAATGGAACACTTCCATCATTAAAAACAATTATAAAGTATCCTTTCACAGCATAATCTGATGCCAGAGGTGTTATCCTGTACATCAGCAAGGCAAGTAGAGCAAACCTACATATGACTTGTCGGTAAGCAGGCCACCAACGCTGCCACTTTCAAGTACTGCACCATTCAGACTGGCACCAGCGGAAAAGAGGTCACTTCTCCCAACTGCTCTTCTAGCAGCAGGTGACCTCCACGGGTCCCTTCCAACGGCAGCCAGGCCACCGGTGGTTCCGCCCTTCTGGAAATGCTCCCCGCCTGTGTGGCAGGGCTGCACTCAGCACCCCAGGCTCCCATTCCCCCACCAAGGTTGGCGCAGACACTCCCAGGCAGGGCTTTTGTTCGCTCGAGCCGTTTATTGCATCTGTACCCAGGCTGGATGGAGCCTGGCCGGCTGCCTGGCAAACTGCGTCTCTGCCACGGCGCAAAGTTGTGGCCGCGCCGTGCTGCTGGGGAAGCGGGCTTCGGCCTACTCCATGCTCAGGAAGGTGGCCGAGTCCTCGACCTGCACCCCAAGCAGCATCTCGATGGCGAAGATCCTCGAGGAGCCGCTGCTCAGCTGGATCTTGCAGGAGCGGCGGGAGGGCAGCAGCCGCAGGCGGCAGTCGCGCGACTGGGGCAGCCGCTTCCAGGCCGCTTCCACCTGCTTCTGCAGCCAGCGGGCGGTTTTCTCCACCGCCAGGTACGAGTCCTCGCAGAAGGTGTCCAGGAAGCTGGGCTCCTCTCCCAGCTCGTCGCGACGGTGGTGGAGAGAGCAGAGCGTGTCCCCCAGCAGCCGCTCCCTCATGCAGGTGCACACCAGCTCCACACGCAGGCACGACTTCTTGGCTGGCGTCTCCTCCGCAGCGTCACCAAGCTCCACACGGAAGGCGTGCCCGGAGGGAGGACGCAGGGGCACGAGCAGGCGGTACAGGACGTTGTCTTCCCGGCCGCTCCATCCTTCGTGGACACAGCCCACCCCGACAGCAGGCTGCAGCCGCGGCACCGACCTGTGGCACCAGCGGCCTTGGCAGGCGCGCAGAAGGTCGTCCACCATCTCCTCCACCACCCGGCACTTCTCAGCCATGTACGGCGCCGGCCACTCCATGCTGTCGGCCCACACTCTGCCCAGGTCCCACGGCTCGGCAGAGTCGCTCTCTTCTGCTTCCCTGTCCTCTTCGTCCTCCTCCTCGTTGCCGTTGCCCGCCTGACGTCCCCTGCTCCTGAGGGAAAAGGCCAGCCCACAGAACAGGGCAAGGAGCCCAGAAAATGTCCAGATGTTCCTCCTGGTGCTGTCTGGCTCATGTTCCCTTTCCCTGAGCCACTGCAGCCGACGCAGCAGCCGCACAGGGAGCCCAGCAAAGGCCCACAGCTGCCACTGCTGCCAGGTAGTGACCAGCAGGGCTTCCTTGGCCGCCTCACTCTGCTCCTGTCTCCCCCGCTCCACATCCTTCAGCGGCTGAGCCACCTCTGGGCTCAGCTGCTCCGTGTGCAGATGAACATGTTTGTGTACTTTCACATCTACATAGGAAACTCTCTGCTGAAGCATCACGAGGACGCCCAGCAAAGCCAGGGCGATCAAGCCCACACGAGCCATGGCCGCTAGCAGGTGCGTGCTGCACTCACCCAAGGCCGAGGCCGCAATGACGCCGCCCTGCCTCTTGGACAGCCTCCTGACCAGCCCCCATTGTGACGCTGTCTCCTGCTGATGTCACAGGCACCACAGCAGCCACATCGCTGCCCTCCTGCGCTCCCCTCTCCTCCCTCAGTCCACCACTAAACTGAACGTCTAGCAGAGCCCAGGAGGCGCTGGATTTCTGCCCTGTTACTTTGTTACGTGAATAAATACAAAAGAAAAAAAGGAAACGCAACCTCTAGGTGAACGCATCATGTCACAGCTCTATCAGAAATAGCCTCTCAAGTACACCCAGTAGATCTCCTCCTCATCTTTCCCAGACTAATCCTGCCACGTGCGGTGCTGAAAACCGCAAGGTCTTTTTCTGAAATAGGAAGAGCACTCACTGTTACACAGCTTTGCTGAGTTGCTGACTTCCTCCTTTCAAGAACAACGAAACGCTGCTCAGGCTCTTGGAGAAGCGCTGAGGAGGCAGTGAAGCAGGCTGCGGGCTGGGCACCTCCATCAGCAGCCCTGTCCGTAGCCAGGGATCTCAGGGAGGACATCCTTGCTTTAAAAAAACAAGTTCAACCTCTATTGTCACATCATGAACATCCACATCCAACTTCTTCAGTCAGCATGATAAAAATAGGAGGCATTACATTCGGAGCATCCCTCATACAACACTCAGGAGGAGAGGGAGCTTAAAGCAAATGACAGGATGCACACTACGGTAGTCCATGCCCTGTTCTTATTTACTACACACAGATATTAATTCTGACCTGGATGTCATAATTTCAGCTGTTCCAAGCCAGTGTAAGTGGTGCCACTAACAATAATCACAGAATGGCTTAGGTTGGAAGGGACCATAAAGCCCATCCAGCTCCAACCCCCTGCCAGGGGCAGGGTGGCACCCACTGATCAGGCTGCCCAGGGCCCCATCCAACTTGGCCTTGAACCTGTCAGGGATGGGGCAGCCACAGCTTTTGTGGGCAGCCTGTGCCAGTGCCTCACCACCCTCTGAGTAAATAACTTCTTCCCAACATCTAACCTCGGTATGAAGGGGAGAAGAGGATAAAGCAAGGCTCACTAGGGTTGAGACTGAGGGAACAATACCAGGGCTGAAGGTGAGGCAAATGGCTCAGCTGAAGTGCATCTATACTAACACATGCAGCACGCGCAACAAACAGGAGCAGCTGGAAGCCATTGTGCAGCAGGCAAATCATGACCTAGTTGCCATAACTGAAACATGGTGGGATTGCTCCCATCACTGGAGTGCCACAATGGATGGCTACCAGCTCTTCAGAAGGGTAAGGCAAGGAAAAAGTGGTGGTGGCGTGGCCACTCTATGTTAGAGAATTTTTTTGATGTTGTTCAGCTCAGCGCTGGGCATGACAAGGTTTGGGAAGGCCAACAGGGTTGATATCTTGGTGGGAGTCTGTTATAGATCACCTAACCAGGATGAAGACACAGACGAGGTATTCTATGAGCAGCTAGCAGAAGCTGCTTTATTGACAGACCTTGTTCTCATGGGTGACTTCAACTTCCCTGATATACACTGGGAATATAATACAGCACAGAAGAAGCAGTCTAGGAGGTTTCTACAGTGTGTGGAAGATAACTTCCCAATGCAGCTGGTAAAAGAGCCTACCAGTGGAGGTGCCCCACTGGACCTGCTCTTCACCAACCGAGAAGGAGCGGTGGGAGATGCAGAGGTCGGGAGTTGTCTTGGGCTGAACGACCCCAAAATGGTAGGGTTCCCTGTTCTTGGGGAACTCAGGAGGGAGGTCAGCAAAACTGCTACCCTGACCTTCTGGAGGGCAGATTTTGAACTGTTCAGGACACTGGTAGGATGGGCTCCTTGGGAGCCTGTCCTGAAGGGCGAAGGGGTCCAGGAAGGCTGGATGCTCCCCAAGAAGGAGAGAACTGAGGGACATGGTTTAGTGGGTAATCTTGGTGATAAGTGGACAGTTGGACTAGATCATCTCAGAGGTCTTTTCCAACATTGCTGATCCTATTATTAGAGACATTCTGTCATTCTACACAGGATATATAGTTCATTAATTTGCCCATGGAATTCTACAAGCCAAAGACTTTGCAAAGAAACTTGCAAATGAGAAAACCGTATAGCAGGCTCTCTGAGCCTTTTAAACTCTCAGCAGAGCAGCGGACCCATATCTGTAGGAAAACAGGCACAGCTGCCTGGGCCATAGTGTAAGACTGACATTACCAGTCAGCAAATTTGGAAGAGATAAACAAAACGAAAGATTTTGCTTCAAAAAGGAGGGGGGTGGGAAGTGACTCAATCAGTGGAGGAGGCTGGTCCTATACCAGAGACAGACATTGCTCCCTGACATGAAAGCATTCTGTGAGGTTGCTTTATGATCTCCCACTAAATTGAAACGCCAAGTCAGAAATTTTACATCAGAGTAGCTGATCCAGTAGAAAGCAAAATGTATTCACAGAGAGGAAAGAACAATAGCTTATTTTCATCAATAAGACAAAATTAGATATATGTGGAAGTAAGCTCCCCTAACTTTGGAAGAATTTTTCTCCAAAATCAAGAATAAACAAATTTTTCTAAGCACCAACATTTAGTTCCGTAAGAACAAGTTTCAAAATCTAAACACAAAGGAAAAGAGCTAAAGCTTTACCTAAGACAACTAGGAACAAATAAGAAGAAATCATGTCTCTGATTTGTAAAGGGTAACTTCATGAAAAAAAAATACCAAAAACTCTCATACACCACAACCATTGGTAAATCAGAAAATAAGTGATCTATCTAGCTTCAACAACTGCTTCAAGAATTTTTATTGCAACTGCTAGGTAAAATATTGCTCGAAACGCCTTCATCTTCAACATAAGCTTCTAATTTCAAGAATAAATATACAAGAGATCAATCTCCCTATTGTACTCTAAGATCAGTCTCTTCTATTCAACACAGTACTGTTCTAGAAAATACTTCATTGGAAATAGACAAATTGCAAGTGAATTTATATTAGAATATATCAGAAGTTTTAGAATATATGAGCAGAATCAAAATAGTGCATAGTTCCACCATTATATATTTGTCTAGTCTGTTCCAGCAGAGGAAATGATGGGAAACAGCAGCTGCCTTGTGTTTTATTTTTGTGTTTTAGTGACCTCTGGTGGTTACATATGAAAAAAACGTTTTTCAGAGATCATCTTGAATTATTATTATTTTTAAGGAAAAAAAGGAGCAGGGGGACTATTAACTCTTCAAAGGGCAACAAATCAAAGCATTTTGGCATAAAGAACCCAAAAATTTACTTTAGCATGTGAAATGAGAATAAGGCTTCTTTTCTATCCTAAAGTTTTTCTACTTCCACAGGACTCAATGTTGTTACTATTTAATCATTTAAAGAACAAAACCAAAAGATTAATGGTACAGTTTAAACTTCAAAAATAGAGGAAACGTCCTTAAATAAATGCACAACTCAATAAAACCCAGGAAATTAAGGGTAGAAATGAAGAAACACATTTTAATGTGAAACAGTCAGCAGCGCTGTGCTGCATGAGTCTCTCTTAGGTCCCGCACTACTTTTAAGATTACAAAAGAAATCGCAAACAACTGGATGAGTAAATAATGAAGTAACAAAACTACAAAGAGACTACGATGACACAACTGAAATGGGCAAGAAAATTTGGTAAATGTAGTACAGTATGCACAGGGGCTAGAGTAATTCTGCGTTTTCATTAGCTCTGAACTGACTTCTCATGCTTGGGAACAAAATACTGAGGTTGTAGGAGAGAGTTCTACAAAGAGATCAAGTCTGTCCAACAGTGGTCAAAAATCAAAAAAACGTTCGTTGTTAGTAGGATTAGAATAAGAAGTAAACAGAAAAGCAACTACCAGAGGATAGATCACTTATGTGTATCTTATCAGAGAAAGCAGTCCAATCTTAAAAAGGAGAGTCTGGGATCTAGAAAATAATGTAAAATGGCAAGAACGATGAATAAAATTTTAAGAGCTTTAGCACAAGGAACAACCAATGAAATTATAACTTCTCTATCTGGAAGAAAGATGAAAAAAACAAAAAGCCTTAAGCATTAAGCATCCCATCATAACTCACAACTGGTGCAGAGAAGATGAACAAGAAATGCTTGTGCTTCCTGTGCAGTGTAAGAGCCAGCAGGCCTCAGAATGAGCCTGTCAAGGGCAGGTTCAAACTCAATGAAAACTGCCTCACATAGCATATTGTTTAGCTGTGTAGTTTCTTCCCAATGGATGTTACGATGATAAAACTTTTAAGAGGGTTTACAAAATTACTATACAAATTCAAATACCTGGCTCAGGAAATCCCAGAGATGCCTATCACCAGAGGTACAGAGCGTATCTTGGAGAAACGTTAAGTACATACTTGCATTACTTGTCTGTGCTTCTCCAGGTTTCCAATCTTTGTACTACAGAGACGCTAAATTAGTCCTCAGGATTGAGGCAGTAGCACCACTCTTCACTCTCTTCTGTAATGGATTTTTTTTTTATTATAATTATTTTAAGTAAGACCACCAAAAACAAGACTTATTTAGGGCTCCTAGTTCAGTGATTGTATGTTACAGACTAAAGTCCGTAAGAACTGGATCATGCAGTCATTTTAAGTTTTCATGTTCTGACTAGCTACAGCTACACAACAAATAAAGACTCCTAGGTAAGAACAGAAATGTTTCAAATGCAACTTTCACTATGGACTTGAAGAGTTATTTGACATAGCAAGATAATCATTCTAGATAACGAATTACAAGGCACAATATTCAGTAAAGTGAAAAAAAAAAAACAAAAAAAAACACACGGGGACACATGACAACACTCCTTAGCTGTACTGCCAAAAAAGTTAGCTATTAACCAGTAACTACATTTTCCTGCATGCAAGATCTGCACAACGTGAAGGCATATGACCTCATTGCTCTCTGCAACTCCCTGAGGACAGGATGCAGAGGGAGGTGTTGGGCTCTTTCCCCTGGTCACTGAGGACAGCACACATAGGAACAGCACAGAGCTGTGCCAGAGGACGTTCAGACTGGGCATCAGAAAAAAATTCTATGCCACGAGGGTGGTCAAATGCTGTAACAGGCTTCCCAGAGAGGTAGCTGATGTCCCATGCCTGTCAGTGCTCAAAAGATATTTGGACAATGCCCTCAGTAATATATCTTAGGTTTTAGTTAATCCTGAAATAGTCAGGTAGCTGGACTCCATGATCTTTGAAGGCCCCTTCCAACTGAACTGTTCTGTATTAGCCAAGTGTGGTAAGCAGCTGTGTTTCTCGCATTCAAATACTGACCATACCTCATGAAGCAGAAACAACATCAACTTCACAGTTTAAACAGATATTGAACAGCAGATAATGTTGTGTTGTGCAACGTGTATGTATCACATGCAAAAAAAAAAAAAAGACAGTAAGATCACTATACTCTTCAGTTTATCTCAACTGCTGAGAACACAAGATGAATAAATGATTCAAGATAGTTTTCTTCTCCACAGAAAATAACTCGCCCTTTCATTATATGCATTCTTCAAGTAATTGAGATTTCTCTCAATCACTTTTTGTAGAAGGAAAAGAAGGATTTGTAAGAAGTAATTGCACTATTTTTATACTAACAGTAATTACATTTCAGGATAACAAAACATGTCAACACTTTCCTCTCACACACACACACAAGGATGACAGTGACTACTTGATGTTCTGAAATGGAAAGAGAAAAGGCTAGACATTTATCATTGGTTGGTAGTTCTGCCAGAGTTTAGTAGAGATCACAACCACAGCTACACAGAATAAACACACAGGTTAATGTATCGTTTCCATTTTCGTATATGGGAAAAATAAAGCTGTGGTAATCTGACACATACAGTAAAAGCATTAACAATATTAAAAAAATGAAATGGAAAGTTACCTCAGACACAGGTACATTTTCTCCAAGCTCAGATGTGTGCAATGCCAGCAAACCAATCACTCGAGCAACTTTAGCACGTCTGCATATGAAATACACTTTTTGCAGGTGAAGAAAAACTAATTTCAAAATTACCACAAAAACAATTATGTCGTACTGCATGTATTTTACACAGATTGCTAAGGGCAGAAAATATTTGAAGTGCTATTTACAGATGAAATTTGGTTTTGTTTTTTTAACATGTACCACCAAATTATCTTAGCATTTCAGGTACATTTTGCAATAAATTCACGCAAAAAGACATGCTTTTTTCCTTTAGCAACCAAGAATGGAGATTCTTTATTTTGTTACAATCTAAGAATCCCTCACATTCAGTTTTCTTAAAATGCTGTCAACTCCCAAGAGAACCTTTTAGAACATTTTAGTATGGCTGACAAAACAAAAATGAAATTTATATCAGAATATCCGTTTTAAACCGTTTCATTGAAGAAAAGAATCGGAATATCAACACTTATTAAACAAGCAGTAGAGGGCACTACCACCTTCAAATATTTCTCACACTTAAAAAAAAAAAAAGCCACCATTAGAAATATTTTACTACTATTATAGCATGGCTTGGTTTATGCAGTGATTTTAACTAACAATATTTGATATGCTAAATCATATAGTTTTAGATACAAATTTTAGACATTTACTATAACCTTAGGTCTTGCAAAAGAGCAGCATATTAATTCAACTCCAAAAAATAATAATAATAATCGATGTTATACACAACATCACACTGCCAATCAAGTACCACGGCATTTTGAAAGTCCAAAACACTCCTCGCAAACCCTAGTCAAGTACAGCTTCAATAAAATTCAGTGACAACTCCTTATTTGAACAAATTGATTTAAAATAATTGTTACTTACATATCCCAGTTGGCGGCTGCACGCAGCTGTTGTGTTAACACTGGAAACTATCATTTGAAGAAGAGAAACAAAAATTAACAATTCAGTGATCTGACACATCCCAATGATAAAAAAAAATCAGAATATTAGTAATTATGTAAAAATATGCTTGGACAGAATTTGCAAAAAAACATTACAGACAGACTGTACACATTGACCAAACATATCGACTAAGAACAGAATTCCTGCCTGTGAAAGTCTCATTTTTTTCCCCTATATTCTTGCTTTAAACCAAACTGCTAAACATATAACAGCTTGAGGAAAAAAAGTATTTTTTCTTCATGAATACCACTGTGCAAAGGAAAATCCAATTTTTTCATTTACAAACAAATTATCATAGAGTACTATCAAACAGTTGTTTAAGGAAGTGAAATTTGTTTTTGGAGAATGGATAAAAAAAATAGCTGGCAAATGCTAAAATAATTAATTGAGCATTCACAATCAGCTACTTAAGAATTAACTGCAAAATTATTAGCTTATTTCTAAAATGTTCTGCTAATTGGCAATTCACTTATTGGATTATTATAAAAATAAATTAATAATAATTCTCCAATGGCAACAGAAGAAAAATTTTCATCAATTCTCCTTTAGGAAAACTGACATGTTTTTATAAAAACATTATAAAAAATAATGTTTTTTATTGTCTTGTACTTAACTTGCCTTTTTTTTTTTTTTTTTTGTCATGACGCCGATAGTTTTTTTTGTTGTTGTTTTTAATACAACTAAATGCAGCCGATTTTTGCTACAACGGCAAGTATGTCAACAATACTGATTCCTTCAGAGCCTTATTATTTACCAGCTGAGAGTTAATTAGCCTGCTCGCAACTTCCTTGTGGACAGCCACAGCACAGAGGTAATGCAGTAAGTTCAGTTTAGAACGCGCTGTTCCTGGACTCTTCTCGGTGGAATCAAGCAATGAACATGTTTGTTGCAAGACGTCATTCCAGTCCACATCTTTCATAGATGATAATTTCTCAGCTAACCATAAGAAGCAAACAGGTAGTTAAAGATTTTTGATGTTGCTTTAATATACTAGAAAGCAGCATCAACACAATTAAGTTTCAAAATGTTAATTTAATCAGATTCCAGTATTTAAAATATCAAACAAATATGGTGTTAAAATTTATGTCTGAAGATTATAGAGAAGTCTAAAAAAGAAATAAGAGATACAAACCATAAAAAGGTAGCAGTAAAAATCTCAAAACATTTTTGAAAGTGCAACTCTCACTGGCATTATATTTAGAAAAGGTATTTTTTGTCCATAATCATTACTAATTCTTAAAAAGCAAGTGCAGTTTCATTACAGCAAAGTTGAGGTAAAAACTAATGAATGTCAGCAAAATTCCCTCAGAAGGGATTGCAATAAACCTAAAATATTTATAAGTACTGATATAGGCTGGCATCCATTTAGTTAAGCCTTAGGAGCAACAGAAGATAGATGACTACAGGAGAACCAAAAGGCAACAGCCACTGGATGATTACCATAATGATCGTTGATCACTGTATGGAAACAAAGAACTTTCCAAAGTTTTTTTGCTCATCAGTCTCTCAAGGACTAAATTCAGTCCACCTCAGTAATTGTACATTTCCTCAGTTTTGGTTAGTTATTGACTAATAATTTATCTGCCACCTACGCATGCCCCCGTACAGAATACTTAAGGACATCTGTCTTTTACACCTATTTTACATGTAAGTAACACTGTCCAATAAACACATAAGTAAAGTTTAAAAGCAGTATGAACTTGAGGTACTTATCTTCTTTTTTCTCCATATTGCCTTTAATTGTAAGGAAAAAAATAGTGAATTTGGTAGTGCTTATCAATATCTTCAAAAACAAATCAGGAAGTTGTCTAGAAAAAAAAAGCTAGAATCCTAGAAGATTTACAATGACAAAAAACACTGTCCCATCTTCAATAAATATAGACAATAACAGCTAAACACATCAAAACATCAGACATAGTTTAGATGCTTACATGCAAAATTAAGTAAAATACCACCTCCTCAGGTTTTTGCATCTAGACATTTTTGCCAAGGACAATAGCCAAATGCAAATTGTTAGTACAATCTTGATTCGGGGACACTGTATTCCCTCCCAAATTTCTTCAAACTGACTCTCCAAAATATATACTCAGAGAAAGAAAAAAAGGAACTTTGATGCGTAGAAAGAGGTGCTATCTGAATTCCAGGAGTTCATACTTGCCTAACACCCCTCTTCAAGCACGCTAAGGCCTAACACCACCACAAAACAACCCAAAAGCATCCACAATTCTACATTATCGATTGGGAATGTTTCACAATTATATGTGGGACTGCCAAGGCTGCCAGGTATTATAGCTGATCAACACTACACATTTTAACATCCTGTTTTCATTTGCTTCTTTAACTTAGTCAACCAGATGAAAATTTGACAATCTCAGTTAAACAATCTCAGTTGTTCACAAAAAAAAACCTATAAGAAAAAAATCTTCTGTCTTTTCCCTGCTAAAAAAGGGGTTGGCTGTCTTATTTTAGAAGTTTTTCAGTATGGCTTATAAGAGAGCAGAAGAAAAAGAAAGAGTGCACATAAACGTTAGCTGTTAGCACTCGAAAATTCTACTTATTTTTGGTCTAGTTAAGAACAATACATCTGCAACTTCAGCTTCAGAAAAAGTTGCAAGTTCTCCCCTCTCCCCAGCTGATTTACACAGAGAGGCTATAGGTCTTGTGACAGTTACACCACCATATGCAGAACAAATGTTTTAACGATGTCAGCAGAGCCACACCTGAATATGCCGGTATAGGTAAAGCTTTCGAGTCAAATCTAACCGGCGCTTGCTTCATTATCTGGAAAAAGCAAACACATTACAATCAATTTCAATGCATTTCTGAAAGTCTGCTCGAACAATTTCAGCAGTCAAACATGAAAACAAAAGACAAAAATTTTACAGGACGGATGTACAAACCAATGGCTATTACTGAGGCATTTTCCATTAATTTCTACCACGTATTTCTTCCAAGCAGATATTTCATATTTAACTCTATGTTTTGAGTATAATTAAATTGTTAGCATTTCCACCTAAGTGATTTTTTTAAAATGGAAATACAAAATCATTGAATTCTTTTTCAGTTTACATTTTTTACCTTGCTTCTATGCAGAATAATACTCACATTTGGTTTTCAAAAACTATAAAAAGGACCTAGTCTGATATGTAGCTGAAACCTCATAAAACATTTCATTGCCATGCAGTAAACACAGATATATGCATTACATTATTCTAGAACATGAGGAAGTCACTATCACTGATCCATCGTTTGTCAGGTATGGTTTATTTCCACAACATCGTTTTCTGATTTTGATTCAATTTGATTTTCTGGTAAATCAAATTGAACGATTGCTCAGATTGAACATTACCGTGTAATTTTCAGTAAATAAATCACACACAACAGAGAACTGCATAGTATTTTGAATTATTTTCTATAAAATAGTACAAGAAAAAAAATCTGAACCTGGGACTGCGCGGTAAAGAGATTATTCTCTGTGTACGCTTTCTGCCTAAACTCATCTCTTCCACTTGTAGTCAGAAGAGAAGCAGCTAAGGGCTAAAGCTTCATGTCTAAGTCCTGAGATAGAATTGAGAATTTACAGAGGTGGCATTCAAATGCATCACGACCTCTGAAATTCTCCACAGGTGGCAGGTGTCCAACTCAAAAACATTAAAACAGCATTATGGGATAGATTTTCTATCTAGCTACTCAATATTTTTTAATACTCATTTGACAATGCTAAGAATAGCATTAAAGCACACAAAAGGCTATACTAAGTTATACTAAAAAGTTATGCTAAAGCAATGGCTGTAAGACTTTTCTACACAGCTAGATGTTTGCTTCCAACAAAGAATGCTGCACTGCCTGCATTTGCCCTTTACTCAGTGAAGTTGATAAGACAGCAGACAAAAGACAAGGGCCTCTAGCCTATCATTCCTTCTACCAATACTACACGTACCTATATATGCACATTACATTGCGATTGTAGTGCAGAGCTCCGATTCTTTTTTGGCCCTCTCCTTGCTGTCAAACAAGCGCCAGTCCCTGCTCAAGAGACTTATCACAAACTATTTTCGTGTTAGAATCCGTAAAACAGAAATTGGATGGATGGTTCTTAAAACTTCAGGTCTTTCTTTTCAGAGGAAAAAAGTTCATATTTATTGGAAATATTATAATACCTAAAATTTAGAGAATGACAAAAGTTGCTCTGGAAAGGTTAAATGCCTGAACTACATGGTTTCACAGACAGCTTTGTTTTCTTTATATCAAAACACACACAGCCTTGTGGTTTTTTTTAAGTAACAGATATTAAAGCAAGTTATCAGAAAGTAAGTCTACAAAAATCACTGAACACAGCATTTAATAGCTTTTATTTCTTGTAAAACGTTATTTAACATTACTATTCAATCCCAAAATAACTCTATTCTCCAAATTAGCAATACAATGGGACTATAGAAGACAGCCAAAAACTTGCATGAGAGCTTGCCAGTTGACTGGGTGGAACTGCTTTAGAATTAGAATTATAAAATACAGGAAAGGAGTTTCACCCTGATTAAAGATTTATCTGCAAAACTAGCCTCGCCCATAAGTTCCTGAATCTTGTATATTATTTTGCTATACCTTTGGATTGTCAACGATTGGCGTTACGATAAGATCAGATTCAGTGTAAATGAGCTCTTTCACTGCTGACTCCACATCCTGCTGACTTGAGCACACATTTTTAACCTAGAACAAGAACAAAGTTTTTTGAAATACTGTTTTGCACAAAGGAAGAAAATGTTTACTCATAATAATATTTCATTTAAATATCATACCACTGTATTTGGTCATGTAAATAATTGTAATGTAAAAAAGTCCCAAATGCTCAAGACTACACCAGTTCTTCTCCAGACTATGCTGTTTGACTCATCTGGAGCTGGGGGCTCTGCTCCACATTGTCTCCTCCTCCCTTCCTCTCCTTCCTTGTGCTTCTGCTTTGCTTTGACTTCCTTCTGCTTCTCTCTTATACTGCTCTCTCTCATCCTGATGCTGCTTCTTTCCAAGCTGTCTGGCCCTTAACTAGGCCTGGGGCAACTCCGTCCCAGGTCCACCAGGTCACAGGGGAGCACAGGTGTAAACAGCTTGCCTGTGCTCCCAAGGCCAAACACACCTTCACCAGGTGTTCGATCATCAGTTCAAGCTGTGACCTAACAGTTCCCCTACAATAATATATTCTAAATTGCTTCTTATTCGTGTAGTCAATAATAGGGCCTAGACTTCCCAACTAAAAATTATGAAAAAAATACATGTAGGAAGAAAGTTGCAAGTCTAAAACAAGGTTGCAACTTACGTTTTGGAAAGTAGATGGATAAGACACAAGACAGCCTCACCCTGTTTTAATCATTGAATTAAAGGGAGACAAAACATCTTACTCGACTCCTACATCGGAAGCTCTGCAAACATTTATTTTTTTAAAATATTTTTAAACACTAAAGGAACTGCTACTGGAGGAACTATTTTTCTGTTAGAATTATAGGGCGGGAAAGAAAGCTGACTTTGTTATAGATTCCAGGCTAAAATTCTGACTATGATGATACCATCATCTCTTATTTTTCTACTCACCCTTGTCAAGCATGAATCCTTTTGTAAAGAATTGTGGATCGGGGCAGTAGTAACATCAGTTATTTCTACTGCAGTGCTGGTTCTAGGAGTGGGACGAGAACTTTAAAAGAAATAGAATACAGAATAAGTCTCACAGAAAGCTATTGTTGTGGCATTCTGTTTGTTTTGATATTCAAGTCTTACAGTAAACTTTCAAGGCTGACAAACAGCCATTATGCTGTCCCCAGCAACTAAAAATGAACTTCCTGACTTTAAGTATGTCCTGACAAAGTTGGGATTTGTCTGTCAGTTAGAAATAGGAAAGTTTGGTGCTGTTTTTTTTGGTTATTTGTTAGATGAATGTAGTTGGATTTTTTCACCCAGTCAGTCCTCCAGAATGGATGCTAAAACATGGCTGGTTTAATTCCTAATAAGAAACAATATACCAATAGAATTAACTTGTCAAAAATTGCAATTCATTTTATGTTATTCTCTTCTGACTGTCAAATCTTTGTAAAGTACTGGGAACTAAAAACTGCCTCATTTTTATATATGAATGTGAAGTGGGATTACTTTTTAGTTTTGCTTTTTAAAAATCCTGTCTCCTAATCAGGAAACAAAAAAAAAAAAAACGTAAGAACAGAACACCGTAAATGTGCAGTATTAATAAAGCTGCTAGTGAACTACTTTCTTTGGTAGTATACATTTTAAATCAAAGTGTTTAAAATCAATTTTAGATTTACTATAAATAGCAGGCCAAGAAACACTCGTTTAATCAACAACTTAAAATGAAAGTGTGATTTGCAGAAAGAAATGCACATATTTAGTTTTTATGAGAAAAAGTAACTAAACAAAAAATACAAATAATAGCAGACAAAATTAAGGATACTCATTAAAGTCACTGATCAAATGACTAACAGTTCTAATTTCTTATTCTTATTTTGATAAAAATTCCATCTTGAATGTATTTCCGACGGTAAGGTAACTTGCATTTAAAAAGTAGATATGAAGTATTGTCTAAATACACTCTACTAGCTAGATCAAACTGCATAAAGTGTGCTAATTCTTACAGTAAATATATATATGTATATATGTGTATGAGGATCTGCTTGGAAGTTTAAGAAACTGAATTTCCTAAACTAAAGAAGCATGGTTTCTAGCTAGGAGAAAGCATAAATTCTGCACTCCCACATGCTTCAAGAGATGTAGTTTTGTTAAATATATTTTTTCCAAACCTAGTTTTCTTCTACATGTGCTTGGGAGAAAGAAAATCTTTTCCAGTTCTCAGCTTGTTTCTCAGTTTAAAACAAGAGAAGAGACCACTGAATTGAACTAGTTGAAACGAATAAGAAATACTCCCTTTGCATGTGTAGAAGAAGTTACTGCTCCCATAAACTGATGATTAACTACACTGGCAGTCAAATTTTGCTTCCAAATGACAGGTCAGGAACTTCTTTCCACTTCGATACTTTAAAACTTTAGCATTAAGAAATTAAATCATTCAAGTAAAAAGAACAGCAGAAATATAAACAAAATCTACTTCTTAGTATGCTTCAAATTTCATATTAAAATAAGTTTGCTCATCATAAAATACATCGTTCTTAAAGATACACTTTTGGATTATATGTTTTTATATTAACTGTTCCTAACGTCTTCATGGTCTTTCTTCTTAGCAAATTCCTAAAGCAAAGAGCAAATGATATTTTAAAATACTAATAGTATGGTTTTAACTGCGATGGTAGAACGTAAAAATGAGATGAGTAGTAATACTTTATTAAACTGGAAATAACTGAAAATGTAGACATACAATCACACACAAATGCCCTATTTCAGGTTACACAAGAAGTCGAAAGAATATTTAATTTTAAACTGGAATATATCTACTGGAGGACATGAACAAAATCTGTTTTTCTAGATAATCTTCTTGGCTTGAAAGCTAGTAAAAGTTTCAGAATCAAGCCTCAACTGAAACTGTTAATCACATTTTTTATTTAATGTCTGGTGCAGTACTTAGTAGATACCAATAGCTTGTGATGAAAAGCTGCAGGTAGAATTCATTAGTGCACCTTAAGCTGTAAAACCACTTCTATATCTAAAGTAACCATATTCAAAGCATATTCTCATATATCTACAGAAACAAAGAAGTTCTAAGTAGAGCCTTCTGTTTAGGAAAACAGTTAAGAAATCAAGAGACTCCTACCAAAATCAGTTTCATACAGCAGTAAAAACATTGCTTTAACTGCACATATTGTTTTAACTGCTCCTCAAGTGCATCTTAGTCTTAACTGTTGACAGAAACTTCAAAAGTAAACACTAACAAGATACTACAAATAGAATAATAAAATATTTGAAGAGGTTAGGGAAAAAAGACTTTAAAGACTTCTCTGATGGTACTTTTGGTTTTCATACCTGAGAAGAAACATGGATTCATTTGATTCACCAACTGCATTTTTTGGTAGCAGTTCAGTTGGATTTTCTACTGAAAAGAAAAAACAAACTCATATTTAAATGTTAAAAAGAAACAAAGCACAGGGAACAAGCATGTTGGTAAGACTGACTAAGTAATTCAAAGTAACACAATGAATATTACCTAGTTTGAAAGAACTGCGTGGTAGCTGATTATCTGCTTTTGAAGCTGATAGGTTTTTAGAAGCATCTTCTGGGTCCTTGGTATTCCAAGGCACAGACTCTGTGTCTTCGTTGCTGTTTAATAAGAGGTAATAATTATGAAAATTAAAAAATAAAAAGCCAGGTGGATCACATCCATTACTCATTACAATTATTAACATGCAATTTAGCTGTCATTCTTCTACATCAGCACGCTATTTTAATATGAGCTAAACGTACCTTTTATATTGGTAATGGCAACAATGGAAAATAACTTTCTAGCAAGTGACTTGGAGAATATTATAGAACTCTCTAGCTCCCTCAGAAGAACTGGCAAAGAATAAATTAGAAAAGTTAAATTTATACCCCATAATACCAGAGCTTACAAAGTAATTTTGTAAGCTTTAGAGACCGTTCAATCTCCAGAGAAAAAAGTCACAACCAACATACTTTCAATAATGGAATCTGTAGCATTAAGATCAATGAAAGCTGATTTTTTTTTTCCCTTAAGGATTGACATGTTACACTTAATTGCAAGTTTTTTGCTTTTGCTTTTATATTTCTCTGTACTGTTCACATGGAACTGGTTCATATAACCCTCACTGTGGAAAAAAAAGGGGCCTAACATTTGGAAAGGAAGAAGTACAGAGCTTCTTTTGCATGTCAGGTCCATATCTTCAGTTTGTCACAATTGTCAATTACTGTATAGCTTAGTGATTATTTCAGAGTCACTAGAAGACCCCCACGAGTAACATCAAACAGTCCAATATTTTGTAGATTTACATTCTTCTGGTTCTCTGAGAATTTCTCAAAGACAAACAATGTGGTAGAGGGTGATCTAAGTCCCACTGATATTTTGAATAAATTCTGACTTTGTGGTATAAACTTAAAATCTTGATTTATTATTTGCCTTGGTGGTGGTGAAAGTAGTAATAAAATTAAAACACAAAGAGCAACATCTTAAGCTAGAACAAACATCAGCAGCGAAAATACTGCAGTACTAGTACCAGAAATAGGTATTTCAACAACACAAGACAGAAAGTAAAAATAGATAAAACACCACGCAGCATTCTAAAATAAAGCTATTTTCACACCTGTTCCCTGGATGAAACAAGAAGCATCAGTCAAATATTCATAACAACAAGTTATTAAAGAAATAAAATAGAATTTAAAAAATACTCTAAACGGAAACTGAGAAATTAAAAACAGCAAGATTAACAGACATTTTGAAGAAGCCTAACTATTTAATGTATAGAGCCTATTCTCACAAAAGGGCTGAGCGTTTCTGCTTATATAGCAATGTAGAGCATTACAAATTTAAAAATAAAAACACCAGATAAACGGTTTATAAACAAAGAATAGGAGTCAAACGCATTCACAAGGCTGAAAACCTAAGATGCTGCACCGACAGTTTTTGTGATGCCTTAAGGTTAATGCATAAAAGCAAACAAAAAACTTGAATAGAGATAAAATTGACTCATTTATAAAGTTCTTGTAAAGCTTTTGAAGAACCATATTGCAAGTCAAAATACTGTTTATCATTGTTATGTAAACAAATAAAAATTTTAACATTCTATAGCTAGGAGAAATTGGTCTGTTGAAAGCAAACAGATACTCTAATACATCAGTAGAATACTGCTACCTCTAAGCATCCCAAACTGTTCACTGGATAGTGTAAAATGTCATTCATTGATTAGTTAACAACATTAAAATCCTAAGCAAAATTCAGATTGAAGATTGAAAATTCGGATTCAAGATAGAAAAATTCATAGGAAAAAATGTTTAAAAATTGTAAAAGATATTTGTTCATTCACATGTACTATAAAAGACATCTGCTTGAACAGTCAGTACCTTGAGCCCTGGCTGCCTGAAGAATCACCATCACAATGGCTAAGGGAACCTTTCCAGAAGGGATGCTGCAATAGGTCTGTCCAGTTCAGCCTTTTGAAAAGCAACAGACAAACTGAAAAAGCAGTGGCAAAGGAGAGCTACAAAAACATACCAGGCTAAGTTTTGAACCCAGAGACACTATGGAACAACTATTCCTGTTGTTCACTTGTATTTGGTCAACCAATAATTTATCTTATAAGAGAAGCTTTTGGCCTCAAATTGAAATGGATCATTCACACAACATGGAGGAAATTAAGAATTAAGGAAACTGTTTAGCCAATCCCAACATGTACATTACTCTACAAATGATAATCTTACATTATACCAAAATGCAAGTTTAACATCTATAAATCAGTCTTACAAAACAGATATGCCCAGTTCTCTGAAAAAGCAAA
Source organism: Penelope pileata (assembly GCA_013396635.1). Classification (NCBI taxonomy): domain Eukaryota; kingdom Metazoa; phylum Chordata; class Aves; order Galliformes; family Cracidae; genus Penelope; species Penelope pileata. The sequence goes on along the minus strand of WBMW01004296.1, from coordinate 180,181 downwards.
GCCAATCAATTTAAAAAGCTATCCATCATATCTGTTAAACAGTTATCTAAGTGGCAGCACCAACAAGAACTGAAAGCTATACAGAATTAATGCCTTGATTAAATATAGATTTGCATAAGAAAAAGCACAATTTGTTATTTTATGCGGGAGAAAAATTTTTTTGCATTATCATCTAACAGTACAGTATCACAGCACTTTTTCCAGATATTAAAAAGGACACTGTAAGCAATCATTTACCTCTTCTGAGGAGCCTTTTGAAGCAAGCCATCAAGTAAGCTAATGAATTCTGCAGAAGGTTTCTGAAAAGCAGAACCTGCAAACAGAAGCACTTAGAAAGATAAGTACTGGACAACAAAACAACTGTCAACTACAATGAAGTAGATGAAATCATTATCTGAAGATCATGCTAAAACAGCTTTATTTAACATTACTTTCAATCTGGAAAAAAAAAAGGCATAAAAAAAACCTAAATATAAAGTCTTTGCATTTAAAAGTATCCTCAAATACAACAAATAAAACAATACTTGGTCAAGCTAATTAACATTTTTATATACTAAAAACAAACAAACAAAAACACCCACCACAGAACCTTTCCATTATCATATAGCTATTAGCAGGAAAAAAAAAAAAAAAAGAGGTTGAAAGCTGCTCTAATTGAAATTGACCCCTGTTGTGGCAGTAGTTTTAAGAGGACTATTATTGCATCCTACTACATAAAAGAGGCTTCCAGGGAAAGGAAAGACTAATACTGAAGTGTCTCAATGAATATCACTGATGCTTGGAACGGCAAGTACAAAACTTCCATCCCAGAATTTATTTTTAATCCTTAACACTAAATGATACACCTGTTTGTCAAGACAAAAATAAGCATTCATCATCAATGGCAAAAGTTCATAGCAAAGGGAGGGCAATGGTAACATTCACTCTGGACAGCTAGATGATTCCTGCAATCAGCCTCCGAATAAACGCTGCAAAGCAAAACTAACTCTGTAATTGTTAATCTGATTTGATTCATTTAACAAGGAAAGAATGTTACCCTTTGGTCTAGGGGGCAGTGGATCTTCATATAAAATCTTTTCAACTAATTCAGAAAAGCTGTCTGAGAAGAACGGCGGTCTTCCTACAAACAAACAGAAGTTTATTTCCCAGATCATGCAAATTTCAAAATGACTGTCAGGTACAACGATATACAGTGAGCTCATTTTCCTAAGGAAACATTCAAAGCAACAAACATCTTCAGTCTGAATACTATCTTAAAAGTTCATTTAAACATTAAAATTTGGATTCAATTCTTCTACCATGAACAGCCAAAGAGACCAAGCATAGAACAGGTTCTAAAGCTGGCTTGAGGTAGGCCACCATGACGCCTCTGTATGAATCAATAATGAGACAGCAACCAGAGAAGCTTTAAACAGAGTATGCTGAACCAACAGATCAGGGTACTGTCTAAAACTTGAGAATACAGCATTGCAGTTTTTTTGTGTTGAAATTTTCCTTCCAGCTGCAGGCAATGCTAACTTTATCTGCAGGAAAGCCAATGACTAGTTTTATACTAATTAGTTTTCTCCCTCAAAGGTAAAATACATTCAGAGTTTAGTACTGAAGGGGTTAAAAACATTACACTGTCAGAATGGAAGTACTGCTACAACTAAAAAAAAAACAGTGTTTGAGGAATACAGGCTGATTAATATTATATTTAGATCTAAGTCAGAAGTACAATTAAATACTATTAATTCAGATGGCCGATTGTCTTTTTTTTTAGTATATTTAGTGTATTTAAGACATTTTTGAAGTGTCTTACATTTGTCCATCTCAACTTCCACTAGAAGGTAAATAAGAATTTAAACTGGGATCACAAAGTAGGTATTCATTATCACAAATATTAAAGAAATACACAAACTTACAACCTGAGAACATTTCATAAAGTAAACATCCCAAGGACCACAGATCACTGGACTTGGAGAAGTCTTCTCCCTTTATTACTTCTGGAGCTGTGTATAACGGAGAGCCTACAAAATACAGTACATGTACACTTGATTCAACGTTTATCCTGTAGAACACTTAAAACTTAATCTCTAAGTCACTGAAGTGTGGAGAGAATCTTCACTTAGATATAAGAAAACTGAGATACCAGATATAACTTGAAAGTAATTTTTTCCTCCTGAACTTTTACTGAATCATGCAGGATTACAGAATCTACTTTGTTGTTTACTTCATTTCCATTAACCAACTTGGTTTGTGCTTATACTTTTCTAAAACAATTAACATAAAAAGATCTTTTGACATACCTTGACTGCTTCCACAGCCAAGCCAGCTGGGAATATTAAACCAACATAAACCTCATGTGATTAACAAAAATAATGAGATTACATCAGGTTTTACATATAAAAAAAAGACATCCTAAGACATTAACTCTAATGACATTAGAAAACTGTTAGAAAAAACAACGTAGCAAGTATATTGGATCACTGATCTAAACTGGTTATACCTACTTTCACACTAGGAAAACATCACTTATCAAATTATAGCAGTTCGGTCATAAAACCCTAATTTGTCGTGATATAGAAAATAAATACACAATTCCTATTTCTACAGTACTTACCTACATACTAACTAGTTTCTCCAAAATCTCTATAAAAATTACACAAACTCAACAGAAATGTAAATTCCATAATTCTTTAAGAAGCTTATTTTGGATTCTTTCACTATCGGTTATATTTATTTATCTTAAGTGACAATAGGTCATTAACCATACATGTAAAAAAAGCAGTTCTGAAAGGTAACAGGAAAGAGATTAAATTTGTATTTCTTCCCCCAAATAAAAGACCTGTTCTTGGTCTTTGTTATTCCAGTAGGTACTATCCATAGGAGTCAGTGAAGTATCAAGAAAACTCTTTGTTCCCATAAAATGCTGCCAAGATTTCCACTATTCCACATAACAGTAACTGCTATGACACCTCATTATCTGGGAAACAGATGTCTCTGAGATGCTCCATGACACAAACTATTGAAAGATTCTGAAGAGTAAAACCAAAATTCTGAAGCTTTCTTATTTGATGAAAATGTAACACAGCAGTTGTAGCCTATTGGATTTGCATGGATCTGCCTGCTGAAATTAAAGCACAGTAACTTACTGCTGTGGTTTGACCCAGTAGATAGCTAAGTACCACACAGTCACTTGCTCATTCCCCTACCCTCAGTGGGATGGGGGAGATAATTAGGAGAAAATACAGTAGAACTCATATGCTGAGATAAAAACTATTTACTAAGACAGAAAAAGTAAACAGAAATAGCAGTAATTCTACACACAGTGATCCATAAAGCAATGACTCACCACCCACCAACCAATATCCAGCCAGTCCCCGAGCAGCGGCCCCTCCCTGGCTAAATCCCCTTCCTTATGATGTCATATGGTGTGGAATATCCCTCTGGTTAGTTTGGGTCAGCTGCCCTGGTCCTGTCCCCCCCCTAATCCCTTCACTGGCAGAGCGACAGAAGAAGCTGAGAGATTGAAACATCCTTGGCTCTTCTTCGAGGCTGCTGGGCAATAAGTATAAACAATCGGTATGGCTATCAGCTTGTTTTGCTTCTAGAACCAAAACATAGCTTCACACCAGACACTATTAGAAAAAGTAACTTCTGTTTCAGTTAGAAAACTAAGACACTTTCTCATACTTCAAAAAGAAGCAATCTTTCTTAAGAAAAAGGTACCGAAACAGTCGAACTTCAGACTAGAAATTACATGGACCACTTGCATCAAAAAGGACAATGAAAATCTTATGTCAAAAATCATGAAAGCCATTCTCTAACCTATTGTTAAGTGGATACAAAATCTCCAACCAAAGAAGTAGCAGTTCTGTGCAGTACTTAGTGCACTGTGCATACATTTAACATGAAGATAATGGAAATCAGTCCTAGATCCTAGAGAGAACATCTGCAGCACATACTTTTTTTTGTATATACTGAACACTAGAAATATAATTTCACCAATTGGAAAAGCCAGTTTAGACTCAGCATTTCCAAAGTTTTAGTGATTTTCTTATTTTCGTAATTATACTACTTGTACTGAAATAGTGATACGTGAAATGCATCAAAGACCAATTCACAGAATTTTATTCTTATCTCCATTGGTTTTCACCAAATAGAAAGTTTAATTAAGCCCCTCTAGCAAACCCAGATGAATAATTAGCATTTTCAATTAATTAGCTACCTCAGCTAATTAGCTGTTACATTAGCTGTTTCAGTTCTCATTCATATATGATTACAGAAAAAAAAAATCTATTGATATTTTGTGTTGTTTTTTCTGTTTTTTCCCCAAAGAAAAAAAATAAATGTTTGTAAGCTAATGAAAACTTGCTTAGGACAGAAAAGCATTTTGTATGTAGAACTGTATTGATGGGATGTCAAAAAGCAATTTAAAGTAAGCCAGATATGTTGACAGTTTACAGACTGTATTAAACTTATTTAACAATCACCTACATATAAGCTTCAATCCAGAAATAACACAAAGCCTATTGAGAACAAGTAGGAAAGGTAAGCATTTGTTAATCTATCTACCTTTTATGACAAAAATATATTTTTCCTGTTCTTAAACTATCTTTGTGAAACTTAGAATTATGATCGTGACTTGTAAACAGTTTCTCTTCTTTTTCCTTACTTACAGACATTGTTCCCTCTGTATGTCATAATCCCTCTGAACAGTCTTCCTTAAGAGCAAAATTTTTGGTTTGAGCCAAGTTAAAAATAATACTAATATTCCTCATATGCAAAATATGTAAAACCTGTGTACAGAAAACTTGTAGATCATGCTCACAGGCAAACACCTTTATATTTACAAACTTCCACACAACAGAATTATCCAGTTTCTGTCGGAATTTTGTAAGCCACACTAGAATTATGATCACCTATCTTCTTTCAAAGTCTCCTCTCAAAAATTATGTATAACAATGGCTTTTTCCCACTTTCATTCTGTTCCTTTAGTTTAAATTAATTTCGGCTAGTAAAAATATCATACCTTGGAATCTGGTTTTTGGGTATCTTTGTGGAGTGCTTTCACCAACATCTCCTGATTCTTCAGAGCCAACTAAAGCGAAAAATTCTTCCAGGTTTTCACCATCTGCTTTAGCCAAGCAAAAGTTACTGAATTTCAAAGTACCAGGCCCTTCCAGCAGTATCTAGAGGAATAAACATAATTCAACACACAAGTACCAGATATTAACACTGGTGACTGCTCAAATTATATATATTTTTTAATCACAATAAAATAGCTTAATCATTTAAGTAAATACAGATGATTAGTACCATATTTGAAAGCACTAAAACCAATAGCTTTTTTCTTATAACCAAAAATTTACATAAGGTTACAACAGAACCATTAATGGTTCCATTCACATTTTTGTTTACTCATTAAGTTGAAAAGGGCAACGATGGATGATGTTACTATAGGAAATAAAGTAAAAGGACAATAAAAAGAACATTGACTCCTTTGTGAATCTTTCATTTTATGCAGCATAAAATTCTAAAGATTTTATCTAATGACAATAAGGATTTATTTGGTGTATTCACTGCTTATTTTCATATTGAAAAAAACTTTATAATCCCAAAAATATTGTCTGGAGAAATCAGCCATCTAGTCAGATTTGAGAAAAAAAGTCTTACTTTTGCACTCTATATTTTTTGTTTGTTTTTACATTCTTCTTCAGAGAAGTACAGAGGCATTTCTATTATGCTTTACTTACATATTCACATCTGTTTACTGTTCTTGGACCCACAAATGACAGAAACCAAGTATGACTATGCAAGTTCTACAGAAAATTCAGACAGAAAGGCAACTTGACCACTTACAGATCAAGACTAAAAACATAATTACTGTTACAATGCTGGCTTCCAATGTTAGTTAACTCTCCCAAAAACAGTACAATATGAATAAGTCTAGTGGGAGGTGTCCTTGCCCATGGCAGGGGGGTTGGAACAAGATGACCTCTAAGGTCCCTTCCAACCTGAACCATTCTATGATTCTATGAAAATGTTGACTGCATACAAGTTAATGTGTGATGTGCACTACAAATAGTATGCTTTGTTACCTTTCCAGGTGTCAGCTCACAGAAGATAATTCCAAGATTATGAATGTGGTGTAAACCAGTAATCAAATCTACACCAAATTCTCTCACTACATCTTCAGGTAGATGTTCATCTTGAGCAATAACTGATTCCAGAGAACCACCTGAAATATGTTTACACACGGTCAGCAAAGGAATTACTTGCATGGCATTTTCTTTATATGCACAATGACATTCTTTAAGTCTTCAAAAACTGTCAAGTAAAAATCATTCCCAATATATATTAAAAACATACAGAAAAGAAAAATCTGCTTTCAAGATTGTGATAAAAATCTTAACTTTGACAACAATTGTGTGTGTGAATTTAAAAACACTTTCATATTGCTTTATTTTACAAAGGAAACAGAAAGGAAAATATAAAACCCATAATGTCACAGTACAATAGTACCCAGTAGGTTTATTCAGACTCCTTATCCAGAAGCCTTCTGAATGAGAATAAGCAGCACTAAGACTAGGCTGTCAACCTCTATGAATAAGCAATAAAACTAATTACATGGGATTTCCCACTAAATTTACAAACAAAAACAGCAAAATTCTGGGGTCCTGGGGTCCAGCAGTCAGCATCATCCAATAGATACATTTCGCTTCTTCACACGTGGTATTTCTATACAGTCCTATTCTTGATTCTTGTCCTGTCTGTCTTTCATTTTCATCCTTTTTTGTTTGTTTAAAAATAATTAAAGAAAATACCCAAGAATAAATTGTCATACAGATTGTCTGACTGTCCCTCCAATAACCGGAAGAAGGACCTGATTATTTTTCAGAACTTGTAGCTTCTCCAAAAATTTTTGGAAACAGAATTCTGAGTAGAAAAAAAGGCAGTGTGCAATACTGTCTCTCACAGCAAAACAAACTCCACACATCAAATAATTAACATGTATCACTTGCACAATTGGCCTTCTTTCCATGTGAAGGAAAGCATACTTAGTATCTTCAGCTTAAATCATGCAATCACAATTGGAGAAAGCCTTAGAAGAGTTCTTTAGTAGACTGATGTAAACCTATCAAAACTCAGCGAATCACTTAATAGTGTGGAGTTCTCAGCACTCCCAAGTTCATGTCTTAACATAAGTCCAAATACTTGTATTGAAAGGGGATGAAAGGCGAGAGGGGGTGGAGGACTTTAAGCAGAATTTCCTCTTGATTTAAAAAAAAACCAACACATTTAAACCACGTTAAGTCACAAATAACATAATTTATTTGCTCTTTGCTTGTTGTATGACAGTGTGCAATAAAATGAAAACACCAGAGGTCAGAGTCAGAAATCTTTCCTCAGGTAAATTTTAGATAACAGCTCTCCAACTACTCACAATTAGTTTTTAACTTCCCTGGAGTAGCTTCACCCCTTAAGCTACTAGAAGCTAATGTTATGCCAACTGAATTAATATTTCAAATAGACCATGAAGAGAAATACTACTTTGGTGGATTTCTAAAAATGTTTCCAAAAGCAGTATTTTTAAACACACATACATATATCATACATAATGCCTGTTTACTAATTTAACCTTTTTCAGAGATGTAAGCGAGGAGTTGTTGTGAGGAAAATTTACTATAAAAAATCTCTTACAAACACCTACACAATAATTTTTTACCTTTCAAGCTTCTTACCTGTGCATAATTCCACTACAAGCCAGAGATGGTTGCTCGTTTCATACCATTCATGAAATGTCACTATATTCTTGTGTCTGATTTCATGAGTCAGACGAACCTAGAATAAAGTTCTTAACATTCTTAATGGGGAAAAATGTCTCTATATAGAGACTGGAGGAGAGCTGGAGACAACACAGCCTTATGCTAAGATCAACTACTCATTCTTGTACCTTTTCCAGTGCACTAAGTAGTTAAAAACTAATCTCCAACTCAAATATTTTAATTTTACATGTAAGTTGAGGACAGATAACTTTCCTCAGAGATCTTGGCCTACTTAACCTTTCTCAAAAACATGGGAAAGTTCCCCAACCACTCAAACACAGATACTGTAGATTTATAAGCGTCGTTCGACCTTTCTGCACCACTACAACAATAACAGACTGTAAATCAGAATTTGGAGTCAAACGTGGATTTCTTTCTTTTTCAGTGAGAACACAACAGTGAGAAAATATGGTGAATATAATAAGAGGAAATAAAGAGCTTTTTCTCTTCAATCTTATCAGGCAAGAGCAATCAATTAAGGGTCCCTGAAAGTCTGTATTTCTACCACACCTACATGGCCCAATGTCTACGGAAATCTCTGTATCTTCTGTCACAACAGTATGTGAGGTACCCCTAAGGATTTTCTAAGAGAAATATGCTTCAAAGAAAAAAAGGTTTAAACGGAACAGATTTACAAATCACTCAATAAGTGATCACTGAGACAACGAGGGAATATTAAACAAAATTTATCTACTGGAAAAATAAAATATTTGAAATGTTTAGCTGTATCAGTTATTTCTTATCCAAAAAGCAAATGTTTAAAACTTTGCCAAGCTTTTACTAACCAAAAGGTTACTAACTCCAAATTACTCTAAATGCTATTCTTTCATAAAAAATAATTTCTTCTTAGCAAGAAAGAAGACGATTATTTACTGGAAGGCACTCCTATGACTGTGTTTGCACAACTGATAGCAAAATAAAGTAAACCCCTGCATGAACACAGTTATTTTTACAAAAGGTTCTCTCACATATCATAAGAAGCCATACTAAGCCTGTAAACGTGGGTTTATGCATGTGATTTAACGATAAAACCAGATGAGATAAATAAACACTTTAAAGTGAGACTAAATATAAAAAACAAGGATTTGAAATCTTAAGAAGCTGATATAAATGATGACACTCTCCATGTCAATAGGCACTTGCTACTTTTCTTTAATATTGCCTGTGCTACAAGGATTTTTTAAGCCATACCTTTTCCCAAATTTAGCAGGAAAAGCATTACTTACCCAGTTTGTTATTTCAGCTCTTTTGCATTTATCAGTGCAAAGAATGGCAACAAAATTAATCGTCCCCTTTCTTCTTCCTTTATAAACAACTGTCTTGTTTCCTCTTCCTATCTCTTCATACAGAATGAAGTTCTCCATACTTAAGGATGCTTTACTGGCAAGGGAAACATGATATTATTTTCTTAAACAGATAAACTTTTAAAATAAGAAGGGGAAGGGAAGCATTCAAATTTAAATATCATTGATGTGTCATATGTACCCTCCTAATTCTTAAAAACAGGGATTATAAACTTCCAGCAAGATCAAACATAATTACTTCAAAGAACACCTCAGGAAATCTGAACAAAATTTTGAATAGGTGACAGTATTTTCCTCTTGCAAAGCTGTTCACACATTCCAGAAGTTACAGTTAGGCCAGTAACTACAGATTCTAAGCATTTCATCTGAAAATAAAAATCGTGGTGCCAAACTTAAAATGTTAAGCTCCATGTAAAACTGCTAGGAAAAATTAGGAAAAATTAATTCTCAGAAGAGTGGTAATGCACTGGCACAGGCTGCCCAGGGAGGTGGTGGAGTCACCGTCCCTGGAGGTGTTCAAGAAACGCAGAGATGGGGCACTGAGGGACATGGTTTGGTGGGCACGGGGGGGACGGGCTGGCGGTTAAGACTACATGTTCTCCAGCCCTAATGATTCTTTGATTCCATATGAAAGGCATCATCACCCACTCATGCCACAAACCATATGAACGTACAGTGGGCTGAGTGGCGTACAGATATTACTGATTGTCTGACAGAAGCAAGGTCAAAAGCAATGACAAACAAATGCCCATTGGGTCCCATTGCAGCCACGGGGCAAGGAAGCTTTCATTGCTACCTCATGCCAGGCAACAGACCTGCAGATAAGGTTTCCACTGGCAGCTCTGCCAGAGGCTACAGGGAGAAGAGAGCCACCTAGTCTCGTGTCCCTGAATCTAAGCAGGAGTGACCGTCCTGTAATTTCAGTGCTCTAAGTGACAGAGCGTGACACACGATGCAGACTTTCAACAGCTGGCATGCGTTCCTTGGATTTGAAATAACGTGCAGAGAGACTGAATAAAGGGACACAAGAAGCAAAAAGCAGCATCTCAAGGCGAGATGGCTGCCGCTGGTGGAAGCCTGCCCGCCACCAGCTGTGAGGTCACGGGCCGGGAACCCTGCAGGTGCCAAGGGAACCATGTTGGTTCTCACCAGAACCAGGACCAGGACACCAAGGAGATACAGTTTCAGAAGCGTTTCTTTTCTTGGCGACAGAACGGCCAGAGCCCTCACAACAGAGCAGCACGAGCAGAGCCTGAGGCCTCCTGCAGCCCAGCCTCCACCAAGCGAGGCCCGTCTGCAGCCCTGGGGCAGCCCCAACCTCCCGGCCCACCTGGGGCAGAGGCGGCGGTGCCACGAGGCAGCCGGCCCCGACGGCTCCCGTGCCCCACGGCAAGCCTTCAATCGGGGTGAACGGACACCCCGCTGCAGGCCGCCTGCCCTCACCCCTTGGCACAGCGGCAGCGGCCCTCACCCGGCGCCCGTTGGCGCTCGCGCCCCCGCAACCAGCGGCCGTTGGCGGGGCGGACGGCAGCGGCCGGACCTACCGCGCCGCCATACACTGAACCCGGCGGAGCGCTCCATGCATCCTCGGGGGGGAGTGTAAATCTGCCCCGACGCGGAACTCATCGCCACGCATCGTAAAATAGAGCCAGGAGGGGAGGAATCGCCACAACACATAGAGAAACTGAAGGAGATGGCTTTTATTTTTCCTTACTCTAGCGAGGAAACGTCGCAAAGCACCAGGAAGGCCTGCCCGCCCTCCTTCCCGCACTGCTCCGGTGGTCGCGGCCGCGCCCCCGTCGCCAGGAGACAGCGCCAGACGCCGGGGGCGGAGCAGAGCCGCCATTGGCCCGCGCGGGGCGGGGGGGCGGTGAGGCTGAGAAGGCGGGGCCTGAGGGCATGGCCGCCTGGTTGCCAGGCAACCGCCCGGCCCCGGCTAACGGTCGGGGTGTGAGGCAGCGCGGGCCGTCAGGGTGTGCGCTCCCCTGGGAGCGGGCTCCGCCATCACGGGGGAAGCCGCCCAATTGCGCCGTCCGCAGTCCCGGCATGGCAATGTGTGATCACCCAACCGGAGGCGATGTATATATATATATATCGTTTGTGTTGTTTGTAAATAGATATATATGTTTAGTTTGTTCTGCTTGTATGTATATATATAACATATATATTTGGAAGGCACCTAAAAATAAACGTTCAATTAAGTATCCTTCTAATGGACAAAGCATATGATCTGTCTCTCTGTGGACAGAATTCCGTTCTGTCTGTTGCCTCGCCTTGCCCTCCTCACAGCTCTAAGCCCGTCCATCCATACCCACCCAGTCTGACGCAGGAACCAGTGCCCTTCACAGGAGGGGTTCAGTGTTTCTGTGGGGTGGATGATGATGGATTTCTGCCTTCACTGTGGGAAGGACTTCAGTATGAATTTAACTCCGTTTAATACTGATCAAATAAAAGTTAAAAGCCCACTCCACCAGGGAGAGATGTTTTAGGAAGGCCTCAGCTGCGAGCAAGGTGCCTGCTTGTCTCCATCCCTCAGGCAGCAGAGCTGTAGGCACGAAGCAAAGCCTGAAGGAAATCAAGCTCCATTCACTCAGCTCACCAAACCTTCCTCACTGTTCATCTGTTTGCAGGCTTGGTAGGGAGTCTGCAAAACTGGTAGGAGGCCGGTGCTGAACGCAGAGAGGACTTGTGCTGTTCTATTGAACTGACTGGGCTGGAAGTGCTGACAAACAGCACGGGTGTGTGCGCAACAAAACTGGTCATTGCTTAATAATCTCAGAGCCATTTTGCAGCATGATTTCAGCAATTAGAGTCGATCTGTAGTTAGCAATGAAGCCAGAGCTTTGAAACTGCACAAGCAGAATAAGTTGTCCGTTTCTTTTTTTAATGTAAATGAGCAGCTGACTAGATATAAATAAACGGAATACATTAATAGAAGTCACCTACTTTCTTTTAGTTGGCACGATAAAAGTATACTTTGAAGAGGGATTTATTTAGATTTTAGGAAGCTGTATTGTCTTCAGCTTTGATGAGGGTGACGGATATAAAACAGAAGGCACAGGACAGGAGCTCCAGCACAGAACCAGTTCTGGCAGCAGCGCGAAGCAGATCTTAGAAGAGTCCCTTTACTGAATGGTCCCCGTCCAAGAGGTCACAATATCTATCAAGTTACCGCCTTTGCTTTAGAATTACTAATGTTTTGTCCTGTGTGCAGCTTTCTCCTAAATTAGTCCAGGTTAGGGATTGTTTTTATGCATGGAGAATAATTATTTATTGAGAATGAGGCAGTATGAACTTTAGCAGTCTTTTGAAATCTTCATGTAGTTGTGGCCGTGGCAATACAGAGCACCGAGAGAGAAACACAAAAAGTTTTAATAACAAGGGAGAGGTTCATAAAGACCATTTAATTTCAAAGGCTACAATGAAGAATGTGCAGTGCAATTAAAAGCAGACCAAGGGGACAGGTTGACTCATTCCTCTCTTCTTTCCAGCTCCTCTTAGTTAGGATGAATGGGGTTTGTTTTTTTGTCTTTCATACACACTTCATCACACATTTGTATCTTTTTTACCATCCAGATGCATAATTTCATTATAGTTCAGACTGAGATTTCTTCCCTTTGGTATAGAAATCCTTTCGGTATAAGAATTGGGAGTTCTCTCTTCAGAATTGTCACTTGCTTCCTGTACAAGTATTATCTTGAAGAATTAATTTAATTGAAATACAAATATAAGTCAGAGCTGTAATTCTGCAACTCTTACCATCGGCCCTTTTCCTACTGTTTTCATCTGTTACTCCTTCCACTGTGTGCTGCTGATCATGACTTCAAGCACTGTACTCAGCTGCAGTAAACTTTTCTGTGGGAATATTTTCAGCATTCAGGAATGGAATGCTAAATATTCTCTTTGCCGATTGCTCTTTGCAATCTCTACAGCAAACCCTGTTTTGCTACTTGCTTGGCTATCGTAAGAGACAGTCAGATGTAATCAAATGCTTGTTCTCAAATAAATATATGATCTAATTTAAAGTAAACTGAGATCTCGTGATTGGAACTACGTCGTTCAGGAATGCTTAAACACTTCACTGCTCTATCCTCAGTGGGTGCTATGGAAACTTCTGACATTGTGCCTGTTTCCCGAAAGTCTGACTAGTTGCCTGTAATATTAAGGTACGTTTCCATCTTTTGTTTTCCTTTGGTAAGAAAATATGGTTTTAGTTTGCTCTAATGCTTGTTGAAGATGCTGTATGCTTCTGTTTTATTTTGCCACGCGTAGTGGAATTTCTCCCAGCTATTGTGATTACTCATGCTCTATCCCATCTTGTCAGTACATGGTGTTTCTTGCTCCCTTTAGCTACATCTTTTCCAGACTGACCCCACATTCCCGTGAGTTACTATTTGCAGTGTTTTGGTTAATGATGATTCAGTTGCCTGCAAATAATCTTATGTTCCATTTGCCTTGACAGTTCTGTCATTCCTGGGAAGTACATAGGGCCACTTCTCTGGTCTTAGACCTTTTGGGGAGGATGATGGACATGAACACGAGCACATCTTTATCTTGTCCTTTTTATTCTCACATTCTTTTCCAACACTCGCTTGAATCTAGCATATACTGTTGGTGTTTGAGTAAAACTTTGTGTGCTTTTCCTACTTCTACAGTTCTGTGGTAATATTAGCTTTCTCACGTTATGATTTAGTCATGTTGTTTTTCTGGTACAAGGCTGCTCTGGATAAGAAGTCAGCTCTATTCACTGGTCCTTCTTGAAGCTGTTAAATAAACTCAAATGATAACAGTTCAGTATCATATCCTGCTGATGTTTGGGAGTAGCAATGATTTTTCAAATTCTTTGATAGCTTCTGGGATTTTTCTTTTCAGAAATTCGTTTTCTCTGACAGAGAATTTAAACTTCTCACTGTGGAAGCATTATTGCAAAACAGTCCTTGCCAATGTGTTTGTTTCCTTGGTGAGGCAAAAACTACTAGTGGTCTCTTTTATAATAACAGTGCTCCAAACCTTGCCTCACTGGATCAACCTGTAAGGTCACCAATAGTGCACGTATAGCATGCTCGTGGTCTCTCTTTCTCCATTACGGTCTCAATGCTTTGCATATATCTAAGGTTTGAGAGAGATGTAAGATATTCTGCAAGTTCTAATACTCCCTGAATTACTAGCTTTAAAAGTAGGCATAGTACAAGCTACTTTTACTTTCCCAAAATCTTTGGGTTTCCTTGGGAGGTTGTCACCTGCTCTGTATATGACACTGAAGTCAAAACCAACCTCATCTTATTTTTGTGTTGAATTTTTTCTCCTGCTGAGAAGGGGTTCGTTGTAATGGACTACCACAGTTTCTAACAGGCATTGCTTACATCACATTCCTGAATATTATCAGAGGTGACGGTGATTTGTGAGACTGGATGGCAAAGTGATATTGTTCTGCTCCAAAGTTCACTACTAACAGCATTCTCAACACCTAAACCTACCTGCTGGCACCAGTGTGTGCTAAAATGGTTCTTGCTCATCCAGCAAGGCTGAACAGGCCTGGTCAAAATATTGCTTTTCCTTTGACTAGCATGCTGCCTATGTAATTTGTAGATTATGTAAAATTATTAATGCTGCTTTCTTTTTCTGTATATTTCATTGTTAAAATGATTTCTTATTCTAATGCCAGAAATAGTCTGTAAAGCAGATGCTGTGTTGAATTACTTTCATCTGTTGTAGCTATAACATGTTGGGAGGACATCTCATTTTTTTCAAACACATACAGCAGCTTGGAGTCCTGCAGAAGTCAAATGCTTTCTTACTGAGTAAACAGATTCACTGTTTCAGCAGAAAGCAATGGCTTTTATGTTGCATATTCTGAAGATTCAGTCTGTATACTCAGGATATCCTTTGCATCCTGATCAGAATTCACAATGTCTTGAGGGGGGTGTTATCATCATTCCACAGAGTAATTTTCATTTGATTTTGCCTGACTGAACTTCTTTTTTCCTTTTCATCCAAGGTGCAAGCCTGGCACGTTTATCTCGCTATCTTGCATTTAACTTCCGTTTCGTTTGTGTATTTGTCTTCACTTCTAATGCTAATCAGAGCTTTACCAACTATTTATTCCAACTTGCATTTCATTAATGTCAAATGTGTGCAAAACCCCATCCTCTGAGTCACTCTTTGCTTTCTCATTGTTTTTTTTCAGACTAAGCTCTGGAATAATGCCTTCTTTTGCTACAGTTATTACATATGACCCTCAATGCAGGACATTTTTAATGAAATTTCTTGCTAATATCTTTCTACCTTCATTGTATTTGTTTCTTCCGCTTGTGTATGCCTTAGCTTGTGTGTAAGTTTTTAATTTTAATTTAGTCTCTCCTTGTGTTCTTCTTTGAACTGCATGTATGTGCTCTTCTTAGGTCACAGTTTCACTAACACTTCAGATGAATGCCTTCAGCTGGCATTGCTCCTGAAAAATGCAGGAGCAGGAAAGAAAATTCAAGTAGGGAAGCTGCTGAAGGAGAAAGCATTGGTGCTGACATGCTAGCTGAAAGAAGCTTAAAGCTCTGAACCGCAAAAACATTTCTGCCAGTTTGATTCTTCCAGTAGTATCTACATTGCGTATCTAGTTGTTAAAATATATCGATATAAGTACTGATATTTCTAATTTTCACGTCAGTCAGACAACTTTCAAGATTCTTTGTGTTTCAATAAATATTCAAGTAAAAGCAATAGTGATAGCTTTACAGAAAACACAATTTAAACAAGAAAAGATGTTGCACAGGCAGAATTACACAGACATTTCCTTTTACATCCTTTCAGAGGACTTAGAACGTTACTTGGTTCATGCTGATATAAAAGGAGTGTGAGAAAATGGGCCAGTAACACCAGGTGTCAGCAGAACAAAGAGAGGAAGCACAGCAACTCCTTTCTTCTTAGATCCACGACAGCTATTGAGATACATTTTCAGGATATGTTTTAGTGATTTTTTTTTCAGATTATTTATTCATGCCGGTTGGAATTGGCTTGTTCTCTAAGATTAAAACCATCCACTGTACAATCATAGCTGCAATTTGGATCTTCAGCTGGCATAAAAAACAGAGATTTCTAAAACTGTTTTCAAACACTTCTAAAGCAACATTGTATTCTTTGATTGTTTTACAGGGACCATAAAAGAAGTTGTAGAGACAGCAAGTGAGGAACATGCGAGGAAAACATCGGCACGCTCACTGAAATGTACATTGAAGTCTTCAGAAGAAGCAAAATTGAGAATGAAGGTGATGGTAATCAAGAAGGGAGAGGAAATGGGGAGAATAAGGAAACAGAACAGAGAAATATCAGAATTTTTTTCTTACACAATAACAATTGCCAGCTTCAGAATTACTAGGTGGATGACAATAGCAGTAAGAATGCAACGCAGTATGCTCATATGCATTTGGGCACAACGCAACAAAAACCCATAAGCAAGGGTTTGGGGCAGCAACTGCCAGACAACTGCTGCCAAATCCTGTGACAAGCACAGCCATGTATCTACATGTTTAAAAGTACTATATTAATTAATAAGCAAAAACATAGGATTGTCTGTTTATTTTGCCTTTGAAAAGTCTTTTTTTTAAACATACAAAAATCACAGTTGTGTAAACATCACCAAAAATATTTTAGTTTAAAAGCTATTGCTTCAAAGAGCTACACGGAAGAACTGTAATGGAATTTTTAATAACATTTTAACTCTAAATAAAAGTTTCTTCTTGGCCTGTGTTTGTGTATATATAGTGCACGTCACTGCCATTTGCCCCACTGAGAAGGACCTGTGTGCACTCTAACAGGACCCTTTCTGGTCTCTCAGCAGCACATCTCATAACCTCTTTCCTCACAGACGCAACAGATCAATTGGTTCTTCTCTGCAAGAAGTTGGCAGTCATGCAGGCTTGTTTCTTTCTGTTGAGGGTGTGGATCTTCATTCACTTTTCTACTTGGCTTTCCTTCTGTCCTTCCTTTCTGCCTTCTGTGTTTTTCAGCACTGGGTTTTGTTCTTGGGTTCCAGTCTTCCTCTGGTTTTGTGGAACTGAAAGCTCTGCTGTTTTTTTCATTCCTTACTAGCCTATCTTCACTTTTCTTCTGCTTCTCACTGACATCCTGCAAAGCATGGAGCAAGCTCTGTTCCTCAAAACTACTTCCCTTTCACTCTACTGACCCTTCCTCCTCTCTCTCTGCTCTCTCAGGCTGTTACTCATTACTATTTTAATTAGTGCCCTGCTGCTGCTCAAAGAGTGGCTCTGCCTCTTGTTTACCACTGCAGGGACTTGCTCCTTCTCTCATGCAACCTCTCTTTCAGGAATTTATCAGAAAACTATCCTTTAAATCCTTCTGATTTAGCTCACTCATGGGCCAACCCAAGGGTCACATGCAGAAGACTGGGCACAAAAGAAGCAATGCAGCATGCAAATGAGGGTGAGAGGTGGAAGGGACCAACTTTATAAATGACATATAGGCTTTAGATTTCCTAGCAGCAGCAGGAGGTTCCTATTTTAGGGATGAGTTGGGTCGAGACTGCTGAGATGATGCAAGAGTGCAGTGCTGCCAAAGGGGTGGCCTTGTTCCTCCCAGGCACACAGTTTCATCTCTTCCCTTATGCTCCCCCTGATACTTGCATGACCTTAAGGTGAATCTATTGTTTCACTGATCTGGCAGAAAACAGAAAAAGAAAGGAAACATTCGTTGTCTGTCAGGTTTGTGAACCGAATGACCCTTTGAGGAACCAGGAGCAGCAGAGGCAGCCACAGGGAAGCCCGGCAGCAGGGGGTAGGTTGCTCCCCTTAACATTTCCCCCTCTTCTGTCACCCAGGCTCACCCTGCTCAGCATCTTTGTATCTGTGAACCACTGGGTCATTCCTTCCTATGGGTTATCCAGAGTCAAGCCCTGCATCCATTTATACCTATTAGTGGTTAACATACATCCCCTGCTTCCCGAGCCCTGTCACCAGCAATGCTTTAGCCGTACTAGCTGTAACCTCGGACACAGTTTTGCCTTCCTTACCAGTACACATACTCCCAAAAACAAGTAGCACAGGGAGCTGCAGGAACGATAAGCCGCGATTCCCTCTGCTTTTCTCTGTTTTACGATCAATTAGGAACCAGATCGAAGGTTTTCTTGCCAGGTGGGATGGCAGCCAGAAGCCTCTCCGTTTGGGGATTTTCTGGTGTTGATGCACTTGCCGTCACACCGCAACTTTCCACTAGTGCACGGGCAGGATTCCCCTCCAACACTCGAAGGAACACCCACTGGCAGCCTCTCGCTCCCACCACAGCCCCTATCCCCTCCTCTCCCCCTCCGTCCACCCGGTGCCGCGCTGAGCGCCCACCGCCCCTCCCCGCGCGGGGCCGGGCCATGAGGTAATGGC